>JABJVR010000103.1:1362686-1420489 GCA_025773905.1 Chitala chitala
CGGAGAAAACCCACCAAGCACAGGGAGAACATGCAAACTCCACACACACAGACCCAAGGCAGGAATTGAACCCCAGGTCTGGAGGTGCGCGGCGACAGTGCTAACCACCACGCCACCGTGCTACCCAGGGCATATATACATATTCCTATACATTTTAATGAGACTGGCTATGCATGAAAATTGAATAAACAGGTAAACCCATTTTTTGATGACTGAAAACAGAAAAGTAACAAAAATTAAGATGACCTTGTCTTCAGGTATTGCCATTTAAAATTGTGATTGATGAAGTCTTTACCTTTTGGATGATAGAACTTTGCCTGTGATGAATATTCACTTTGAAAATCTTAATCAAAGGGCTCCAGTATGAAATGCACCCGGCACATCTGCTGAGTTACCTAGCAACCTGTTTTTTTTTTTTCAGAACTCATCATTACTGTTCACAACTGTTGTTGTGCCTCCTGACATGACCACTGCTGTGAGCTGAGGCTGTCTTTAGATTAGTATTGCAAGGTCACTATTATTGTCATTATTATTGTTATTACTGACACACTTAAATCTAGGGATAAAAGCACTGTGGCACTACACATACTGAAACGACTGAGTTAGAATACAAATTTGCACATTAATGATGATACTTGTGGATTAAAGTTCTGAATGCTTATTAGATAGTATAGCTGCTGTATGGTTTTGCTGGTTAGCATGTACGTACACACGCGCTCACACACACACACACACGTTTTAAAGTATCATACAACATGCATACTCACACAGAGGTTCAGAGAGACACACAGACACACAGTTATGTATGCCCTTCTGCTGAACTCTTGCCACATAGCAATCTTAATAAAATGCTATAGAAAATTTATGGCACAATAAAAGCTATTGGCCATGTGGCTGAGAATGGGGGTTGGGATTTGGGGCTCTAGCTGTCTATGTAAAAGGCTGCAGCGGTGTGTCACTTACACACACACACAAAGCATTCGCTTCATGCATGTCAACAGCTGCTTTAAATGAAGGTGTTTTGCTGAAATGGTTCCTATGTATTTCAACCCCGGGATGTGTATGTTTTTCAAATTTAAGATGCATGCATCTTTATGCAATTGTAACTGTAATGGGGGAAAAAATTTCTCTTGCCTAGACCTCCCAGATAGATACCTTGAAATGTTGCTGTGTCTAATTACTATATTCCTTTTTTCCATTTCGTAACGTTTGTATGGACAGTTTTCTGTTTATGAGATTACAAGATACAAATAAGAATATAAAATCAGGGGTAATATTTGCCATTGGAATTAAATAAATGACACTGCATATCCATGTTACAGGCACAACTGGCTTGCTTGGGTGTGTATGCACCTCCATACAAAAGCACCAATATGTAGAATGTAGTTGCTATGTATGTCGTTATAATAACTTTTTATACATCTGTATATTGGTGCACATGCTTTTCTGTGCATGCATAAATTGGTGTAAATGCTTTTTCTGGACATCCCTATATTGGTGTAAATGCTTTTTCTGCACATCCGTAAATTGGTGTAGATGCAATTTCTGTGCATGTGTATGTTGATAATGTAAATGTTTTTTTCTGCACATTTTACTGTTAACGCTTTTTCTGTGCATCCGTATATTGGTGTAAATGCTTTTTTTGTGCATGCATATATTAGTATATATCTTCTCTGTGGCAGAGACTGTTGCTAAGGGTATGAGGAAGTTTTTAGGTGACATGCAGGCAATAAGGATAACAGAGGCTAAGCCAGGAAGGGCTGAGCTACTAACGATGGATTTGGTAATCCATTTTTAAAAATTCAAATCCACGTCTGTACACAGGTATTTTTAAGAGGTGGCATGATATAGGACAACAACACAGAAAGAAAAAATGGAGGGAAAATAAAAAAGAAGAAATAAGGTTCCCTACATACCATATGAGCTGGCACTGAAACCGTGATCAGCTGCATGCCTTTGCTGTATCTGGATGGTGGGGGCAGAGTCCATGGCTGGGAGGGAATTAATTCCCATTGCCTATCCAGATGTTGGCCTAATTCACAGAGACTGCTAGCGTATGCATTTTACTGCTTTCCCGTTATTCTGCGCACGTCCTTGCTGGCTGAGAACTCGCTCACCAAGGTCCGCTGGGTGCATTTTAGTGCCACGTAACAAACTTGTCACTTGGCCCAGAGGAGTCCTGGGACAAGCCCGGGAGCACCAATGTGCACCCATGTGACATGCAGGATTAAGTCAGCCAGATGCCAAAGACATCCTCCCCACTGACCACGCGTCCCAAATCAGCTGTGACTCAGTTCAGCTAGAGGGACAATCTGAAACACAACGCATAATGTTATGGACCATGCATTCTGGTCAGTGAGTGGCAGTCACATGCTTCTTTTTTTCATCCGTCATTCAATTGTTCTATTTGTCAAATGTGTGAAAGACAAGGAATACACTACTTGCCTTCTAAGAGTTTAAGTTATAATTTAAATTATTCTTAAAGCAGGTGCCCATTAGTTTTGACCATTCTGTGGTTTGGCCATCATTTAAAATTAAAGCCATTGTCAAAGAAATGCCAAAGAAAAATGCTATTTGTCTGAAAATGGCTGCCATGTCATTAACACCAGGGTCAGGCTGCAGGAAGACAGGGAAAAATACAATCTGACTATTTAGTGAAAAACTGAAGTTATTTTCTTTATTACAAAATATCTGTAGACAGTATATGTGTAACACACGAGCAATGTCTTTCTGCCTCGATGCAATTTTGAACAATTGCATATTTCATCAGAATGGCAACAGGCTACTAAAGTCTGTGAGTTTTTAGTGGGTGGTGCCAGCTCTCACCTCTGGCACATTTCCTGTGGCACTGTGTACCCCCCTCCCAAGCTTGCAGTCTTAGTGCCTCTCTCCTGCCCAGATGTTGTGTCTCCACACCAATGCCAATTGCTCCTAGCATCAGCACGGAGAGATAGCACGTGTCTATCTGATAGTGGAGGAATTCCACACAGGCCGTACAGACGTCTGCATGACCCCTGCTATCTCCTGCTCAGTGTCACTCTGCAGTGTGTGGAATAAAATATTCGATACCAGAGCACCCAGTGAGAAAAACAAGGACTAATACAATCTATGAGCACAAGGTCTGACTTGTGATAGGCTTGTTCAGGCAAAGTCTGTGTGTGTGAGTGTGTTGGAGGAGGGGAACACATTCTCCAAGTGACTCCTGATCTCCCTGAGCCATGACACTGTATATCCGTCTCAGCTGCCAACACTTTGAGCTAAAAAATGTGCTCTGCTGTTGGCAGAGAGCTGCCAGCAGGGCAAACAAAAACCTGAACACTGTAACGGATGTGAAAGTGCTGCCGTGTGAATCCCCTAGCAGTCAGGACAAGAATATGGTTAGTCCCCCAAGCCATGGAGTCAGGTCTTTGGCTCAGTAGGTTTCCCCCTTGACAACAGCAGAGAAGAGGCTGTGATGTGAGAGAGGAGGCCATGGTGAAAGAAGAGTCTATGGTGAGAGAGAAAGTCATCATGAGAGGGGAGGCCAGGACACACAGCTTAGACAGGGATCTTCATATTCCTCTGACGGACCGAGAACTGACATGTTGCTTCTTTCAAGTTTGTGGCAATGTTGCATTTCGCTCCAGTATATTGCAATTTAGGGTTCTCCGAACGCGGCTTTTCTTTTAACTACTTCTCTTTTTAAGGAACAGGCACACCCGTTTACTGTTTTGTCCATTTTGAAGGCCGAACTACTCTGGACTCCTTGTCTTGGCTGCTCGGTTGATAGCAACCAAGCTTGCTCACTTACTTGAGAAATCAGAACTATTTCAACATGAGATGTGAACACTGAGGGGCAGATGGAAGTGCTACCTCCTGACCTTCAAAGGCGTCTTGCTGCAAATGCGGTCAGGACAACTGTGACCGTCATACCCACCGAAGGCAGTTCCCAGGACCAGAGATTCAGTGCCAAGGCGAGATCACCCAGTCAAAACAAGCCTGGAGCTGAGTCACTTTTAAACTGTTCCTTTATGTTAGACAGTAGAAAGTAGGTATGAATTGAAAATTGCCCTACAGTAGCTGGGACATATAAATCTAACATAATTCAAACTGCTTTTTCTTTATACTTGAGGAGAATGGGATTCAGCATGTCTATTGCAAAGTACAGATTCAGACCTCTCTGACACACCACACTCAATCAGTTCATTTACTGTTAATTATTGTCGTGTTCATTTAAAATTTTTTTTCTTCTGTCTTGAAATTTAAAGATATTTATGGAAGACAACAGTCATACTACAGTGCACAAGTAACAGTCATACTACAGTGCACATGTACTGTAATTCTCTGGCGTGTAACAATGTAGCAATGGCGTTCCCGTGGAAACGGTGACATACGGATGGCTGTGGCAGTGGGCCAGAAGACCAGTTTCCTGAAAATAAGCTGACTGAAGTAACATAATGAAAAGGCAGTCCATTGCCCTACTGAAGAGACCAGCCTGTTTAAATCCTGAACGGGCCATTTCATCACCATCCACTTTGGCACAGGGTAGCGATCACGTCAAAGACATCCCGAAGACATCAGACTCTGTGCAGCATCCCAGTACACAGCGCGGTGCCCTTTGGGAATTGTAAGCATGAATTCTGAGATTGAAAGCAGTCGCATTCCACATGCTGTGCGCAAGTCAGACTGAAGCTACAAACCTTCATAAAAGTGCTTTTGCATTATTAAAAAGCAGGATGTTTCATTGCATGTAGATCTTCACAAGTGTCTAATCTCAGGCCTCTATAATGACCAAAGAATATAGACGTTCTCGACGCAGATACAGCTGTGTTTAAAAAGCTGATTCATAACCTAAAGGCTGCCTATTTTACTCCCAGGAGTTTCCATGTGGAAAAAAGTCCAGAAAACTACCCTGTTGGATTGGGGGGGGGGGGGTAAAAAGTCATTGAAGATAAAGGTAAGCTAAAGGTAAGCAATTTACTGAACTGCATGAAATCCCAATACATTTAACCTTTTTGGTGCTTTAATGTTCGAAATGAGAAAACAAAAACATGCTACACTCATTTCCCAGTCCAAATGACCTCTCCCTGACTGCTTTTCAACATTATTCAGTTATATTAAGCATGACACAGTAGATCTGTGTCCTATACATTTTATCATTAATGCCAATAAATGAATGAAATTACCAGTTAATACAGACATTTTGCTGAACAAGGCAGGCTTTATTAAAATAAAATGACAAAAATGAAAGGAAAATTTTCAATGTCCATTAAAAATAGATTTTAAAAGAAATTACAAATGCACATGTGAAATAAAAACAAAGTACCAACATTAAACCTTTGATATTTAATTCATAAATAAGATTATTTTACATCACACAACCATTGTTAACCTTTGTTTTTTTTTTTTTTTTTTTTTATTCTTCAACATTCTTTCAGAAGTTTTACAAAGATTATAAAACGGAATATGTACAACGAGACTGTTTATTCAACAATAACACAATTTCAGACTGAAAGGTTCCCACTACAAGACAATGACTGCATATTCAATGAAATTGAGCTTTATCTGAACTGGGTAATTGCCACATGCAATCAATGGTTTGGACCACCATATTTGATTAACGCCCAAAAGTCAGTGTAATGTACTTCTGGGATGACTCACAGATCAATTTCCTGAAATGACAGTCATCACTTTAAAGCAGTGGTATTGGTTTATGCTACAACGAGTCCCTTTGGAAGTCCTTCATTTGTCAAAAAAAAAAAAGAAAAGCCATGAGCCACTCTTAGGCTGCCCCTACTTTCACTGTTGCTAGGCAACACAAAAATTCAGTGTGTCCAAAGAAAGATTTTCTGTGCAAATCACTTCCTAAAGTCACAGATAACAGGCGCTGTCCACAGCTCCAAATATGACATGGCTTCGGTGAGAACAGCTAATTAAAATGGAAGAAACCACAAATTCTGGCATTGGGATAATGGGACACAGGAAAAAAAAAAAAAACAGACAATGACTTGGCAAAAAATAGTAAGCTAAAGGGTGGGGGGTGGTAACAGGACCAGCCTGCTCATTTTTATCCAGAGCTTGAAGCACAAATACAGCTTCACTCACCCACATTCCTCACTCTCCATTCCTGTACTCCTCCAAAGCTGCTAAACACACCCTCCTGACCAGTCGGCTCTGTAAGTGTGCGCCTTAGTGGAACTTTCACTAATCCTCGTGCCCACCGTGTTCGTTGCTAGCGTATGCAGGGCATGCGTTAGTAGATAACAGAGATCCTAAGCACTGAAGTGCGCTGGTGGATTCACCCTTTTCAGCGCTCACACCGTAAGCGCCAGCACCCTGGCTTCCTCACCACAGGGGGTGTTAACTTTGCTCAGGCTGTTAAGTTCGGTGGCCGCGCTGGTCACCGTTGGCTATTAACACTCGGCCTTTAACATTTCGCTGACAGATGCGGGGAGGGAAGTCGTGTTTTCACATCCATCCTCTCTGCCATAAAGAGACTGGGAGCCTTATTAGGAGCTGCGTTTGAAATAACTATAAATGCTTTGCATGAGAAGCGCTCAAATGGCCACGGTTAGATGGCTCATAGTGACATCACACAACAGTCCTTGCGTTACATAATTGCAAAAGGTAATATAATATCATTCTGTACTTGCTATTCATGTGAATTTAGCATTTGGGGCAGGTGTATTGGCAGGAGACACATTTTGTCAGATGGAAGACAGAAGAGAATCTCCTAAGAGATTCTGATTTTCACATTTCACACTAGCAAAAAAGGAGTTTCCAACTTGGAGTGCTCAGGTAGGTTTTCATTTCAACAAAAGCAAACCAGGACCACGGGCACAGCCGACTGTGCATGACTAAGCAGACTGCAGAACTCGCGTCCGAAGCACAAACAATATAACAGAACGGGACCAGACAAATGGCGATGCCCAACACACAACCTGTGGTTTTCCAGTGTCAAAAAATGCACACACTTTTTTGTCTTTGCTTTAAATGACCCCTTGCTGGTAATCAGATCATTAAATTAAAGCGGAGTCACATATCTTGCACCTGGACACACATATAATCTCCCTCTCTGCCCAGCATTGCACTTCCAATTCTCCCAGATAAGATTAGAAACTCATCTGCCTGTCACTTAAGAACGCTTTTCAATCCTTCACGCCAAATTGGTGGACCGGGCACACGCCTTTACATGTCTCCTGTGTCCTTAATGGCATCAGCTCCACCAATCACCACAAACTCACCAGCACCTCAAAAATAATAGTCATAAAACAGCGCACCCTGCACCCCTCCGACATTTTCATAAATCACATCCTCCATTTTAGAAGTGTGTTTAATACTCAACCATTGTTTGAATGGAAAAGTTGTCAATGCCTTTCTCCTACAGAGAACTCCTGGAAAATCCACCTCTTTGCATGCTGTCCTTTGTGACCAGGTGCTGGTCAGCCTTGCCAAAATGCTCCTTCATCTTGAGGATGGGCTGCCCTGGGGTCTCACTGGCAGGTAAGACCCCTACAAGGGCCACACCGAATAAGTGTATGCCTCTCAAAATAAAATCAGCTCAAAGGTCTGTTTGCTCTTTTCAAAATTCCCATATGGGCACACACGAACACACACACGTGTGTACAATTACCCCCAAATTTCTCTCTAATCCATTTCCAACTGCTACAAAAAAGAAGACATAGAACCTTAGAGTAAAGACCCTTTTCAGTGTCAGAAATGTGCAGCAGTTAATTTATCCAGACCTTAAAGTGCATATTGTCTTTATGCGGGGAAGTAAGCTTTTCACAGTAAAATGGAACACTATCATTTTGGATCACTCCAAACATATACTGTACACTACACTGTTGAAATACACATACACTTTCCTTTGCTGGTTTTACCAATTCATTGTGTGGCCCAATAACACCTTTGACATATATATTTTTTTGTGCAAAGCAAACGTTGAGGGGAAAATGCTAGTGATTATACCTCTGTATGAAACCAGGGACAGATGAAAGAGTAACTGTACAAGTCAAGACCGTGTGGGCAGCAGGTATCCGGTCATCTGAGGGATTCCGGAGTGGAAGGAGCGGGACTTTGAGTAGGAGCCCTTTTGTTGCCCATTGCATGGTCCCTCCCCTACACCCTGTTTCGCCCCTACCAACCTCGCAATGAGTGTCGGGGGTCAGTAGGGGGAGGGGGGGTGGCTGCTCTGGCTTCACATCACTGAACAGCTCTTGGCTTTCTCTTTCTTGAAGGTGGATGTGAGCAGCTCTGACCTGCTGGGCAAGTGCAGCAGTCTCTTGGAGAGGCGGCGGGCAGGGCTAGCTTTGGCAGGTGGCTGTAGCTTGTTGATGCAGGCCAGGGCAGCTGTGCGGAAAACACTGTGGATGCTTTTCTCGGAGGTGAAAGCGGAACACTCCAGGTAGGCCTCCGCACCCAGCTGTTTGGCCAAGGTCGCACCCTGCATTTTAAATAAAAGGTGGCCACTGTGAGGCAGAGCAATGGAGGAGGGTAATGGAGGAGGTGATCCCCAGTCTTTTTCTGTGTCTTAGAAAATGTTGTACTGGTAAAACAGAGTGGAACTATAGAGCACAAGGCACTGTTTACAGACAAACCAACAACATACATTATGGGAGGGCCCAAGTGACTGAACTCCCTTAGACCACTGCTATACACTTAAAAAAAATTAACGAAACACTGAAGATATCTATCCATCCATTCGCTATACCACTTTAGCCAATTCAGGGTTGTGGGACACTGAGTACATGGTAGATATAATTCACTTGAGTAATTCTTATTAAAATTATCCAATCTTTCACTACATTTTCCAGACTGGGGATGTCACTCACAGAAAATTATTGGACCAGGAATAATTTTTGGGACCAGGAGCAATAGGAGTCAGTAAGAAGGCCCTAATTTTCTGAGAGACTCAAAGATTTTTGAAGAGACTCGGGAAGTATGCATTTGAATATATTCCTTCTGGTTTTACACACTTTCACAGAAACCCCCCCAGGGGGAAGTCAGGCTGTCTCCTGCCAGTCCCATCAGAATCGACACACATAATGTAACTGATTGCACATCCTACACTTAGCTGTAGAGGTACCATACACATTGTGAAAAGCTCCATACAGACGTTAGCCTGAAAGAGGCCAGACTGGGTCTTACCTGCTCTTGTGTTATAGGTGTCTGCTTCTGATTGGATAGCTCCATCAAAGTGCACACGTCAGTGCGCAGGTCTGTCTTGCAGCCAATGAGAAGAATGCGAGTGTTTGGGCAGAAGTCTAGAATCTCTGTCTTCCACTGTGAAGATGAGGAGGGAGAGCAGAGCAACCTATGGGTGAGGCTGGGCCATCACAGTGACACAGCACTCTGGGTTAACACGTGGCACCAGGTATAATAACAAAAACGACTAATAAGGACAGTACAGAATGTTTGGCACCACATTTTTCATGGCCAGACATATAGATCCCATCAAAATGCCTCTTACCAATGCTTACATTAACAATTCTAAGAAAAGTGAAAGTGGTAAACATTGCATCTTGTGTCGCAGGCTTCCCAATTCACTGTAAATGCACTTCATTATGACCACCTATGTCATAAGTCATGCGCTGATTCGGTTGGAGGAAAAAAAGTGTATGATTTGATGAAGGATCAACGGCAGCTCTAGTGGCTAGCATAGCAGGCTTGTTGATCAAGACAAACCTTCTTTAATGCGCTCTCAATGGTGTCAGGGCGACTGATGTCAAAGCACAGCAGCACTGCGTCTGAGTCACTGTAGCAGAGGGGCCTCACATTGTCATAATATGGGGAACCTGGAAGGCAACAAGCAAGGTTACAGTGGCAGCATGCACCCCTTCTACCAAAGGTCCCTTTACAAATCTGCCAGTAAGGCCACGAAGAGCCTTTTTTTACTGTTTGACAATGTTTTAGAAAAAGTGGTACACATTTCTAATCAGACAAATAAGAATCTGAAAAAAAATTGAAAAAAGTAGAATGCCAAAATAAAACAAATCTACAAAGATAGCAGATTAACAAATCCCAGAATGAGTCATCTTGGGCAATGCTATTCTGTTAGTGAGGCGCCTAAGATAGTCCATATCCCACCAGCATCTGCTAACTGAGCTCTCTTCCACTCTTCTGCTTCTCCTATGAGGAGACAAAATTTTTTAAAGCCTGGACATGTAAGACCCCGGTTTGGACCTCCTCTAAAGAGGGGAGTGGAGGCGCGGCGGAGACATGGGACTGTAGGCATCACCGTGCGGATAAGCCGCCATCGCGCAGGGACCCCTGTCTCCACAGCACCCGGCTACACCCACGCAGTCTCCCCCCGTTGCCACAGCAACAGCCTCAGAACGCACTGTCTGCATGCAGTATTCCACCCGCCCCCGCGCAGGCTTTCCTTAACCCGCCGCCCTGATTCATCTCGTCGCCTCCCTGCGCCCACCCATCCGCCCACCGCTCGAGAAAACTCCTCTAATCAGCTGCATCAGTACGTGCGTGCACACCCATGCTTCTTTCTGCACACCCGGCCTCTGGTTCCCGGATCTCCTTAATGCGAAAAAGAATCCCACGCAAAATCCAGGAGATGTCCCCGATTGCTTTCTGCATTAATGTGCTGTGAGACTGGGGTAATGGGACAGAGAGTGTGCACTTGTATGCACGTATGCTCACATACGCACACGCACCTGATCTTTCAACAGTACAACTAAAGGTATTACTGATAACCTGAGTGAAGACTATCTTGATGCGCGTTCACTACTGTGCCTTAACGCTGTCCTGAACGCACATCACCCTGGACAAAAACAGCAGTGCGACAAACAGCCTGTGCGACAGATCTCCTGTCAAGAAGATGAAACGTCTTCTAGCCCCGACCCTCTCGTTCACGCTCGCAAAGCCATTTTCTCAGTTGAGACACTGTCTGTCTGCAAAACAGCCTTAGGAAACAGAAAGGATAAGAACAATTTTTGCTCTGGGCTCAGATACAGTTGTCACAAAAAAACAAAGCCATGCAGCCAGGCTTCGGTTTAAAATATAATGGTCGACTCAAGCTCGTTGCGCACGTTGCGGTGGTGCAGTTTGGTACGACTGGCAACGTGCCCTCACAGCTTAGCACACTGCGGCACGTTCACATGCAGTGGTGACAGACGATTACCTCCCAAAAGACAACAGAGAAGGGGGGGCTTGTGGGAGATTCAGTTTCCAGTTGTTTATCTGAGCACTAGTCTACAACAGGACCGTGAAGTTTACAGCTTTCAGTGCGAGTCCCTTGGCTCTTCAGAGATTAACTGCATACAGAGAAAGCGTTTGTGTAGACAGGCAGTAGGCAGCCTATCTATTCTGAATGCGTTCCACACTGGCTGAGTGTCTTCTGTGTCTTTATAAATACACACAAAATTTTCTATAGCAAAATCAATTTCTACGTATAATAAAACAGAAATATCAAATATCTTAGGTGTTAAGTGGGCTGATTTCCATTATTTAAAAAAACCTTACGAGAGCTTTCTTCATTACTGGCAGTATGTGCATGAAAAGAGCTTAAAAGAGCTGATTGTGTGTCATGTGGGACCTGGAGAAGCTAAAGTGACTGTTTCGTGAAACGAAGAAGATTGAGCAGTAGGGATACAGCCACTGATACACACCTGGGACTGATGAGCAAATTCAATTAAAGCTCCCTAATTAGTCACACGGCACTCAGAGTGTGAAAAGTGGAACATCTGTATGCTGGTCCGGCCGGTTCCTGTCACTTCCCGACTAAGGACACGGCGCATAATTAACTCTCGCTAATTTGAATAATTGGAGGGCGGTTGAGGAGGTGCACATCGTGTATCCCGTGTTCTGCTCAGCCTGCTGCCTGCTGACAGGCGCTGACAACACGGAGCCTAAAGGAGAGAGATGGGGACTCGGGCCGACCTGACGAGTCAAAATCAAGAGCTGCTGGATCTCCCCCCTGAAACAGAAGGTATTTAACTGGGCTATTGGATGCGTGGCGTGTAAATCTGAAGGCATTACAAATCGCAACGGATCAGAGTCTTTGTTAAGATGATGAATAATGCAAGAAAAATGGAATGGATCCTCAGGGAACAGCAACCATTTCCTGTTACGCTAAAGCATACTAATGTATCCTTATGGTACATCCACATGTATACTAAAAGGGTGGGCAAGAATGGAAACCCAGACAAGCAGGCACGTCCGAAAGGTCACCGAGTTAATGTGGCTCTGAGGGTCAATAGGTGATCAAAATTTGTGCCCACAAAACCACTACGCTGGATTATTGCACTTACAATTTACATTTAACAGTCTGGAGGTTGCTTAAGTCATACTCATTGATAGGTATATCTGTGATATTTCTGTGAGCTGCAGCAATCCGAAGAACAGGTACACAGTTTCTGAAGTGTATAATGGTCTCGTGCTTTCACAGTAAGACTCTCATCACTAACATTCAAGAACAGACAAACGTTAGAGATGAGAGACAGACTTTCAATAGCTCTCTCACAGCATACACCATAGCATGTGATGTGCCTGGTGACATACCAAAACAGCAGATCCCTCCACTCTTGATCAGGGTTTGGAGCACTTCAGGTCACATGGCCAGCAACATTTCCCACATTCACACAACATATTGTACTGCAAAAAGGCAAGACGTTTAGCACAATGTTTCAGGTTAAAATTTTGCTGAGATCAGAGCCAGCAACCTATGAGCCTCTTATGCTCTGAGACCATGGCCTTAATGTTTGCCACCAGGCACGTAGCTTTTCCATTGGAGGAAGCAGTGCTGTGTTTAACAGACAGATGCTTCTACAGTACTCCATGCACTTGTGGCTATTTACATGCCCTGACATGTCTGTTTAGCTCCCCTACTCCTCCTAGGCCACCCATCTTCACTGCTGTTGACACACCCCCTGCCCCCCCCTCCCTCCCTCCCACTGCAATGCCCTTGAACTTCCCCCAGGGTGTAGCACTGGTGTTGTGCAGCAGAAAACCCTTGGTGACCCATACTGGGTGGCTGGAAGTGGCTCTCATGGGAACCCCCCCACACACCTCAATCTTCAGCAGCGTCATGCTTCAGTTCACCGGTAACCAGGCTGCTTACATGGAATCTGCCATGAGCAAGATGTGGCACTTGTTCAAATTGGAACAGAAACGATTACCAAGCAGCTTGTCTCTGAATTACAGTGGATAAGGACTGCAAAGACCTATAATGACCATCAGCGCAACTCGTAACCGTCTAGCTAATCCCCCCATCAGAACATACTGTAGATGGCCATTAACATTTAAAATGCTTTGCAGCAGAAATACTAAATTCCATAATTCAGCCATTCAACATTTGATGCCTCTGAGATCTGTAATATTTAAAGTACCGATAAATTATTTTTTATTTGACTATGCTCGGCCATTTTATTTCAGCTGATTTTGTAATTTTTGTGTGAGAAACTTGGGCCCCAACTGTATCGCTTTCACCATTACCTCTTTTTAATGTGCAGAAGGAAAGTAGCTGTACAGCCACAGCTGTGACATGGAGAGATAGAGAGACAGAGAGAAAGAGAATCACAGAAAGAGAGGGAAAGAGAGAGAGAGAGAGAGAGAGAGAGAGAAAGAGAGAGAGAGAGAGAGAGAGAGAGAGAGAGAGAGTGCAGGGCAGCCCATCACCAAGCTTCAGCATGGACGCAGGAAGGCAGCTCGCACACTGTGGCGTCGCTTGATTAAAGCACCAAATTGATTTCTGCCAGCAAATCCGCACTCTTCCTCCCCAGAGCAGCTATGGAGCTCAGCGATGAAAGCAGACCAATCAATGATCAAAAGCCTCTTTAATAAGAGCTATCATTCTGCCTGCTCGGTGCAGCATGGACAGGGGATGGAACAAACAGCCGGGCGTCATGGCTAACACACAGCATACTGCAGCACTGCACAATTAATCAGGATGTATCAGAGTCACTGACCTGTGCCATACTGAGAGACCCTGTACTCCTATGTGTGTGGAAAATGGTCACAATGGGGGGGGGGGAATACTTTGGGACTGCAAGGCTTTACATTTAAAGACTTCAGTGTTTTACAGATCCAGAGCCATTAAATATAAAAAAGAATATGAAATGCTATAATGTGTTATTAATCCTGCATAGAGACAGAATACATGCATACACACACACACACACACACACACACACACACACACACACACACACACACACACACACAATACATTTTACATGTATGTGATATGAAACCTCTCTGCTGGCTTCACTGACCTCCCACAGTTTAAGGGGGCCGAAGGTCACAGCCACCTTTTGCCAAATCTGTCCTCTGCTCCTGCTGTCCCACCCTAATGAAACTGACCCTCTGAATGCCAACTGGCATATTTCAACTCAGTCAAATCCAATCAGGAGCCAAGACTCCCAGGATTCAAGCAGCCAGCACACACTACTTCTTTTAACTTGATTCTATGCACATGTATCTGATGTCAGAAAGCAAAATGCATCTTTGCTCAGAGTGTAAGGCTTCTCGCATGCGTTACTCTGCCTTACTCTGCAAAGTATACAGGTGAGCAGTCCTGCTGGCTGGCCTAAGCAGTGGGGCACTTGCTTCGTGAGAGGCCTGACAAAATTAAAGATGGGGAACATGGGCCAGTGGAGCCAAACAGCAGCCAGTATTACTGGGCACAAGTGATTTCAAAACCCAGTCCTGCAAATGCCTGTCCCACCCTGGAGATGATTAAGGTATGGCCTCATGGCCCAGGACTCCACAGGGCTGAATTCCAGAAGTAAACCAGCACTGTCTTTCTAAATTATGCACATTTAAAACTTGAGCATACCAGACACCTGCAACTCACAAATACATATACCCTGTATTATCCCAGCTACACCATAGTAATATGGTGTAATAGTAAAAAGTAAAAGTAAATAATAAAAAGTAAAAAGTACTAATTAAAAGAAAACTAGGAGACTGCAGGGTTCTCATGGAAATTAGCAGGTTTGATTGAGAGCACAGGACGTCATGCCAGTTTTAATTTCCCTAATTGCCTTTTTAGTCTATTCTACATCCTTTTGAGGCTGAGTGTGCAATCAATGTACTGTATTTAATAAAACAGCCGCCAAATTTAGAAACATTTTACATTAAAATACTAAGCAACAAACTTTGTTTTATAGATTGTTTTCTTCCACTTAAAAACCTGGCCAATGGACGACTTCAACTGTACCAGCAAAATCATAAAGTACAGCCTTGGTTCTTCAGCGCCAACTGCGCATGATCGTACCAGCGTCTATGTCCATAAGCAAACTGGTAACTTTGGACCAGAGAGAAAAAACACCTTAATACGAAATCCATTCAATTTTGCTCAAATGCGCCAAAATCGTTTTGCATTCGTTTCATTATTACAGAATTAAAGAAACAAGTAGTTTCCCCCGTGTACTTTAGGACTGGGCTTCCTGAAATTTAGATGTAAACGAATACAAGTTCAAACCATATGCATTACACTAGACTTTTGTCCCTTTTTACAAATCAGAAGTTGTCCGATTAAAAAATAATACGCATTGTTTCTAACAAATATCACTGTCAACAAATTGCACAGTAAATAAAAATATACAAAGTGCCAGTCCTGTGATGTGTACTGGTATTGACCTACCATTGGTAATGAGCGATAGCTAAGGTTTCAGTCTTTCAGTAGTAAAGTACTGAAAGTGTATACACATCAGTATTTTCTTTATCTATATATATTTAATTACTTATCAATAGGTGTGGGGTATATTTCACATGTACTGAACCTAGACGAAAGCCAGCACCTGAAAATAAAATCAAGACCAGAAGATAATTCCAACACCTTTTAATGTGAGAGACCAGCATAATGGTGATTGTCCCATAGATTTTTTAAAATCAGCATTTCAATTAACCGACTACGTGAAAACACATAAAAGTGCATAAACAATACATTTTACGTCGTAAAACTGGTTATGAAATTGACAAGAAAAATCAAATCATACAGCCAAAACATTTTGCCCTATAATAGTTTCAAGTCCGAAAATACTAGACACAAATCGCAGTATAACCGTGACTATTTTACAAACACCACAAAGGGAGAATTGGCTCGAATTTTAACGTCACACTTCAGTCCCTGTTGCACTGGCAAATCAGTCTCAATACAGCTGTTAAAAATCTGTATTCCTCACACGACACATTGGCTCACTTACTAAAAAATCACTTGTCGCCGATGTAACAACAGCCAGTGTTCGCCTCATTGGTTTACACCACTAAAATACTCAGAATCAAATTAAATAGTCTTTTGACAGCTAGCAGAACAGTGACTACAATGATGAATTCGTGGTGTTTATAAAAAATACCCTACAGAGGAATACACCTACTACAAAGATTTGACTGGACACACACTGCAAATTTTTACAATGCAAGGACACTGCTATGCAATAGCAGTTATATACATGCAATTGTTATTTCAAATATTTTCCAGTGATAAAGTACGCATATATTACCTGCGTTAAGGCTACTGACGCATGAAATGATTGTACACTCGTTATAAGGAGGCGAGTAATTTAAACTGAATTTAACAATTCAAATGAAGTTTTTCCCACGGTCGACTGCTCACAATAAGAGAAATGCGGTGAAAACGTAGCGATTCGATAACACTTAAATTTTTTCCCGATTCAACAAATCGCGGACACCTTGGACACCTTATTTGCAGAAGCAAAAGGAGTGAGATGATGCAGCTGCGTTAGGAAGGGAATAAAACCCGCTGAGTGCGCCTGCTTACCTGACGTGTCCCACAGACTTAACTCAACGCGCTGTTCTTCGAGCTCCAGGCACGCCGTGTAGTTTTCAAACACTGTTGGCACGTACGTCTACAGGGCGAAAAGGGGAGCCTCACATCATTACACCGAAAGGCAAACACATTCATTAAAAAAAAGCCCCGATTGTCACGTCGCGTTGGCAATGAGGAGCATCGTCACTGAACCCTGGGCAAGAATTAACTCGATTAAAATTGCAAACTTGAAAGCAGAATAAATTAAACTGTTAACAACTAAGCCAGAGGGAAATGCATGACATCTCTCAACTGACAGTGTTAAAAATTAGCTTCCGAGACGCTCGTAACCTAAACATTTAAGCAAGAATATCAAATAGGAGTTTTATTTTAAAAAGAAGAATGCGGGGTATTAATGTACTTTGTATAAATGTATAGATATATAAAAATACTTTTATATATCTATATGCCTATATATTTATATAGACAGATAAACTAAAAAACACAAAATAAGATGAAAAAAAATGTTTCGTAAAAACGGAAACAAAACGTACTATTTCGTAAATATAAGTAAGGGACATGAACTGCATACCTCGGGATAACAGTCCTTGGCTAACACTTGCAACATCGCCGTTTTTCCGCATTGAACATCTCCAACGAGCACCAGTTTACATCTCACCACAAGAGGCTGTGTAATCCTCCTTTCTTTCATCGTGAATACAAAAATGAAAACCACAGTTAAATTAAATGCGCTTCAAAATTAGCACTTAATATTGCGTTGATCCTTAACTGGTTGCCACTGCTATTCGCACTGGTGTAAGTATCCCACAGCGTCAGCCTGCAGCTGTCTGGTTTGAGTTACAGCACTGCAACGATTTATATAGCCTCGCCCTCCAATGAGCTCTCAAGGCTTCCTTGTCTGTGGGACTGGAGAGCCTGGCTGTTGTTCTACTACCCAGAAATTCCGTTTCGGTTCCTCCCGGGACAAACTTGCGGTAACGTTAGGTTATATCCCAGTTACAAACGCACGGCTGCGCTGTAATTGGCGCTAATTTTAACATAATGTTCGAATTAATATAATGAAAGTAAAATTTCACGTCAGTTATTTATTATTATTATTTTTTATAACGTGTGTTGGCACAGTAAACACCCTAAATTTAAATAGATTATAATTCAGAGCAATTGCAAAGCAGAATTGACTTTCATTGGAGTTGACACTTAAATTTCTTTGTCTTAAAAAAATGTAAGTTTAAAAATTAAACGAATTATCACGATCGCTCGGGTATTGCATTGCAAGTTTTGGCATAAAGCTGATTTATTTATTTATTTATTTATTTGTTTATTTGTTTTTTTTTCCCCTGTGGCATTACTGTCCATTATAAATTCAATTGTAGAATTTTTTATCAAAATTTTGAAGATAAGGCCAATATTGTCCACACGGTAAGGTATGGGGGCCATAACAAAACGGGTATAGTGTCGAACGGAGCGTGTGCGGGATTAAGAAGACAGCAAAACAAGAAAGTGACTCAAGATCCACGCAAATGAAAAGGAATCACCTGACCTTTACCGTCACTGTTTCTGTGCGACTCCTTGAACAAAAACAAAGGAAGAACGAAAACCATTCTGCATTATTTGTTGATTTGTTGATTGTTCGTGGTCAAAAAGTAAACATTTGGGGCCCCAGTCTTAATAAAGCCAGGACAACGACAATAAAGGGCTCATTTCTCTTTGATTTTAATGCATGTGTCAAAGAGAAGTACTACAATGCGAAAAATTCTAGGGTGCTCAGAGCATGTATGATTAAATACGTATAGTTAGCGGTGCGTTTGTTTAGGAACCATGAGTGTATCTGAATATCGCATGGTTATCTAAATACTTCCCCAAGAGCGTATCTCACAGTTGTGAGATAACTGTCTAGTACCTGTTCTCCATTAAATCGCCAGAATGAAGATACGAAACATTAAAATGAAAATCGACTACAATGCAAAAGAAAATCAGAAAACATTATAACATCATTAATGCGTCTGTTTAGGAAGTCTTGTCACCATGTATTTGCAGTTTTTAGCTGTATTACCGTTGTTGACTACTGTTATTATCTAGGCACGAACATGCATTGTTTATGAACTAGCCATTTCATTAATTTTATCAGCCCCTCTGATAGACATGTACGGTATTACTTGTTTGTAGATTTTACGATTGAATTTTTACGATGTATTTCTTATGTTATTATGAAAGTATATATGCTGCCGATGTAAAAATGTCTCCTAAATCAATAAATAAACATTACTTTTAAAAGGAATAACTATGTAAAATGTTTTTAGTATAGGTTTTGGTTGTTGGATGTCTCTTTTCGGTGTATTTTATGGAATGAAAACATCCTCAGTAATTCAGCTAAATAATGGATGACTTCAGTGACTGACAACAGATAGGACTGACATTTGGAACATTTGCAGCTGTGTGTTCTGAGAATACTGAAGCAGGCGCAGAAGAAGAGTGAACCTCGTGTTTTTATTGCCCTGTATGTGACCATTTGCTTTCTCACAGTGCAGATTAATAGCAACCGCAAAACCACACGAAAGGCGAAAATGAATTCTCCCGTGTTCTGCTTCATGTCTCCTACAATGAAGCGTACAAGGACAGCACCGAAGCACAGTCTGAAGGTATGGTAATATGATTCCGTATCAGAGACCATGTAATCTCTATAAGAGATCCTCCTGAATTATTCATCCACCAGATCAAGGTGCTTGCTCCTGGTAGCCTGAAACATATCATTTATTGCACACAGTGCCTTAACACAAAGTTGTACGTTCTAAGACAACTGTCAGGTAATCCGTTCCGCCTCTATACTTCTTCACCTTTCAGTTTCCTTATTGTTAGGTACTGGAGGAAATCCAGGTAGGGACACTGGTCAAATATTGACACAGGGACTGCACCTGCCTTCACACAGCACCAAGAGCACATTGACTTTTGAGGTCAAAGCAATCTTCCTTTGCTCACAGCCACTCTCCAGGCTGGCATATTTAGTGAGGGTGTTTTTATTTTACCTTCCTGCAGTAGCTTTGAAAACTGTGGCTTTGTGCTGCAGTTGCACTTTATCTAATCGAATTCTCTCCATCTTTGTCCTCTGCAGTATTTGTCCTTAAACATACAGTGCGTTGCGGTTGCAGCTCTGCATTCCTTCATAGAAAAGAATTGATTAAATAGTGTTCAGAGAGGCATGTGGACACACATGCGTTTGGCAACTTAAGTATAATGACTGACTGTGACAATTAGATTGAATTAGAGATGTAGAAGTTAAAAGAGTTGATGGTCGTTATCTGACATAGGAATGGAAGTGACACAGAGCTTGAGGGTAACTGACTGTTACATTTCAACTGATTGTTAGTTTGCTGCTGACATTAACATGTAAAATGATAAAACATTTGAGCATGATTATCCTTCATAAAATAAGTACATTCTTTATCTCACACTGTGGTGTTGTAAGGGTTTATGACCCCAAAGACAATGTGCAGGACGGTTCATTTTAAATGTGCAATTGATGCAGCTGAATGAATGAGACGATTCTGAAATTTTCTGTCTTTCAGTCAACACAATGGTGTTCCCAATGAAAAACCATGCGCCATGAAATTCCCTGCTGTCTTCTCACAGGAATTAACTTCATTGCAGCAGTACAAAGCCAGAGTGTCATGAAGACCACAAGTATGAGGAAACATTCAGCACATATCAATATATTCCACATTTTACTATGTTTAAAAGTACACTGATTGAGAGGAAGACAAGTGGCTTCAGAACTGTCCATTGGCAAACATTGGGCGTATGAAGACAAATGCTTATGCTTTGTAGTTTAATAATAATAATCTGATTTTATTGTCACTGCATACATATACACATCACAATGAAATTTTTTTGACTTTTTTCAAACTTTTTTGAGCACATTGATATTTCTGAATCAACACTCGCTTTATAGAAACATGTACTGGTACATAAAGAAAAACAAAGGATGACGGACCGTTTGCTGTAGCTGCCCCCCGAGTTGTGGAACAGCATCTCATTGCACAACAGGTCCTGCCCCAGTGCAGCACATCTCATGAGCAGTGCGCTGCCATGAAACAATTAACTTCCTTGCAGTCACCCAGTTTTCTCTCTCCCCTCCTGTATAACTGCTCTCCAGCTCTGTTCTCTGACATGAAGCACTGCTTATCAGTTAATGGCGTGCCAAGTATTGGTGAAGCACTCTATCTCCAAACCCTGCTCTGCCATACTTATGTTTTGTTGATACCTTCCTCATCTTGCTCCTGTGTAGGAATGGCTTCTATGGCCCAGTGACCCACTGCTTTTCTGCCCCTCACTCCACCTTGGCTCTTGTTTTGGCTCTTGTAGCTTGATGATCTCTAATATATTTTCTCTGCTCTGCATCTGGGTTCTCTGGATCAGTCTTTACATCCAGTTTGGATGGTTTTAACAGAAGGCTAAAAATTATTCTTTATTCATTAACATTTCCTACTTCTTAGAATGATTTTATGTGATGTGTACTTCTTGTGTTATATTTAGGTTGTTTTGTGTTATTGTACAGTGCTTCAGTCAGTTTGCTAATTTAAAATGTGCTGTAAAAATGTGAGTTTATTACTTTACCTTAATTTAGAGGGTTTAACTGTATAATACTTTGCGAGAAGCATTTGTTTTGATATATAAAATGTTATTACACTTGTTTCCATCTCTTGTTACAAAACATTCTAGGAACACTTCACATGGATGACCGGTCATATTGCATAATCTCCTCTTTGGAAAAACATTCTTTGTAAGTGTTTCAAATGTTGTGTACGTGGAGGGCAAATGAGGGCTTTTGAACGTTCGGCAAGTTGCCAGGAACATTTGCTGCTATGAGACAAGGCAGAGTATTTCAGAGTGAAATTACAATGTTTTTCAGACTACTGATGGCTTCCTTGTTTAACCCATGTTTTCAGGATTACTTCTAAAGGATTATTTTGTAACAGTGATTAACATGATACTTCTAAGGACGTGGCTGGAGTAATTGAAAAATGAAATCATGTCCTCAGTGTGAACAGGACAAAAGTGTGTGGGAAAGAATTTGACAGAGCATTGCACTTCTCACCCAGCAGAGAAGAGTGGGGTCAGAGCAACTGGTGGAAACATCTTGCGCCAAATGGCTAGGTGACAGTTTCAGAAGAAATAAAAAGCCAAGAGATCAAACAATGCAGGACTACGCATATAAATGTACTGTACATAATGAAGTTGCCATGAGAATGAACTGCATGTGAATATATTCTCGTACTCTGTGTCTATAACGTGCTTGGCTTGATCATAATGAAAAGTCATCCACTGCTTCCTCATACAGCTAGCAATTTCTGGTTATGAGAGCATTTGAGTTTTTTTTTTTTGTCTCAAATAGATTTATCTAGGAAATGTTGCTTTTGGGTATAAAGCAAATATTTCACATGTTAGATATTGTGGTTTAGCACATGATTGAGGGAAGCTGGTGGTAGGGCTCGATCAACCCCCCCCTTAGCAAACAGGACACAGTGAAGCAGATGGGCTTGGATAAACAGTGAGCAAACTGACACCTTGCAATATGGTTTTGAGAGTTAAAGATGAAGTGTCCAGTGTTTGCCTTCTTCCACTCCCTTCAGACAGAGCAGGACTGCTTTAAGATCATGTCAGTTATTCCTTCCATCTTTAGCACAGTAAATGTCAAAGAGTAATTATCAAAAATATTACTGAGTGAATTTCTGAAAAAAAAAGAAAAAAAACATTCAGCAAAATAGCAATACACAAATCTACAGATTGTCACAGAAATAGACGCAGACATACCACAGAGTCAATTAATGTTTAGGGACTGAAAAAACAGCAAACCTCCTGTTATACTCTAAGGCCATGGTGTGCAGCCAACATCACATAATATCACATAAAAACAGGAGTCAATGGAATTTGTGCTTTTGAGACAAACTGTTAGTATTTGCACCAGACAGTCTCTAATGAGGGCTGGTGGCATGGGTGGATTTCAGCTTGGGCTCAGTTGACCTGGGTGATATCCCCCACCTTGTGAACGGATGCGAGGTGGGGGGGTTCTCAAAAAGTTTGTGTCCAGGGGCCCCTGACTTCTTAATCCACCCATGGCTGCTATGATCATATGATTTGATATTCTACAAATTTCACGTGTAATCACTATGTTGTTTGAGCCTTTAAAATCAGTTAGTCATTCTCTCTTTTTAAAAAACCGTCCTGTTGTATCCGTGTACAAGGGTGTAGTACTCGTGACTGCAGGAGTCTTGAATCCATTTTTATGATTGCATACGTGTGTGTGATATAGCACATAACGATCAATAAAATCAATTGTAAAGGTGGCTTTGTGTCTCAGTAATTACAGCTGTGTGTTTCTTTAATGCTCGGTTTGTACTATTTTGATTCATTCCAATTCAATTTACTTCCATGTAGCTGCTGTCACAGAAGAGTTGCCTCAAGGCACATAAGAACGTGAAAAAACTTGCAAGAAGATGTAAGTAAAGTCAGATGACAACAGAGGAGAGGAACCAAGAACTTTGTAGTGAGAAGAAAAAAAGCCTTTGGGAGTCCAAGGTCAACTGGCCATCCAATCCACCCCCCAATTCCAATTCAAAATGAAGTATTCAACTGATTCTAACTTTAAATAAGACAACATCTGTTTGAAATCTGTTTGAATATGTAGCTCTGTTGGCCCTATGACCTGAATCCTTCATGCAACATTGGAATTTTACAGGGCTAATATAAAACTAATGCAATATCCAGCTCAGGTGTAAGGTGTGTGTGTGTGTGTGTGTGTGTGTGTGTGTGTGAGAGAGAGAGAGAGTGTGTGTGTGTGTGTGTGTGTGTGTGTTTCGGCAGGAGCTCTGTGAGCTAGGAATGTCTGGCTGCCAACCTGAAAAGAGGACAGATGGTTGGACATTTCACAAACAGAAAGACACCAAGAACGCTGCCTAGCAAACAGCGAAAGATGAAGGGAAAAAAAAACACTGTGCACATACAGCACGAGGCGTGTTAGCGTGCCTCTCCGCACAGCACCATTCACGTGCGCGCCGCAAGCATGTGTACAATAGAGGCACAAAGAAACGCTGCTGATGTTTCATACCTCTGGGCAATTTTTGGTCTTTCACGGAAGATGAAAATGAAAAGCAGTGTGCATTGAGATACGACCCCATTTCATTTTTATTACTTTTTAACGTTTCTTTCGCAACGATAAGATATGAAGATGAGCAGCAGTGGCAATAAGTGCCAGCCTTCAGCGTCTCGGGACTTGTTAAGGTCACCGCCATCAAATCCAGCTGTGGGAAGTCAGTACAGGTGTGATGAGGTGCGCGCGCCTGGCTGTTACCTAACATCAAACTCAGCAGTTTCTGAACGGGCTCAGTACGCAGCGCGGGATCAACTCCGACACCACCGGCTCAACAAGTTGAAAGTCTTTTGAAAAAAAAAAAAGCACAGTACAGGATTCAAACAGACAGAACAGGACCTTTATGAAAATTCTGAGATTTAAACTGCATTTAACAGCTGTCATCTTTACGTGCATTTTGCGAATGTTGCAGCATTCCATGGATTTCAAATGCACGCCGAATGGCCTCAAGGAGAGGAACCAAAAATCTACAATCTGTAATGAGCCAGTGATGCAGTATACTGTGTATATAATTCATAATATCACGTACACTGTATATCTGTATCAGGGGTGGCCAACCACTGTCCTAGAGAGCCTCAGTGGGTGCAGGTTTTTACTTCAGCCAATTTTTGCTTTTAATTGAATCTTAATGTCAATTCAACATTGACTTTTTTTTTTTTGCTGCAAAGTTACTGTCATTCCAGTAATTCTAAACAAGTTTTATTCATTTTAAATAGTAATTATAAAACCATGACAAAGACTTACTGATGTTGTCATTTTTTTAACATATGGTATATTTTAATCCATTTCTTGTTAATAATCACTTAAGTCACTGCTTAAGCATTCTTTGTTATTGACACCAGTTTCTGCTATAATTAATTATTACAATTCAAACACAATTAATCAGAAAAGGTTTGAATTAAACACCTTGCTAAATTATCCATACATTTTCTGCTATAATTCTGCAGATAGAGAGACACCATAACGTGGATTATAATTGTGTTATCCATTATAAAGCACAAGAGTCTCAATTTAACTTTCCTTTATTGTATAACTGTAAATAATTTAAAACAACAAAGCACAGACAAATTATCATGGAGAATGAGGATAAGCAGTGATGTAATTGATATTTAATTAAGATAGTGCTCAAATTTAATTGACTGTATTGGCTGAAACAAAAAGCTGCCCCCACTGAGCTCCGCAGGATCATGGTCAGCCACCCCTGACCTGTATATTTATATACAGTAAGTTGAGTTTCAGAGTTCTTCTATGGCACCGCTTGGAATTTGACTGGCAAACGATCCAAGGGGTTTACCCAGCACAAGCGGGGGGGGGGGGGGGAATCTCATTTCACTCTTCGGGGGGACAATAAATAGGAATATTTCCCAAGAGCAACTTCAGAGGGTGATACAAATGACACAGCTTGGTTTACAGTAACTTACTGGGTGGGAGGGGGCAACTCTTCAGAAGGGAGGGACATGTCCCCCTGTCCCCCTCTGGATTTCCACCTATGAGCAAAAGGATTTATCATGTGACTGAGTCTGGATGGGGTTGTAAGGATGGCAGCTGGAGCCCCAACAGTAACAGTCTGGGTTCCTCGTTGCTCCCTGACCTCTCGTGTGTGTCTGTCAGGAGGTCACCTGGGAACATTTTTGGAGCACCGGGTCCAGCTGGTCTCTGCATGGAGCTGGCATTGGTGCCCGTCCTCTTGCTCATCTCCAGGCTGCAAGTAATTTGGGTGCCCTGGAGCCCAGCTCTACCAGAGTCCCTGGACAGCAGCTGGGCTTCAGTAGGCTCCAGTTGGTAAGGGCCGTAATGTTATGGAAGGCAGCCCATCACACAATCATTTCCACCGGCTGCAGACTTAACCTCCGTATGAGAACCACCTTTCTGGTACACTGCCCTATTTTCTCACTACCCTTACCAAAGGCTAAACCAAGGAGGGTCATGGGGTATCAGAGATCCCCTAATTAATCGTTTGGACCCTGGAAAGCCACAAAATCTGTAAGCTTTCAGTGTTGAGCCAACACAACAAAACCCCCCCCGCATAACCACAAGGTAACATAATGATGTCATGATCAGAACAACAGTGAAATAAACAGCCAGACTGTAATTTCACACCTTACACTACAAGTGATGATATCACATCAGGTTTTGTACATGCAACCTATGACACACCAGTCTTCTGCTTACAAATAATAACCAGCGACAAATAAAACAGCAATACAAATTCCAAGAAGTACAAAAGTATGTGAGAAGTGTTTCAGCTATATTCACAATGCTTTTCCCAGATCATGTACTGGCAAGCTGTGTTTCTGTACATGTCAGAGCCCTGGGCCAAATCTTAGAAAGAAACGACCCTGGCTAGCAAATACCACTCAGGTGACTGTCCCAGACCCATTGCCACTGAAACTTTCTGAGATGACTTTTTCACAGGAACATCACATAGAAGGGGCATTGTTATTATAACACTGACGGTGGATTAGTCTGGATGTGTGCCTCAACTACCTGGCCACTGGGTAGGAACATGTCAGTGATGCTAAATGGCCTTTGTACTTTGTCTCTCGCTGTTGGTAGCTTTTTAACGTCCACTGTATGAGCAGATGTAGTATCAGGCATTAAAGATTAATACATGTTCCGCTGCTAGAATTTAAATAAGATAGTTGATTTAATGAGACATTCATGTCTTTCCTGCAGAAATTAGGGATTGAAAGTAGAGATGTCAGTCATCCCATCACTGTCTTTGAAGTCTGTCTATGTCTAATTAATTTTATTCCACTGTGTAAGTGAGCTAAAGTACATTTTTGTGAAATGTAAACACACAAGTATATGATAGGAATAATCAGGAAGGATATGTATGCACCACCGTATTGAAACTCTAATATGTTGTAATAATTTCAGAGACGTTGCTGTTCCCCCCCCACACAATGGCTCAAAGGTTTGCTCCGCCTCTTCACCATGCATAAGGGTTATTTGAGGACAGTCTTCTATGCTACTGCTGATCACCTTAGTGGAGCAGCACCACTTTCGCCCTCTGTCTCTCCCCCTCTCTCTTCTTCAGTGTCTCCCTCCCTCCTTCCCTTTCTCCTTCACCCCCCCTTTCCCTCCCTCTCTCTCCCCTGAAGTACTTGTGGATGTGATAGGATTCTGGTTCTCTGATCCCTTTGGCTGTACTCCATACTCCACCTGCCGCAGGTGTGTTCTCCATATGGCTGCACCGTCGCATGCTCAGCTGAAGCGAGGCGTGTCAGTTCTGGATGCCTTCCATCCGCCTCTCCTTCATCCCCCTGCCTACCCCCCCATGACTGTCCTCTGTTCCCTCTTCACTTTTTTCAATCCTTTTTCTCTGCATTTAATGTCTGACTAAATGCTTAAGTTCCTTTTGCTTTACCTATTTACATCAGGTCCACATTTAAGTATTTGCTTTATCATGATATGCTGCTGTAATGCTCTGTTTTCTGTTGTGCTGTCCTCTCAATCATGAGCACTTACTTAATCACTTAGGTCACACCAATCGTATTAAGGTGTGATCAGTTTATTCACTGCATGCAGATGCATATTCCTGAGGTGAGCATATAAAAAGTATTGTTTTGCAGTCACATCCTTGTCAAAGCCCCATAGCTCATTGCAACCTGTGAAGGACAGAATGCATGCTTTGAAAATCACACTTGTCATTTTATAATACAGCTGACTGACTGTGTACAGGGTTTAAATGTATTCTGCCTGTCATGCCTCACGCCTTAATACGTGCACTCAGAGAGTAAGAGGAGAGATGATTTTTTACAAGTGCAGGAGTGCAACACACACTACCTTTATCTGAAACAGCTAAACAATCCAGTTTTTCAATTTTCCTGAACAAGAGCGAAGGCCAGAAATTGTCTGAAGGTAATGTTTGGTATGATATGCCTTAAGGTGATAAAGGCGTCTGCCCCATTGGTTTCAAAACCTTTAATACAATTATTTGCATGACTCAAAATGTATCACTGTGGTCTGCATTTGTTTCCTCCAATAGCGTGTTACAGAGGGGAGTTTACAGAAGCGGATTTGCAGCCATGCTGTTGATAATCAGGTGACCCGTAATCGCCTTAGCACCCATAGCTGTGCACACTGCTCCAGCCACCTACTGTTGCTTGACCCTGATCTCACAATATGTAGGGCAGGCGGGAGGGCCCGTGAACCGGTACCGTGTGCCCCCCCCCCCCTTTTCCCTGGGTTGCACCTGCTGTGCTGTGTTGCACGAATTACCTGCCAAGCAGTGGAAAAGTAAACCATTGTCCCCCTACCCCTCTTTATAGGTGTAAAAGGGCTATGTTAATATCATTAACAGCTACATTTAAAGCACCAGCAGCAAGAAGGTATCAATACTACAACTGTCATTGGCAGCACTGAGTGCAAATTTGAAATGTTCAGTTACACTAACTGAACAGTCGTGGCGTTCGGGTTATTGAAAGAGTCTGTGCTGGCTCTTTCTAGGCACTGTCAGAAGAGAAAATGACAGCAAGATATTGCCACTGAAAAACTGAAGAATAATAAGCAGCTCTTTGTATGCTTTCTGACGCTTGATTCTGTATGACTCCAGAAAGATTTTTTGGGGAAGGAGAGCCTTATGCAAATGAGGAAGAAAAAGGTATGGTTTTAACTGGCCCAACACTCCTACCACTAAGAGGTCATGAACTGAATTAAACAGAGCTGTTAACAAGACATGTCAGCAATTGCAATAGCCCATTGAGTTCATTCATTCATTCATTGTCTTAACCGCTTAGTCCTGGTCAGGATCACAGGGAAGCCTGGAGCCCATCCCAGATCACATAAGGTGCAGGGCAGGGGACACCCAGGGTGGGGCGCCAACCCACCACAGGGCCCCATTGAGTTCACTATATTCTTTTATTATTAAATATGATAGACCAGAGCAGATATGCGGACTCCTTGTGCATGTCACTATGATACTAGGAAGGTTAAAAGAGACAACGTTGAAGAGCACAGCGATATTGTATATCAGCCAGTGAAAGGTCTTTACTAACAGCCCTAATTCATGAGAACATTTGAATTAACTAGAACAAGCGTACATGTATGTCACATGATGAGAGCGTGTGATGGGATCAGATAAAAAAAATGTTGAAACAGAACGTGGATTTGGCTCAGACCATCCAAATCCATGGCAGCCTGTCTTACAGAAGAACGCATGCCATGACTGTTATTTTTTCGCTAAACCTAAATCACTTTGCCTTATTATTCACACGCAGAACTGACCACTGACAAAAGTGTAAAGTAAGTGGAGAAATATTGCAATATCACAATAAAAGTTATCTAAGGCAGACTTGCACGGTAACTTGCCTAACGACACCCCCTGAACTGAGCCGTACTCCCACATACCTATCGTAAATTAAATAAATAAGTAAATGCAGGGCTACACAAGGGCGTTGAAGGGAATTTATTACTGGGGGGGGGGCACACAACTCTCCAGTGTGACAAAACATACTGTCAACTGTAGATAAAGTCATAAATAATGGAGATTGTGGGGGCTTTCCTTATCCCTCTGCCTCCTACACCCCTGGAACCACAGTGCTACTGGATTTATTTAGCAAACACTTTGGTTTTTAGGTGTTCGTCTCAGTCACCATATCCAGTGCTAAAAGATTAAATCTGAAGCCATAGACACTCCCATCTCAGTTTGGGGATGAGTCTTCTCATACCATGGCTTATTTAGCAATGGCACAAAAGTGAAGCAGCATTTCTGCAATGTCAGTTGTACTGAGACTGCTTTACGTTGGTGTTGGCAGTGGGCTGCAGTGGGACGTCCATAGACAGGCTGTCACAGCTCAAAATATAACGCCTCTGCCTTAAGTCTTCTCCATCTCATTATTTAGCATTATGGGATGAGAATTCAGAAGTCACCAAGCACCTTCTGCAGCACATCTGTGCAGTGTCATGGAGAGAACCTGCTGGTTCAAGGCCCAGGTGGTGTCCTGTTGTAGTTGTAGTACTCATTAGTACTTAACCTGAACAACCATCTCCATAAGTGGATAAAACTGTAATTCTCATTGGATTAATGGTTCAGCCAGGCAGGTAAATGTCAGCACCTCTTCATGCTAGTGTAAATAAATAAAGCAGTGTGAGGCTTATAGCCATGCAGGTGGATAGCAACAGCATGAAGAACAAAGTTAGGAAACTGTACAACAGTGCAACAGTATGTCAAAGCAATGACTGCCTCTGATTGGCTGGTCAGTAGGATGTGACACACAGAATAATAGAAAATATATACATAAAATGCAGTAAAAACAATGACGCCATTCTAGAGGCATATTTAGAAAATAACAGTACAGGAAAAATTATGCATGTACTGAGATTTGATGGTGCTAAACAGTCAGTTTGAGGGAAATTATGAATCCTACATGGAAAATGGTTAGTTTTATTTGTTTAGAATTGAAAATTAATCTTACAAGTTAGATGCTATGATGTTATTTTGACATTTTGACAAGTTACTGTTTGTGTGCTTGATACTTGTATTGGTCAAATATTACATAAGTGAAGTGCTTTACATTTCTTCCATGGAAATTCATTGAGTGGCAGATGGGAGAGTGTTGTCATTATGCTTAATTTATGCCGCAAATAAAAAAAACATGATGCTGAGGTACAGCTGTGTTTTCTCAGCACAAAACAATGTGCTATACTGAGTAAATAAATGTCTTACACTAGAGGCCCTTACTTTCAAATCCCCACACACATGACCTTATTTATTGACTTTCACAGCTGTTTTAAAAAAATCTGCATGCACAGAAGTGTGACAAGACACTGGTACTCTATGCTTACACACATAGCTTTTCACCACTGCCTACTCTAAACATGATTTCTTTTATTGGTGAAATTAGTATGTGCTTACGGTTTCATTATGATTATGGTCCTGCCTGTCAGGTGGGAAGGAAAGTACTAGTTGGTCTCTCCTGTAACTCAGGTGAGATAAGAACAGTTACATTTCATCGCCAGACTAAGCTTAGACAGTCCAGTTTGCCATTTGAATTGCCAAGAGGACATATTATAAAATATAAAATAAAATATTTTTCAACATTTTTATATTTTCTCACATGTACCTTCTAGTGATACGTTTTGAAATTGCACTTGCACTGCATGAGGGAAATTTGTGTTTTATAATTTGTAGCACTTTGAGATTTACTTCAAATATAAAGTGCATTATAAATAAAATGTATTATTATTATTATTATTATTATTATTATTATGTTGAAGTAGCTGTACTATTTTTGTACCTCTAGATCAAATCCTAGATATGCACTTACAAATACTCTATAAATAAAATAATTTTTGTTGAACAGCGTGTGGATTAGGAGAAGCAGAGGTCTATTTTCAGTGGTTTTATCCCATACCCAAAGACATTCAGCTTCAGTGTAGCTATGATCATGATATAACACCAATGTGTAGGTGATCATGACGTGACGAGGATGTGGAAGTCATGATGATGTGACACCAACATGGAAGTGATAGGGCCGTAAAACCGACACACCAGTGACTGGGCGTGACACCAATATGGTCGATGATCGTGAAGTGTCAGCAACACAGTGGTGATCATGATTTGAAAGTGACACAGAGATGATCATGCCATGACACTGACGTGGAAGTGAACATGTTGCGATGCCAAGATGGAGGTGATTGTGCCATGACACTAATATACAGGGAATCATGCTGTGACACTGACACAGCAGTGATCCTAATGTGACACTGATGTGGAGGTGCTCATGATGTGACACTGACACAGTGATGAGCGTGCCACAATAATGACGTGGACGTGATCATGATGTGCCACGACAATGATGTGGACATGATCATGATGTGACACTAATGTGGAGGTGATCATGATATGACCCTGTCACAGCGGTGATCGTGAGGTGACACCAACACAACGATGATTGTGCCTTGACACTGATGTGGAGGGGAGTGTGATGTTGTACCAACATGGATGACTGTGACATGACTTTAGCATGGCGATGATTGTGACGTGACACCGATGGTCCATCCCTTCTCATGCCCTCGGCCTGCAGGTGTAGGCTGTGGCTCAACATGATCTCATTATGCAAAATCAGTCAAGTAAAGCATACAGGCTTCAGGGCATATTTATCTCTGCACATTAAATAGCCTCTTCTCACCAGCACACCCCAGAAACAGTAAAGTGAGGTAATGTTGTACCTGAAAGGCCCATTGATTATCTCTTACTAATGTTCATATCAGTGTACCTTGTTATGAGAGTGGTTGAGGTTATGCAGCAACAACCCATTGTAATGCTATTCAAAATCGGTACAGGTGGAGTACAGCTGGATGCCAGCTGTCACACTGACTAACTCCTCCCTGGTAAATATCGTCTTTTTTCTTCCACAGATTAGTGAAGCATACATGCTTGAAGTCAGTGACCTCACGGGGCCTGTGTGACAACATGTCAGGTCACATCACAAGAACTGAAAAGCTTCTTAAACCAGGCCACTGAAGTAAGAACACAATCACAGAGATGTAACATGCGATTGGGCGGACTGGGACAGAGCATGACATGGAATAAATGTTCTCCATAAGGAAGCACTCAGAAGAGTTTCACTGAAATATAGCCATTATCCACTTCTAATAATGTTGCTTTTTCTCAATGTGCTTGGATACATCACTCAGGACTGTGACAAGTATTTCAACAGAGCCCATCTGTACATTTTATCATTTTAAAGTCTATCTGTTTAATGCTAATATAAAACAGTACAAAAAGATCTCCATGCACTGAGATTTGGACCCGAGTCCTCTGTTGATGCAAATACTGGCATCCTTGCTCTTTTTCAAGTAAATTTTGTGTTGTTTTTTTGCTACTACCGAAATATGCAATTAATAAAATTATCGGACACCGTCTGACTCTGGGTTACAGTGAAAAGAATCCAAATCTTTGATAAAGGCTGGATCCACCAGCTGCCCTGGACTCATAATTTAAGTAATGACAATGATGGTTAAATGGCATAGCCCAAATATTAGAAAGGGGAACCTTCCAGATGTAAAATCCACATCATGCCATTGACATAGAGCCAATAATATTTTGGATAGTTGAACATAGTTGAACATAAATCACGAACTGTAACAATCTTCCAGGTCAGACCAACAAACAGCACATTTATTAAAAGTAATCGCTCTCCCTCCGATGGATATTTATTGCATTACAGCCTCTGAAGTGAACTCTACACTTATTAGTTTTACCGTAAATCAACTTCTGCAATAATGAAACGTTAAAATAAAAAATTCTGTTTTAAATATATGACCATAAATAAATTTCCTATACATAAAAGTTCATATTTTGACAGAAATAAATTCTTGAAATTGAATAAAACAACCAAACAAATAAACCATACCAACTGTATTGGCGAATCTGCTTCACTGCTACTCAGTTACCAGTTGGGCTCTTTTGCTTTATAGTTCGTTTATATTCTGGGACTTGGAGTCCCAGCGCCGGTGTTCTGACGTTAAAATAACCTACTAAGAACTACAACTCCCATGTTGAGTTGGCATTGTAGCTCACGTGTTTGTTTTGGAGGTCACGGAACATGGCGGCGTGCTAGAACGACAATAAATCGCAGATATCTGATTTTGATCTACCTAAGGTGATTTTTTCCCCACTTTTTCCTCTTTCAAACGCTTAATCAGATAATTGTATACATTTTGTAATTTTTACTATATTTGACAAACTAAGTAAATGTGGCATATTGTTCTGTTACTTGTATGAAGAAAGCCTGATGACGTTCATCATAGCCGCTAGAAGTTTAATAATACTTTAGATTACAGTTGTTGTGAATTTTGTTTTTAAATACAAATCTGCGTATCTGTTTTGTTAAGTGCATGGATACTTTATGAAGCAGTCGGATAACAAGTCGCTTTCAATGTTTATATACTTCAATGTGTATATCAGAACGCATATGTCAGTTTTTGGAAAAGACTCTTTATATTGTCTATGTAGCATGACGTTATTATGCGCATGAAATACAACTTACGCATTTTTTTATTCATTCGGGTAATGTTTGATGAAATTTTAATTAACAAAAATGAGTAATCGGCGTTATTTGTAACTGAGGTGTTCAGCATTAACCTTGTGTTTGCCAGTTCTTGGCAAGCTGCATATATACCAAACGTTGCGGACGGGAATTTCATTTACATATTGTTTAAGGAAGAACGCTGAACAAAGTGTCGTATGAAGCGAGCTGCCTTAGCTTTGTAACGATCGGAGACTGGATCCCCCAAAATTTTTAACGCATCAGTCACGTCTCACTTTGAGAGCATAATTCTCGGTTTTCCCCCTACAAAGTCTTCCACTTAATTTTTTAAACTTTTTTTAACTCGGTTCATAAAGGTACTTGTTTGACTGTGAAATGGTGCATTGGTTCATAGCCAAGTTCCTTGTTTTTGTTTTTACATGTACATTTATTCATTTAGCAGACTGTAATATTTTGTGCCTGATCCCAAAAAGTGGAATTATTTGTAACAGTAGTTAAATTGCTTATGAATCAAGTTTGTTGGTGTACAGTGTTGTTATCTGACAGTTTATATTTGTGTACAGATGGCTGGTGATACCTCAGACAGGAAGGATGTGGATTCTTCAGGAGCAAAGGAACGAGACCGTAAACGCAGCCGCTCTCGATCTAGGGATCGTGAGCGGAAAGGCTCTCCCTCCAAGGACCGGAAACGGCACCGCTCCCGGGAACGGAAGCGGTCACGCAGCCGCTCAAAGTCAGCTGACAGGTGTGTAGAGCTTTGTGCAGTGATAGCTGTCAGTCATCAGAGGACAGTGCTTGTCCTGAGAAGCTAAGAACTCACTGTGTTTGAGTTAATTTGAATCTGACACAACTGTACATGTGACAGTGTGAGGAGTTTATGTAGTTAACTTATTCAGTAATGCTGAACACGTGCAAGTCAAACACAGTAGCTTTTGATCAACTCTTGGTCATCTTGTGTGTAAATTACATATAGTCAAGGTGATTTAACTTTTTTTTTCCCCATGGACCACTGAAAGAGGTAAGCTGCTTGGTTAGAAAGAGGCAAATTGATTTCTTTAAAAAATTTCTGACTGTGTACTATAAATGGTGTACAGTTGTAATGGTCCCTTGCAAATGATGTTTCAACAGAGATCGGCGGCTGAAGGACAAGGAGCGAGATAAAGAACGTGACAGGGACAAGGACAGAGACAGGAGTCGCAAGGATAAGGACAGAGATAAGGACAGTCACCGTCGGGACAAGGACCGCAGCCGGAAGTCCAGGTCTTTTAGTAAAAAAAAAAAAACAAAAAAAAAAACAAATTGTTGCAGTCTGTTTTTTTTTTTTTTTTTTTTCTTCTTCTACACAGATGTTGTCATTGGTTGTCTACTCAGGAGGTGTGTGGAGCCTTAAATATGGCCTTGTGTTATCTCTCACCGTGGGTCATTTCCACATTGTATCTCTTACAGCATGTCACCAAAATCAAAAGATGCCAGACTGAAGAGGGAGAAGGAAGTGAAAAAAGAGGAAGATGATGAAGAGGAAGGAAAAAATAAGAAAGAAAAGGTAAACAGTAAATGGTCATCATGCTGATTCGCACTACATGCCAACCTCCCGTGACTGTATGTCTGCAGAAGTCTCTGAGTCCCTTGAGTGTGAGTCCATGTTTCTCCTCTCAGGTGCAGCCTCTGTCTCTCGAGGAGCTGTTGGCCAAAAAGAAAGCTGCGGAAGAGGCTGAAGCAAAGGTGAGGAGGGATCCCTGGGTGCTTTCTGTGCTCTGTATCTCTGTACCTGAGCCTTATGCTGATGCCACTACACTGGAAATGTCAGTTAGTGAGTCACAAGTGGGAATGTTTCTTAAACTCAGAACTTAAGGCTGGCGTCCAGTTCTTGTACCCTAAAGCAGTATTGCTTAACCTGAAGTTTGGTTTGCTAGTGCTTTGACTTACAATCTCTAACCCCCTCCCCCCACCCAGCCTAAGTTTTTGTCCAAGGCAGAGAGAGAGGCAGAGGCCATTCGACGGAGGGAGCAGGAGACGGAGGAGCGACGCAGACTCATAGAAGAGGAGAGAAAGAAGAGGAGGGTGTTCCAGGATATCGGGAGGAAGATGCTCGGTGAGAGCCTTAGCCTATAAACCTGAGCTGTATCTTACATTGTTGTACCTGTAAAGAGGCCAGTGTTTTCCAGTTTCTATGTGCATCCGGTAAATACAGTAATGTGGGGCTTTGCTATGCAGCTCAATGGTGTATGGGTGATTTGATCCATATTGAAATGCAGTGCAGGGATTGTTACCTTTGCTGTCCACAGTGCATTATAGTCAGAAGGCTTGCCAGTGAGTGCAGCCCAAAGTCGGTGATGCAGGCATTATTGGAATTTGTGTGTGTGTGTGTGTGTGTGTGTGTGTGCGCGCTGCTGTCCAGAGGACCCCCAGGAGCGAGAACGGCGTGAACGCAGGGAACGCATGGAGAGAGAGAACAATGGTACTGAAGATGACGACAGCCGGCAGAAGATCCGCCAGGAGAAGGACAAATGCAAAGAGCTGCAGGCTATCAAGGTAAGCAGAGCAGCCAGTCACGCAGAGGGCGGGAGTCAGAGCGGCCAGTCACGCAGAGGGCGGGAGTCAGAGCGGCCAGTCACGCAGAGGGCGGGAGTCAGAGCGGCCAGTCACGCAGAGGGCGGGATGGCTGTGTAACAACTCCTGTACATTGCCTTGGGGCAACTCAGTCGCAGAATGCATTATATAAAAATGAATTGGCAAGAATAATACTGCTGCATGTTGGTGTGTCTGATAAAATATCAGTCCTTTCTTTTGAGTTGGCACAGTGTGAAGTTAAGTTCAGCACTGTAGCTCCCCTGACCCTGTATCTGCCTCTCCCTCAGGAACGCTACCTCGGGGGCATCAAGAAGCGGCGGCGAACCCGCCACTTGAACGACAGGAAGTTTGTGTTTGAATGGGACGCATCTGAAGACACCTCCATCGATTATAACCCCCTGTAAGATTGACAGGGACATCACATGCCCCCTTGGGGAGGGATATCAGCCAGCTTTTAGCTGGGATCTGCTGCTAAGTCTGAAAGACCTTGTCTCCACTCATGTCCCTCTTAAGGTATAAAGAGAAGCACCAGGTGCAGCTATATGGACGTGGCTTTATCGCTGGCATCGACCTGAAGCAGCAGAAGAGGGACCAGTCCCGTTTCTATGGCGACCTGATGGAGAAGAGGCGAACCTTGGAGGAAAAGGAACAAGAGGAGTGAGTTTAATAGAATCATAACATGCATGCTGGAGCTAGTTTTTTTTCCCAGTAGGCTGTTGAACCAGAACTGAGTGCACATCCAGTATATGTTTATTATAAACTGTAACAGTTTATCATTAGGTGGCGTACGTTGGTGTGACGTGTAGGTTGCTAGGTGACATACATTAGTTACATGTTGGTTTGACCCCTCAGGCTCAGGCTGAAGAAGATGCGCAAGAAGGAGGCCAAGCAGCGCTGGGACGACAGGCACTGGTCCCAGAAGAAGCTGGACGAGATGACGGACAGGGACTGGAGAATCTTCCGGGAGGACTACAGCATCACCACCAAAGGTGGCAAGATCCCCAACCCCATCCGCAACTGGAAAGAATACACTCTGCCTCCGCACATCCTGGAGGTCATCGACAAGTGTGGCTACAAGGTGACGTGGCCCATGTCCTTCATGTGTCCCTCATGGCTTTGTTCCAGAGAATTCACTTCCTGCTTGAGCTCTGTATATGGAAAGTTTGGGTGTTGTGTGGGTTTCCTCAAACAGCGTAAAGATAAAGACAAGTGGTTCAGGCAATTCCTATTATTCCTGGTGTTGTGCATATGGTTATGAGCAGCTTGTAAGAGAATAGTGTCCTGTCCCGCGTGCACCTTGTATGGGCTCTGAAGTTCCTGGTTGAAAAATCAAGTAGAAATCAGGATTCACCAAGCTGTTCTAGGCATCGCGAGAATGTGTTTGGAGCCCTTGCACTGCTGTTATTGTGCACAGTGGCTGAATGTTGTTTTCTTGCCTTCAGGAGCCCACGCCCATCCAGAGGCAGGCCATTCCCATTGGTCTACAGAACAGAGACATTATCGGTGTGGCTGAAACTGGCAGCGGGAAGACGGCTGCCTTCCTCATCCCCTTGTTGGTGTGGATTACCACCCTGCCGAAGATTGACAGGTGAGATGAGCTCACATCAGTGATGTTTCATGTTAGTGGTTGCTTCTCCTCTGTTTTGTGTCTCTCCGCCTTTGTTTTTTTTTTTTTTCTCCTCCTCCGGTTCCTGTTACTGAGCTCTTTGGACCCCCCCCCCCCCAGGATTGAGGACTCAGATCAGGGACCTTACGCGATCATCCTGGCGCCAACCCGTGAGCTGGCACAGCAGATCGAGGAGGAGACGATAAAGTTTGGGAAGCCGCTTGGCATCCGCACAGTGGCAGTGATTGGAGGGATCTCCCGGGAGGACCAGGGCTTCCGCCTGAGGATGGGTTGTGAGGTGAGAAGACATGGAGAGCAAGCAGGCACTGAAGATCACTTTGATCTGTAGGGTTTCACCTCTTCAGGACATGCCATTGTGTCCCACCGTCAGACAGGTTGCTTTAATGTCCTACATGGTGTGGTGCTTTAGGAACAGCAGGGCATCTGTTCAGTTCCTGCACATAGACAAGTGTGTGTGTGTGTGTGTGGGGGTGGGTGGGGTTTTCAGTTTTTCTATCAGTGTAGGTCTTTTCAGTGTCCAAGTATCGTTTGTGTGTGCGTGCGCGTACTAAAATGGGCAAACTGATACTCCTTGTTCTTGGTCTTAATTCAATGAATGAGTCCTGTAAAAGATGATATTGATCGTGGATAATGAGTGTTTTAAATGGATTCTCACCAGAAGATTCTTGGCACAGCATGCTACATAAAACACCTTAGGTGTGAACTTTATTTCTCCCAGTAGAGCCATGAAGCTGGTGATTGCTGGATTTAAATAACTTTAGTAAATACATCTGTTAACACCTGTAGAAGAAACCTGTTGATCAGCAGGGAGAACTGGACTCCGAATTAGTGTTGGAGTGATCTCTTTCGCTCTCTCTTTCGCTCTCTTGCGCTCTCTCTCACTCTCTCCAGATTGTGATTGCCACCCCAGGTCGTCTCATTGACGTCTTGGAGAATCGGTATCTGGTCTTGAGCCGCTGCACGTACGTGGTGTTGGACGAGGCTGACCGCATGATAGACATGGGTTTTGAGCCAGATGTACAGAAGATTCTGGAATACATTCCTGTCACCAACCAGAAGCCCGACACGGATGAGGCTGAGGACCCGGAGAAGATGATGATGAACTTTGAGTCTGGGAAACACAAATACAGACAGGTTAGCAGTCAGGAGCAACTCTTAAGCTCTGTCATGATGGGCGAGTGCAGAATTTAGCTTTACGGACTAAAAAGTAATGTTAAACTTGGCTCAAAAAGAAACATCATGCTGAACGTAACCCCCCCCTCCTCCCCAGACGGTCATGTTCACAGCCACCATGCCGCCAGCTGTAGAGCGGTTAGCTAGGAGCTACCTACGGCGCCCTGCTGTGGTCTACATTGGCTCTGCAGGCAAACCCCACGAGAGGGTGGAGCAGAAGGTCCTGCTCATGTCCGAGGCAGAAAAGAGGTGAGCGTCTCGTATACCCTGTCCAGAATGATGTGTGTGTGTGTGTGTTTTAGCACCACAGTGTATGTTTGGATCCAGCCAGTATTTTCCATAACTAAAAGTCCAAAATGAATTTCATGGAACAGGTAATTACAATAGCTGCAGGACAAGAAAGTTTTAAATGATTTGCTTGTGTTGCATTTATAGGAAAAAGTTGCTGGAAGTTCTTGCAAGGGGTTTCGAACCGCCAATCATCATCTTTGTCAACCAGAAGAAAGGTTGCGACGTATTGGCCAAGTCTCTGGAGAAGATGGGGGTAAGAGCATCAGAGTCGGGAGTGCTGTTCCTCCTTTGATCTTTGAAACGGGTAAAATTGCGCTATGATTGGCACTAACCCTGTCTCCTTTCCACAGTACAATGCCTGCACACTTCACGGTGGCAAAGGGCAGGAGCAGAGAGAGTTTGCTCTCTCCAACCTCAAGGCTGGTGCAAAAGACATCTTGGTTGCCACGGATGTTGCCGGCAGAGGTATCGACATCCAAGACGTGTCCATGGTCGTCAACTATGACATGGCCAAGAATATAGAGGGTAAGGCATCCTTTTCCCTGTGTTTTGTACCTGATATATTCTATTCATTGTGGCTATAAGCTGTCTGAGTAATTCCTCTAACAATATATGACACGTGTTGTGAAAACCTTAGCTTCTCTTTGTGAGAGAACAGCCCTTGCTCTGGAATTCCTAGAAAACCACATTACTTATGAATAAATGCTGTTATACCAATAATAACATCCACTCGAAATTTTTTTTTAATCCAGTTTCTCAAAATGGACAATATGAAACTCATCTGGTTGTAATGATATTTGCACTAATGCTTTGAACCGCAGTAGTGAAAAACGCCTTTTAGCAGCAGTATGATTCGCACTGCCTCCGTCATGAATGTTTGTCTTTGTTTATTTCCACCTGTAGACTACATTCACCGTATCGGGCGTACGGGTCGTGCTGGAAAGAGCGGCGTTGCCATCACCTTCCTTACCAAGGAGGATTCGTCTGTCTTCTACGACCTGAAGCAGGCCATACTGGAGAGCCCTGTGTCGACGTGTCCCCCAGAGCTGAGCAACCATCCCGACGCACAGCACAAGCCTGGGACCATCCTCACCAAGAAAAGGAGGGAGGAGACCATCTTCGCCTGAGGCGCCCCGATGTGGGCGTGTGTGTTTGGAGGGTCCCTCTTCCCCCACCCGCCTGTCTGCCTCTCGCTCTTCTCCCCCATCCTTCGTTTTGAAGTTACGCTTCGGTTCTTCTCACTTTTTCCTTGGTTCCCTTCCTCCCATTTTGTCCAAATCCTACCGCCCCACTCCCCAAACACTTGACAAAAATGACATTATGTCGCCTCTTTCTGTATGCCTGATTGTACATTGTGTATGTGACAAGGGGGGGCAGACTGGGCACAGTGAATGGCTGACATTCTCAGAGAATAATTTTGCTATGAACCAGCAGTTTTGATCCCCCCCCTTGAAACAGTTTTTTTTTTTTCTAGTATTTTTTTTTTTTAATTTTTTTTTTTATAAGAAGCAAATTGTAAACGATTTGACTTTAGTTGGTGATGTATGCTAATCTTCACTCAGTAAATTGGTCTTTCTAAGTACAGTGATGAAGCTTACAGTGCAGTCTGCAATGTTTCCATGTTTTAAATAAAGTCCCTATTGTGTCATTGTAGTTTTAATGTTTCTTTTTAGGTGTGTGAGTTGGCTGTGCTGTGATGCTTAGTGTGGCTTGGAGAAAGGTTTATATTGATATAGTGAAGCTGATCTTGAGACTGGCAACAAAGCCAGTCCAAGGAACTCTACAGCTGGCGGCATGTTACAATGAGCTAGCACTGAGTGTCTTGCTCAAGGGCACACCTGGTGTCTGGGCTGGGATTTCCTGCCCATTGAGCCACCAGGGTATTTCTGTGTTATTTCAGCCTGTATGTATATCTTCTCTTAGCCCAAAGACATGCAGTTCAGGAGAAGTGGTAGCTAACTTGGCCATTTGTGGCTGCGCTTGTGGATGACTCGTGTCAGCCTGGCATGTCATCTCGGGTGTTTCCTATCCTTGTGCCCCTCTCTTACTGGTGATAGGTTCTAACACTCCCACAGTAACATTTGAAAAAATGACTGGTAGACTCAGAACAGTGGCTCTTTTAGGAATATAAGTCAACCACATAACTGACAAAACCTCTTTTCCCACACTGGGCTGTTCTTCTCATCGCCGAAGCTCGTGCGGTCCCGTTTTCGTCTGAAGATTTGGTAAAGGTCACAGTGAATGGTCAGACTGTGCACACACGCACGCTGCTCGGACTATCGATCTGCTGTCAGTCAGTTTTATATAAAATAAGGCTCACAAAACAACAAGTTGTCTATTTTTCACTATAATAAAGCTCTTACCTGATGGAATTTCTCTAGCTTAGCATGGGAGATGGATGAAAATATGGCCAGTAATACACATCATTACTGTTGTTCACTGTGTTGTCGGTGAAATGTGCTCCTCGTATATTATACGTCTGAACAGGGAAAATGTTATAAATGTAACCACTTGAGTGCTATACCACAACTTCAAAAAAGACCCCAATGCAGTACAACAGTATTAAAAGTACATAAAATGGTATGTTTATTGTAGTTTTTAAGCATTTTAAATTCATATATTAATAGAAAGCATTCTATACACAGCATCAAGCAGAATTTTTTTCTCAGAAACTGAGGGGCAGGAAGTGTATTTGTCACACCCCAGAACACCTTCAAAGTGTCAGAAGTGGAGAATGGTGACATTTAGTGCATTTATTGCATTACAAAGCGGACATCAAAAAGAAAATAGTGCAATCGTTAGGTTACCTACACAAAAGAGGAAGTGTTGATGGTGTAAGGCGCTGTCTTTCAATGCGAGGCTTTGTGTTGCATACAGAATTTGATAACGGTAAAGGAACCCATTAGCTTAGTTGTAAAAATTGTGCTTCAATACCTAAAACATCACAATTGTTAATGATTGTATTGGTCCACTGGCAAGACAGCCATCAAAAAAGAGGAAGTGCTTTATGAGCCCCTGTTTTAAAGTAACAAATGTGTTTTGTACTGACCTTTGAGAACAGCTTGTTATATTTTCTTTTAACTAAACATTGCATAAGCATATTTTTGGAAGTTTCTTGAATAAACAGGCATCTAAGTATTTAAAGGAAATACCTTGGGTAATTTCTGAAAATTGTAGATACACCATGTCTGACTTTCGAGATTGTGAGTTGAACACTCACAGTTTCCCTCATGGTACCAAAGACAAGTTAAGACTGTCAGACTTTTGCTGTCAGGACTTCTGTAGATAGATTCTGAAGTCTGCCCTCTCTTGGAAAATTGGAATGCTTCAGAAGAATTTATACTTAAATCCCAGACAAAAATGATGAATTTGTGGAAATGGCATTAAAATTCAGTTTTTCTTATACAGATGTCTTGATGATGTGTTTAATTTCTGATTGGTCTGTCATCATGTTTCTGTATTAGAGTATAACATTACGTCTGAGGCTATCACAATATGGAACTTAGTGGTGGCTGTAATGCTCTCAGAATGTACTGGATAGTTATAAAACTACACGCTCGTATGGTACCAGAATCTTTGTCAATCTATAACATCATCTTCCCATCTTTGCTTGTTTTTACAAAACTGGAAAAATTTACTTAATTTCATGTAGTTCTACTAAACACCAGACGTCTCTGATAATCCTGTGAAGTTTTTTTTTCCTGTGAATACACAGCTGTTTCAGTACAAACCCTAAGATTTCACTGTGTGAAGCAATGCAATGTCCACAGTCCAACAAAATGCCATTTAACAAATTCAAAATTTTGTCTTGCAAAAGTGCCAGAATACAATCCAAGGGGCTCCTGGGTGATTTTCTCTATCAGGTATCCCAGTAAAGAAAGACGGAAGCATACTTAAATACGTGCTCTTCAAATCTGCATTAAACAGGTAATCTGTCCTAACAATAATATTAATGAAAAAGGAGAAGAATGAGGAATTCATTAGTAAACTATATCAGAACTGTGTAAAGAAACAATCAGATTTCATGCAACACTTGCATAGGAATTTTTTTTCAGTCATGCTGTGATTTTTTTTTCTTTAAATACATAACGATAGATAAAGATTCCTGCAGGATGTGAAACACAAGAGCAGAGCTGCAGTACACTGAGTATGAAGCGGTGCTTGGCGGGTCCTGCGACCCGGGCAATTTGGAAGCTCATCTGCCAAACGTTCTTTCAGCAGGTCTACATCTTTCTTCAGCTCACTGTCCTTCTGTCGTGGAGTGAGACTTTGGTCAAAAATGAGTGACTGCTTTTCAGTCCAGAGCCCAAATGTATGCTTACCGGCAAGGCTGCCTGAATTGAGAATAGTGATCACATTTTCGCTAAATGTGCTAGATGGCCATTACAAAAATAAGCACTAATTGTCGTGCCAGTAAATATGGTTACTTTGTCAGCAGCAGCGGCGCTGGCGCCCTTGTTCCCTGTAGTGGTATTGGTTACAGCAGTGCACGCAGCACTGTAAACAACTGAGTAATCCTGCCGATATGTGCGCTGAGGTTTTTTTGCGATACTGGCGTGCCCCGGCAGTGCTCTCCAAGCTCCGCTGAGAGGGAGCCGAGCTCAGGGGCAGCTTGGTGGAAGACCTCTGCAGGCATCGTGCAGAGAAAGCGTTCAAAGTGGAGAAAATGGGAGAACAGCCAAAGGACTCGTGGTCCAGCGAGGGTGCTTGGGTGAGCTGAATGATGTTACTCTAATTGACGGTGGGTGAACCTTTTCTATGCAGATCTGGGTGTTGCTAGTCACAACGCAAAATTTAAATCACGAGGCCTGACACTGGAGTTTCAGAGACTGCATCCTTTTCGCTGGGGAAGGATGGGGGGGTGTCAGAGCCGGCTTTCATTTCATTTAATTTTGTTCAGTAACTTTCTTTTAGACACCATTGTTGGCTACCACAATTCTGTGTTGCATTTTAGCTGTTATGGAGTAACAACAACAACTGTAAACACTACAGCTAACTGACTGTGTTTCTGAGGTGAATGTGGTATGTCTGAGGCTAAAGGAGACTGAGGTTCGGGGAAGTGGTAGATGGCTTGGACTCATTGTAGTAGTTTTGTATAGCGTGTGGCCCAGAGGTGGGCAGGAAGGAAAGAGTACATCAGATTCTTTATGTTTCACTGATAATTCTGCCGAATTTTAATCCCAAAAAACTGAATTAGGCTAATGCTAACAAAACATCCAGCCGTTAACACAGTGTGCAAAACTACAGCACAGAAAGCCATGATCAACGCTCCTCTCGTGGTGTTAATGAAGAGAACAGCAACAGTGCAGTCCTGGAATGTGTGGAGCCAGAACACAGCGTAATATTCACATTATTCACTAGGTGGAATTAGCATCTTTAAATGTTGTGTGTGTATTTCTTATCCAGTATATCACCTAACAGCTGGAGTAACATTTTCACTTTGAGAAAATTAATCAGAATCAGAGTATTGCCAGTTTGTAGCATGTGCTGTACTAAGAGGTACCACCAGGGTCCGCTGTTTATCAATATATAGCCTTACCTTTCATCTCAGCTACCTAAATAAAAGCTCAAGAGCTAGAAAACAAATCAGTTTGTTAAGGGCTACACAAATGACAACTTTTCAATACATATGCATTCCATATTATTTTAAATCAATGCATACCATTCTTTAACTATTCCATTGTAATCATTTCCCTACTTCTTTATTTACCATACTTTTGAAGTGAATATGCTTGAAGGTATGAGATAAATGAACTGGTAGTGCTGAAGATCCAGCACGAGGACAACCAAGAGGGAGGTATATACTGAATCTCAGGACGAGTGTCTTCAAGTACGTGATGCCCAACGAAGGCTGCGTTAGAAGGCCAGGGGTGTTAAGGCATGTACAAGTACATTCTATTAAGTCTATAGTGTGTGTGTGTGTGTGTGTGTGTGTGTGTATGTGTGTTAAAAACAGGCACCCTCACTTCACCACCCCCCCCCCCAAATGACTACTTCAGTAATTTCCATACTGTCACCTGGCTGTCTCCATGCTGAATAATAATTTCCCATTTTGGGGCATGTTTCACTATTACAAGAAATACAATCTTAACATTTAAAAAAAAGCTATTAATAGTTTGACAGGTAACCAATAGGGTCATGAGGAAAACAGGTATTTTACACACAATAATAATGCAACTAATTATAGATGTGGTTTAAAAAGGAACGACTCTGTTGTTTAATTTCCATGTACAGTAAAGTACAGACTACCAGGCCAAAATGGTGCAAGAACCATCTAGCGTTTTACCCTACGGGACAATCTGGTAATGCATCGTCCTGCTGTTCAGACCTAAGTGAAAACAATGGCACCTTAGTCATAGACACCATTCAACAACAAACTAGTGTACTGCAGCTTTGCATGAAAAGTTTATACCCAGATATCCTCCAATATACTTGCCACTTTCTCTTATTTTTTCTTCATAACTCTAAATAGAAACAATCCTAACAATGTAAACATGATAGCATTTCTTTGAAACGAAGTACAAGTCAATACTGACAAAAAATTAATTAGTAACTAAAGATAACCAAGTCTCCATTTAATATGTACAATGTCTTTAGATGCATGACTGTTCCCCATAGCAGATAAGAACTTTTTACTTGTTTACTCAGGTGGTGTCTAAAATGCCTGACATCAATGTGCAAATTGTTCTAAAATAATTATAGTTGATATTTAAACATGCAGTGATAGCGATGTGCTGGACGAAGTGGGACACACAGCAGCGCCCCCTACTGGCCAATCAGGTGAAAGCCAGGCCCTAACGCGTCCTGCATGTGTGAACACTTTTGCCCTGCTCCTCACCCTCACATTCTGCGAAGGAAGGTTGAGAAACAAGCTTCTGTCTGAGGAGCAGCTCCTGATGATTGAGCCTAGGGCACTCAACCCTGTTACAAGAGGTGCCTCTTTGAACCCCTCTGCCCACGGCTTGACACCCTCCCACCCCTCTGCCTACCCTTTTACCCATGCCTAGAGCTTGTCATTTTGTGGGGACTACTCGGGGGGAAGATTCTGGAACGTAGCATGAACACCAGCAAAGACGATGTTCTTCAATTGCATGGAGGAGCCGAGGAAGAATAATCTCGACTCCAGACCGAAACGACACGACCTTTTCTTCGCATGGCGGGGCGTCCAACAGCCTGGGCCACCCTAGGACCGTCCCTGTTTACATTCACCACCACCGCAAGCCAAGAGCTATGGAACTACTGTTAACAAGAGGGCTGGCTGGGACTGAGCACACGCTTTTAAGGCCAGCCAAGGGTCAAAGGTCATTGAAAAGGAAGCAGTGGGAAGGAAGTGGGCTGCTACTTTTGGCTATACTAAGACAAAAAAAACCGGGCTTGCTGCAAGATTTATACTTAAATCCCACTGCAAAGATAATGTCCCAGACACGCTGTCTATTAAGTACTGATAGTACTTAAGCGTATCAAATCAACCATCCAAAAGTGATTTTGAAAAAGAAAAAAAAAAATGAGAAGAAGGAGGGAAGACAACAAGAGCAGGAATTTAAGTTGTGGAGCTGGAAGTGTAAGACTCAGTGGGCATGTGCAATAAGAACTCTCCAACTCTCTCTCACACACACACACACACACACACACACACACACAGACACACACACACACACACACACACACACACAGGGACAGGTGTTTACCTTGCTGGCCACACTTAATTAAGCCGCACCATATACTGGGGCTCTGTTTGCAGACACAGAGCGGTGCTCAAGTTCAGTGGCTCCTAAGTGTCTCGAGAGTAAAACTGTGCCCATCAGAAACAGAAGGGCTGGGGTCTGCGACGAGCCCTGATTTATAAGGCCATTACACGCTCGCTCATGGCTCTGGTCCAGGAGGGCCTGTAGTGGCCATTGAGTACTTAATTGATCCATTTTACTCCAGGAGACTGGCTGAGATAAAACACCCAAAACAAATTAGAAATGCCAACACTGGCCTTCAGCGTGTTGAACCCTGTGCCAAAAGCTGAGCTATTTCTCCTGCTGCCCTGTTCTCCTTCAGCTCTGAGGTGTGTTAGCAGAACCGGTGGCCACGCTGGCCCTGGCTTTGCTTACCTCTTCTCCAGATCCACAGCTTTGGGAAGCACAGAGTGAGTGTCCCAGTGCGTGGGCAGGCTTACAGTGCCACCTGTGCCAGCCCAGCGCATGGTGGGGGGGAGGGGGTACTACAGGGGCAGAGAGCCACAACACATGAAACAACCAACACAGAATTCTGTACACAGTCCCAGAGAGCTGCCATCGCCCAGTGGCTCTGGTACAATTGGCCACGCCCCATTTAGGAGGGGGGTGAGCTGATTGGACCAAAGGTCTGTTTGCAAAAAACAAAAAAAAAAAAAAGGGGCTGGACGATGCTGCTGACAGGTCCCAGGTACACAATCTGTGATGCCCCTGCCACTTTGACTCCCTGTCCCACTTTGCAGCCCTGGCTCTGCTGCACAGGCCCTGAGCCTCGCCCCCAGTCTCAGTAGTGGTCCCGTGGCCAGGGGCGAGTACGCTGCCGGTTGTTGCGCTGGTTGTGGCTCTCCTGTACATCACGCTGCAGCAGACGGTCCTGGGACTCATGGCCGTTGGCGCTGTGGACGCCCGTGGGATGGCTGCGGTGCGGTGGGTACATGTCGCGGTAGGTGTGGGCATGGCGGGGGGGCTCATACTCCTCCTCTTCCTCCTCTTCCTCCTCTCCTTCCTCCTCGTCCTCATCCTCCTCCTCCTCTTCATCCTCCTCTTCGGGCCGCAGGCGGCATAAGCCCCCCCTCCCGCCACGGGACAGACAGTCACTGGCCTCATCAGAAGGCATAAGGCTGTCATGCTCCACAGGTGAGTGGGGCTCCCCCCCATCGTCCTCATCCACGCCCCCCACCTCCCCACCAGAGAGCAGCTGCTGATCCTGGCCAGGAGGGGGCAGAAAGGAGCAAAACCACACTGTCAAAACTCAGCCAGCACTTATACCACGCTGATTGCTTGTGTGCAAATGCGCGTCTAATTGCTACCAAGAATAAGGAGAATTTAAACTTCCAGACGATATTATGGATCGATCACAAAATAACTTTACAGTTACGTTTTCAGGTGATGTTTCTTCATTATTCTAAAGTTGTCATAAATTTTCAATAATGACAGCAATGTGATTTTGTCTGGTGCTTTTTCTTTAGTGTGTGAACATTATACTGTTTATGATACAAATGTGTTTTTAAAGACTGCATGTACAGTACACTGTAATCATGCACATACACGCGATAAATCAGTCATGTAGCCACACAAAACGCATAAGACATTTTCTCTGCAGTAAAACAGCCACTCATGCAAGCCACTTTACTTCAGTCAGTGTGAACCAGTCTGTACTGTCAATCAGGGCTGCACACCGGGAATGATGGGCAGGCATCGCATTCACAAAGAGTCAAATGGAGTAGAATCACCTACATACAACAGCAACACCAAGGCCGTGCTGGTCACTAATGTTGCGGCGACCTTCGGCTTTGTGGGGAAAAGGCCCCAGCGGGCTGCTGACTGGTGTCACAGGACAGAACCGAACACCAAGGCTGCTTTGTGAATCTGCTCTTGGTCGAGGCTTGAACAGGGTGTGGCCAGGACAGGGCTGGAGGTGCAGTTTCAGCTGCCAGTTTACAAGTGAGCAGGGAAGCACTGGGGAGCTGGGGTGGCCTCCTCACACAGGGAGGGGAGGGATTGGAACAAGTCGCATTGCAGGCGACCTTATTCCATTTCATCTGGGTTGGGAGTGGAGGTGGGGGAGGTGCAAGGACTGCGGGGAGTGTTTGGGTGGGGGACGCACAAAAAAGTATCCCATTTACTCACCCCAGTTTTGTGTGAGTGATCATTCAATTAGTTCCTGTGTCTCAGAGAACTGCAAAAATGTTAGGCAAGGGATGAGGGAGAGGTCAGCTGAGAAAAAAACACCTGCACAACATCAACACCAGAGGGAGGGGAGCTTCTGTGAAGGTGCACGGCGAGCGATGCTAAGACGCTCCTGTAACAGTGTGGAGCAGTGTGACATCTCGCACAGAAGCAGAGAGCCCACACCTTAACACTGTCCTTCAACTATATTTACTAATTTTTCTTCACAAATAAAACATTAATTATGTACATATTCCTGGTATACTGCCATGTCTAAATTACGCTGACACTTGGTTATGGTGATTTTTTTCTCGGATCGCTGATCCATCAGAGATGCTGTTGTGGAGCAGGATGGAACAGAACACAGTCAGACTGAAGTCTCCTCTTTCCATAAATCAACCACACGATGCCATGTTTGTACTCATTTTCCTTAAAGTATGAGAGTCCTCATTTGCTGATGCGGTGTTTCGATAGGAAGTGGGGCGATGGGTTCTAGAACGATGCCTGTGAAAATACTCAGGGGTCGCCTTCTGACCTCAGGAAACCTAGCAACAGATGTTTAGTCATTGTGTGAGTAGTCAGGCCTCTCTCACCTGCAAGCTGGAGACAGCTGAGGGTGGGGTCATGAGGCTCTGCTCCAGCAGGGGGTTCATGGGGGTGGAACCAGGCATGTGAGTGGCACGCCAGTACACCTCCAGGTACTCAGCCAGGTGTTCACAGGCATCTTCCAGCTGGTTCTCATCAAGGATTACGTCAAACATCTCCTGGAAGTGACGTGGGGCGAGGTCAATTCATAGCCAGCAATGTGGTTCACATCAGAATTTGTTTGGTAAAGTCCAAAGTTTGTTCTACATATTCAACACCTGAGCATTCAGCCATCAGTATAGACTTTGCTTACTCAAAGTCATTGCAATGCAACTCTTATACAGCGACAGTTCAGATCCAGTACACAGCTTAAAGGTACAGTAGTGGGACTCTTCCAGGATCTGAGATGAGTAATTTCACCTTCCTGCCTGCTCTGATACCTGTACTCTGTAATGGTCCTTATTTACAGATCCCTGTGGGTAACTGACCTCTTCATAACTTTGGACATGGTTTATGGTGTGTGTTAATGTGGTAACAGTAATGTGAGGTAAAATACCCATATAATGGACACATTCGTGTCCACACAAATCACTCAGATGTTGCTCATGTATGTTCTTCATGTCAGTCAGACTGTACAGTTACTGCTTTTAGAGTCTGATATTTTCATTGTTCGTTACACTCCACTAAAAAAAAATCTTATAATACCAAAAATGCCTTTAAAAACCCTTAACCTTTTCAGAAAGAAACACTAAGGTTTAATTGTAAACTAACCACCACCACAACTAACCTGCTGTTGCCTGTTATCTACAATGCCATTAACCCTAGTGTGATGCACTTTCTTCTTGGACAGAACCAGATGACCCAAGGCTGACTTGATCTGTGAGTGCTGGGGGCCAGGCTGTAACCCAGAACGGAACTGAGCCGAGCAGGAACGAGGGAGAGAGACTGACTCACGGGAGGGCACTGGGCCAGCTTGTCCCCAGCCATCATCTGCACATTCAGATGCTTGCTCTGAGACTTGCCCCGAGACTTGATTAGCCTCTGAAGGACCTGGGGGGGGGGGGGTTAGGAAATATGAAGCTGAGCAGCAGATTTGCTGTCCTGATATTTTGACAATGGTGCAACTCATCTAGATAATTTTCAGTTGACTTTTCTGACACACATGAACTGGAAAAGCAGCATTCAATTTCAAACACATATGAAATGTTGTAAGTCGCTTTGGATAAAAGCATTTGCTAAATGACCAATTATAATTATATAAACACAAAAATCTTTCTCCGGTGTCTGTGCTGTGGCTTTCTAACTCTTAATCAGCATTTAGCATCTTCCTTTTTTAGCTTGGTCAGCTGAGATAACACATCAACCCAAACGTGCTCAAGCCAAATGAACAGCTGCACCCTTTCAAGTTTGCAGTGAAGATCTACCGTCATGTAAAATCACAAGACAGACAGCAGCAAACAGGATGTAACTAGGAGAACCAGCTGTGAAACGTCATGGCGTCCTACCTTTGGTGAAGAGACTTTGACATAAACGATGATGGGAGCCAGTGAGGTTTTGGCAAGCTGTGCAGGGTGGTTGATGGTGTCTGCATCCAAGACTACAAGCTGCAGGGTCTTGGCCAACTCGAATATCCTCTCAATTTCACTCTGGACCTCCGCTGAAATAAAGAGGCACATGCAGGTGTTTCCAAGAGACTGCCCACGAATGGCACACAGACAGCACCTTGGTGTAAACTCACAAACAAGCTAGTTAAGAGGAGCAAGTGGATGAGTACGAAGAAAGAAGATGATCTCCGTGACGTCGATGTTAGTAAAACTCTATTCTTTCACAGGACATCATCTTAACTTGTTGCATTTGTACAGACATGTTTCATATCTGGACTTGTTGTGTTTAGACTGCAGATAGGTCTCTGTCTTATGTCTCTGCAGAAAGGCCCAAAATAACAGATAGAAAGTCATCTTCCAGGACCTTCTGCATGCTCACAAGAGCACTAAAGTCATGGGTCACATGACACTGCACCCACATTTTAAGCAGTAGCCCTCAGACTCCATATCCCTCGGTCTCAGCCCCTTAGTTCCTGCCCCTCAACCTTCACCATTCAGACCCTGCCATTTAGGCCCCCCCTTAGCTTCCATATCACACTCCAGCTCCCAGGCTCCACCCCTCAGACTTCAATACTCACCCAGACTAGAGCGTGTGTTCGATCTCTCCATGATGGCTCTCTTGTTGAGAACAGACCTCTTGGCCAAAGACAGATCAGCGGTCACCCTTGTGATGGAAATTCTGCAGAGAGTCAGGCCGATTCGTTGCATCAACACAAAGGGCCACTTGGATAGCATGATTACAAATCCATGGACTGACCTACCACACGTTACTTTGTCATTAGTCCATGCTTACGTGTGTATGCAGTCCAGGCAAACTCTAAACCTGATCACCACTGGCCAGGCCTGTATGGTGACCTATGCTGCTCTTCCCTCCGGACTTTCCTCTCTCAACACGTTATCATTCCAAATAAACTGCACACATAATTATTAACCGTAAAGGTGCTTAACAGAATTTGGGCATCTGGACCTTCAGACATTTTTTTCCTTCTCCAATCACAGAACGCTTCTTACTCACTTGTGATGTTTTTCCAGCTTTCACCTGGTTTACTTTTTAAATACCGTGCAACATTAACTGTTTGTCGTTAAACCTTTATGTTGCAAAGGGCTGTATGACCCGCTCACATTCAGTACACACATGCACACTATTTGATTGTCAACCACCAACATTCTGTCTACGTCCCTGAATCGCTGCCTTTACACAGGTGGCAACATTTCAGAGAATATACTGTGTTTATTTCCTTCCTATTTATTCTTACCTCCCTTCAAACCTGTGCTTCAGGAAGTCAAAGAGCGCTTTCTGCATCATGTCCGTCACCTGGGGGCAGATGGAAGAAGGTGTGCGTTATGTATGTTCTTACATTACATTGTTTACTTCATTAGCAAATCTAGCAGGTCCAGCTTATCTCCATTTTCAGACAAGTTCAACTGATCAGACTGTTGTGTTTTTTGAGATACCCAGTAATATCAGGTTAATTCAAATGGCTTCAAACTAGACTACAAACATTCTGAAAGTTACACTTAAAAATTAATATGTCAATATTTTGAAAGTGCCATTTCAACCAGAACTAACATCTAGGCTATTTCCTCTAAAGGAAAGAAGTTTAGAAAATACACTATGCAGCCATTAAGTCATTTTAATAATGATAATTCCGTGGATGAAAACGTTGTCTCTGCAAAAGCACTTTGACTGCGGCAGCCATTAAACAAAGTAGGCAATTTGCAAGTTAGTGATCTCAGATGGTATGTGACAGGAGTCCACAGTAATGTGCCTCACCCTCCACACGAGATGGGCTGTACACAGCCATGCTCCCGGGCACGGTGCTCACCTCATAGCCTTTCAGAGAAGGTCCAACCAGCACCACAGGCCTCATTGATGGGACGACATCATAGGGAGGCACATGCTCTGTCTGCTGGCGTGGAGAGGGGTGTTAGGGGGGGTTGGGAGAGAGCAAGACGTCTTTAACCAGACTGACCAGGGGAAACCCTGAACCTCGTAGCCACCAGCAAGACAACAAGCCAAAACCTAACCCATGTGTGAAGACATGTGACATCCCAAGTCCTTTATAATGCAGAATACTGTAGTAAAGCCTATTAATGAGTACACAAACACAGGAGGAAACAGAAAGGTGGCAGTTATTCTATCTTCTTCAAATTATTTTTAAGCAGAAGATTCAGGCCTACCTGTTTTTGCTTCTGTTTTGCTTTAAAAACAAAAGAACACAAATTAGTGCAAGTGGTGATGGGAAACTGTGGTTTTGAAAGATGCTAAGAGCCCCCCTTACATTCTGCACAGAATGTCATCATGATGCTTAGCACCTCCTAACCGTTGCTGATGGGTTTAAATGTGACTTGACAATAAAAGCCCTTCCGTTAGTCACAAGCAGTCGCTGTGTCGAGGAAGACACAACAAACACACATGCCGTACACTCACCTGCAGAAGGGGGCGTGGACCTCCATCCACCAGACACCATGTCGCCGAGACTGGAAGACGAATTGCCTCCAGTTTTCCTGTGGGACAGAGGGAAAATATACGTGAATGAATCTGCGCTGAGACACAAAGCAGTGATTAGAGCCTTACACTGTTATCGTACCCATGACCTGGAGGCCGGGCAGTGAGGTGGGCCGAACCTGTAGCCATGGAGCTGAGGCAAGAGAGTGAGTGAATGAGGGAGCAACAGAGGGCTCCTTAGGGAGAGGAGGTACTGATGGTGGTGTTGGGTGGGGGACTTACCTCTGCTGTTTCTGCTCCTGCTTCAGCCTCATGGCTTCCAAGCGGAGGGGGCTGGGGATGAAGGTGATGTCCGCCCCCTCTTTTACTAGCCTCCCGATCCACCAGTCATTGTTGTATTTCTGAAACAAACACAGTCTATCCACTTTCAAAGCACCCCTTTTGAGATCATTTCAGCTCGCCCCTTCAAAGGACTGGCTTTAGCAGTCATATTTGTAAAGTACAATTTCAGGTATTATTTCATGTTTTAGTAACAGTTTGTAACACTTTGTCTATGCTGAAGAAATGTTTGGATTCTCACCTCCTTAATGTGTAAAAAGTCTTTGGCTTCAAAGTTGATAGCAGCACCCTGAACTGGACAATCTTCATCTAGAGCCCCGCAGTAGCTGACGTTTGTTTTCACGGCAAATGCTACCGGCTTGGTCTGAGACGAAATGGGATAAAAACTGAACGAACTGCGTCGAAACAAACAAGTGCAGAAAGTACACAGGCTTTATACAGAAAGTGGAGCCTTCCAGCAGGTAGGGGAAGCGTGGCGTGGGATTCCTTCTCTCTTCTGATCTACCCTGACTATCAGAGCCGTACTGCTCTTTCTGTGCCAGGGCACAGTACACAATATGTGCTGCAACTGTTCACTTTGAATCACTTAATATTTCCTCTAACAGTGTGTCCATCTGTGAGCAACGCCACCTTGTGCAGAATGTACATCCCTACATAATACACAACATGCAGACACTAACTACTCTGTTAGCACCATTTAATTACTCAAATTAATGGTTGCATATATTAAGACACATTTTTCTGTAAGGCAGCTAGTTTGAGGTAAATGTTCTCACTGATATGATTTGAAACAGAGATATAATTTATTGTGTTAAAGATACTCTTTGATCTGAACGTAAATGACTGCATAAATACAATGTCAATCAGACTGATCGCTGTGCAGCACATAACCAGCATATAACATCCACATGTTCTGACAGTCACATGGGCACTCCAGCCAGTAATGGTGTGCCATATGACCCACTGGCCTGCACGCTAGCCTGAAGTGGCTCACCTTTGCCCTTTCCAGCTGCAGCTGGGCCTGGCGCTCGGCTTCACGCCGATACGCCTCGCGGTCCTCCTCTGCGGACAGGTCGGAATCCGAGGGTCTACTTGTGTACGAATCGGCTGAACCCTGTCCATGGAAGATGCAGGGAAATTACTCTGTGCACCAGCAGGGGGCGCCCCCCTCCATGCCAGGTATAATAAAGCACATTACAGTATTCGGTTTAGTTACAGTCCCCAGTTCAGTACTGTCGTTCTCATGCTGTTTCAGTTCCATAATTTTAAATTAGCACAGTTTACATTCAATCATACATTTTTGCTCTGATCACAAAACATTTTTACTTCTTTTATTTTTGTTTCAAGACTGTGCTCTTGTAATAAACAGCCCACTGTGGATGAACTGCTCTGTATGCTTTTATAGACATAATTTTACATAATTTTACAAGTCTCAAAGCAGAGCACTTTTTCTAAATACAAAATCCAATAGAGTGACATGGAGATAAAGCACTAGCATATGGACTTCCTTAGGAAAAAAATAAGAGCACTGGAAAACGCTGATTCTGCAGCCCTACCAAGCATCTGTGCTACTGCATCTGCCAGGACCCGGCAACAGAGACAAATGCAAGCAGGCCAAATTTTGCAGGACAGCGCACGTGGCTGACTCACTGGGCACTTCCTGCCTCACAGTGGACGTGAACTAACATCCTATGTGGTCAAAATGGCTTACAAACTGGAAATTAATTTCACGACATCAGAATAGACTGGGTTCATCATTGAACACTGAGTTGGGTCAGTTCTGTGGTCCCCCCCACCTGCATATAAAGATTTCATATTAGTTCATTGCAATGCTACGGTCAGAGCATGTTAAAACATAACTGGCACTGTTACTGGTTTCCAGCAGAATAGAATCAATGTATATGTTTATAATTCAGACTCCAAAGCACCCTACTGAGTGGCAGCTCCACCCCCCGCCGCTCCCAGCAGCACCACCACAGATGCTGACTTGTGCACCTGCTGTGATGACAGAATGTAGTGTACAGCATCCCCCTAGGGGTGTGATGCAATATTGATAAGTCACTGGCATAAGTGACTCAACACTGCCACCAGCCTTGTAAAACAGAAACGCCCACTCTGGAAAGACAGCCACTTCCTCAGGCATGTGGTCCACTGCATGACAAACCCCACTCCCTATCAGAATCATTACAATGCATGGATATTTGATGTGCTGCACCATGCAGAGCCTGCCTGACTAGGTCAAGGCCAGGAGCATTTTTCTGACCAAATGGTGCAGTAATTCCTGTACAAAATCACGGTCCAAACTAAAAACAACCATCCTTTGGGCAAAATGTAAAACAAAGTAGGGTAAGCAGGGAGGAGTGGATTCTTAATGTAGTATCCTACAGTTTGTTCCTGCATTTCTCCTTTGTGACCGTCCACTACAACAGAAGAGGGAGCATGTGAATTTTTCATCGATTTCCAACCTCTAAAGTTGACGTTAGCACTGACAGCTGCTCACGGCCCACGTTGACCTCTGTGTGGTGGTTTGAGCACTCTTCCCTTTCATCCTTTCAGTTCCACTCTTTCCTCATCACAAATGTGGCATTTTACAGACAGCACATTGAAGCTCAAAGCTAATTTCACACAAGAGTGGTGCAAACATCCCCCTAGGTTCATAGTATAAGTGACAAAGATGCTGCATTGTAAATAGGCACCTAAAAAGAGATACTCAACTCTGAAATTTACTAGCACAAACAGAGACCTCCTGCGATCACTGTATCTGCTCTTTCGCATGAAGGCTATCAATTAAAATCAACATCTTTTCCTCTGGAAAGAAGTTTAATTCAGTGAATGATCCTTGTGCCATTAAAGCTACAACTTCCAGGAATGGCCTGCTGCTGCTGCTCTGCTGTCGTACACACCCTTGTGGCCCCTGGTTCACACCGGGTCTCTAACAGCTGAACACTTCAGCACAATGGCAAGCCGTGCTACATCTATGAGGTCAATGGCCTTTGCATTAACAACAAGGTGCCTTTGGCATCACCTGCTTCTTCTGCAGTGCTCAATGCTTTTCCATTCTGGTTTGATAACTTACCAGAGCTTTTACAAACCTGTGACTTTTACCCTCAGAAGCTGAACTGTATGCTGACTTCAGGCCATCTGGCCCTTGGCAGGTTAGAACAGCAGAGCAGGACTGAGCGATATTCCCTCCTGGCGGCCCATCAGCTCACCTTCCTACTGGACCCCTGAGGACTCCCTGCCCTCCTCTGAGAGCAAAACAGCCAGTTTGGTTTGTCAGTTACAGCCAGGTGCTGTCCTCTTCCATCCAGCCTTGTTCTGCCCAAGAGCAGCGCTCCTCTCACTCCATCCTCGAGCCAGTGAATCCGCAGTAACTCCTCACCGCTCCCATGGAGAAGCTCCCCAC
>JABJVR010000103.1:1420589-1481047 GCA_025773905.1 Chitala chitala
TGTGTGTGTGTGTGTGTGTGTGTGTGTGTGTGTGTGTGTGTGTGTGTGTGTGTGTGTGTGCGTGTGTGCGTGTGTGCATGCCATGTGATGGGTTGGCACCTTGTCCAAAATGTATTCTTCCTAGCAGTATATACTGCCTGGGACAGTGTCCAGGCTACCCGTGACCCTACTCAGAATAAGCAATCGGAAGATGAATAGCTGAAGTGTTTGAAAACCTTGTTGGAGATCACTCACCTTGACAATTAAATGAAATGGGAGCGTTGTAAGTTTCCTGCTCCTGGCAACATGCTGAGCGTTGCTACAAAGAGAGTTTCCAGGAGACCTGCTAAATTGGATTACCTGAACTGCATTTAATGCAATCCTTTACACAAAAGCAATAAGATAAGAAAATATAAAGTACATGGTTGTCAAAAAATAAATATATGTTTATTAACAATTTTCGGTTAAAAATTACAATACACTGTATTGACCTGATACTGCTTTTCTAATTTAATACAATATCTTTCATTATAAATCAAATGATCAGAGAAATAGTTTGAGTGAAAAGCAGAATTTAAAAATACATGAATATCTGAATTTCTAAAATTTTTTAATATATTCCTTTTGATTAAATGACAGTGTTTGGTACAAAACTACAACCAAAATGGATAAGACTTAAAGAAAATCTGACCTTTACTACAAAAGAATTACCATGGACAGTGTCACAAACATTCTTAAATTTAATTAGGGACCTAAAAATACTGAAATATTAAATACTTCTTCATTTTACATGTCATAACTTTTCTTTGTTTTAGGTTTTTCCAAATTTCCAGGACTAAGTGAAAGAAAATCACAAACTTCAAATCTGGTCTAAGACTTTTGGATTCCAATGTGCATTGAAAAATTTACGTTTTCAATTAAATTTGAAAATTTTTGGTTTTAAAACAGTTTATTTTTTACATACAACAGCTATGTCTTCCTGTGTATGTCACACAACTGTCTTTGCTTATCACTAAGGATTTTTTTTATGAGGGCAAATGCTTGGACTTGCTTGGATACCCATGAACCACTTAAGTGGGTAAAACTATATGTTTTTGGTGCCTGAACAGTAAAATGCTCTGTAATAAGCCGAGACACCTCGTCAGTGCTGTGGTCAGGCAACGCAGTTGCATCATCGCCATTGGCTTTGTTGAGCAATGTTTCTTGGAAAACTGATCAAAACACACAGTCTTGAATCTTGTGTTGCTGGGGTGCTGCATTCTTCAAATTCTAGTTTTCGTTTAATCCATTCTGCATGGTGTCATATTCCTTCTGTTGTCTTTCCAGTACATCAGGTGTATTGGTTGAGGATCTGAAAATTAAAATCTAAGAGATATTGGTGTTGTATCAATGAAAACAGCATGATCTGTATTGTACCAATAAAGTATACTTCTGTATAAATGTCTAAGCAATTAGGAATTGATTGTTTAGGGCCATTGCAAATGCCACAATTTTACTGATGAAATATACTGCCAAGAAACAGAATTACTGCAAGTCATTAAACATGCTTAGTAGCCTGTTGACTGTGTCCTACAACAGAAGAATTGGTTCAGTGATGAATTTCTCACTGTGATACAGACAAGTGACTGGTATGAATCCAGATTATATTACATCATAAGTATCACTTGATTTCACTCTAAAGCAGTGCTTCCATAAGTATGGGTAGTGACCCATTTTGAGTGGTAGACTTGCTTGTGATGGGTCACCAGAATAATTACTAAATTGAATAGAAAATACAAATGTTTATGCGATTGGGTGCAAAAATAGTTTTTAAGGGTTTGATTCGTGTTTTAGAAGTAAAAAGTCCAGCTGTAACTGCTGCTCTAAAGAATTGTGAGTCATGTTGAGACCTTTCATAAGAGCACGGGTTAACAAAACTGGTCCAATACGAGTATGAAATGTTGCAGCAATTTAATACAGAACTCTCCCAGGAAAGGCCATTTGTTTAAAATTATTAAGGGGGTAAACTTTTTATTTGTACATAAATAGGATGACAAACTTCAAGTTTTTGATGTACTGCGTTACGGTGTCTGTCTTCATAAAACGTTAGTACACAAGAGTTTTAGCAGGGATCCAGCAACCTCTAGGGGGACTGTTCAGTGCTATTGGGCAGAGTGCCAGCCCCTTTGCCTGGGCCAGTGAGCGCTCTTGCCGGGAGAGCGAGGCAGGAAAGCCGAGTCAAGACGAGAGTGGAGATCGGGACAACGAAACGCGAAGCCAGCGCAGAATTCTAAATTTGTTACCAGCAGCCTTGTTCTCCATGCACGCAGCTACAACTGCAGGAGCCGCACGCAGGAACAAGGACAACGACGGCGGCTTTGCTGGAATTGTACGGGGAGTGTTGCATTTCACGCAGTTTTGTTAAAAAGATGTTCGCGGTGAGTGCTTGTTTCACTCGAGGGTGTACACAAATGTTTTACTGCTTGTGTAAGATTTAGCGAGACATAAGTAGGGGTATGGTAGATATTTAAATTATGATTGTAATTTTAGAAAAGCCTGCACACATTTGATTGGAATGTCAGCTCTCTATTTTAGGACACAGTCTGCTGATAGTTTGGTTTCTGTCTGTGGACGCTGTAGCAATCAGGCTCCGGCTTCGCTACATAAGGATTATTTAAATGTGAAACAGAAGCGTCTACGCCGCAAACACCCCGTGTCGCTACAAGCGAAACGTCGAATTGCGACGAAAGATTTTTGGTACGGCGACGCAGCATTTCCCCGTTTCATAAATAAAATATTATTTGTTGTTGCACAACATCATTGCAGCTATTGTAAATGCATTTTAACCACCTCTTTAACCAACTCTAAATCAATCAGGGCTTGACAGCACGTCGTGCTGCACGAATAAACATTAGTGCACGGACGGCTCGCGGGTGTGTGCGCGTGACAGCGCCTCACATTTGACAGTAACAGTTGAAGGTCGGTGGCTCGCGCTCGTAAAAGCTGTTGGACTGTGGTGTGCTGGCGCGCGAGGATCACTGGCGCTTCTGTGTAGCAAAAATACAGTACGTCTATCTACCACGTATGGGGAGTTTTTTTACGTATTAACACGTTGATATTCCAGTTTCCTATGTGCTACTTGGTTTGTCCGTGTCCGCCGACCCATTTTTGACAACCGGGTGTGACAGGCTGCGTTTAAGAAGTGGCAGCACATTGTCGATATAGTGCAGCTGCAGCGACATGGTTACTGCTACATATGTAATGTGGTTATTACATATACAACGAACCCTGTAAAGTCATGTCATTGTGTACTACTTCAGACAGCGGACGATTGCACGAACACTTTTATTAATGGTGAAACGATTTTAAAGTGGCACTGTAGGTCTTGCCTACTACATATAATTATGAGCTGTAATGCAGTAATTGCTGCTAATGTTACGGTAATGAGTGCAGTGATCGCAGTTATTAATGTGGTATCGCTGGACGTGTGAATTTTCAATGTTTTACAATGCATGCCTGCTCTGTAGGCATTATATAACAGCTGATTCTGTCGCTCGACTGGTCAGAAAATGCTGTGAGTTGATATAATCATGCATGCTTAGAACCTGCATATGGGACTAATCTCATGGTCAGTGCGGAATCAGCAGGCCTCTGTTTCTTTTTACCGAACGGCTGTATATGAACATGGGAATTGCAGGTTCAGCGTTAGGCCGTTATTAATCACTAAAGTAAGTAATCTAAGGGGGATATTTACATATTATTCACTGTTTCATTTCTGTTTTGTTTCTATATAAGGTATCAAACAATGTATCTGTAGTGTATACTTATTCTATACAGTGTACTGAACTCTTGTATTTACTGTTTTTTTTTGGGGGGGGGGCATCATTTGGAAGCACTGGGGATCCATTACTTGCCAGGTGTACAACTTCAGTATTTTATTACATTTACTAATCACTGGCTGTAGCCTAATGTTTCATTTTCTGTTATCGAGTGCTCAGGATGCGTTTTGTTGTTTTGCCTGAGCTGCCTTACCACAGCATTGCCATAAGTTGCCAGAGATGCCTCTTAAAATCTCAAAAAGTCAAACACAGACCATGTTTTCATGGTGGCTGCTAAGACAGGTTCCCCATTGGCGAGGGTAGGGAATTGATGGGATGCTGCGCCTATAAAGAAATGTTGATTTGAGTTGCATTTTCTGTGGTAGTCCAAATGTGGGACTTTTTTCTGTTTAGTATTGGATGTTTTTACTCGAGGCGTTCAGGTGAAACATCTTCCTGTATCAGATAGGAGCAGATGCTCTTTTTGGGACCTCACTGCCCAAACACCGGTTGGGGACGGGAGGGGGGCATTCAACAGTGTAGTACTGTCCCTTGAGTCTACTTTCAGTTGCAAACTCATGAAATGGTCATAAAGTTACAGCTTTGGTATGACAGTATGCAACTTGATGTCATCAGATGCCCCCACTTTGAATGGAACCTAATGAATGGCTGAATGAACTGGTGAAAATCTTTCTGGGCCTGAGCACAAAAGAGCAAAGTTCAAATGTACTTTTTAAATAGGCCTTTTTGACTTTGATGAAGGAAAATCTTGTGGCTTGTAAGAGGAGCTGAAGTCATAACCTTTTGAATTTAATGCCGACATTGTTTTGATTGACCTTGTTGACCTTTATTAGGGACAGTTTTGACTTTCTCTGTACTGAATTGAGACACAAGTGGTGAATCAGTTTCAAAACGTAAGGTGTGAGAAATATTAGGCTAGTTGTTATGTAGTGAGTATCTGATTTCAGAAGTTACCACATAAACAGTTGTAGTGGTGTGTATAAGAGGCAGGTATACACTTGTAGATTTGTACCGATTCCCGTATCGGCTAGGAAGCATCAATATAGCCGATAAATATCAAACCAATGTGGACCCCTACCACTGGATAGGAGGAACAGTGTACCCACCTACCCAGACACCACTACACGACTGGATAGAAGGAACAGTGTACCCACCTACCCAGACACCACTACACCACTGGATAGGAGGAACAGTGTACCCACCTACCTAGACACCACTACACAACTGGATAGGAGGAACAGTGTACCCACCTACCCAGACACCACTACACCACTGGATAGGAGGAACAGTGTACCCACCTACCCAGACACCACTACACCACTGGATAGGAGGAACAGTGTATCCACCTACCCAGACACCACTACACCACTGCACATAAAAGTTTAACATTTGCTTATAGAATAAGGAAGCTTAATTTTAAATTCTTAATTTTTCTAATTTTTTTATTCATTTTTTTATGAGTGACTTACCTGTCATCATAGTCGGAGAAAGGGCCCAATAACCTGTCCAGTATGATGTCTAGTAGTGGCAGTTAAGTGCTGTCCTCCTGAGCCTTTATGTTTTTGGAAGTGCTGTTGGTTTTATACACCACTCATCACTCTCACAGATGCTCTGAAAAGAAAAGCATTTATAAAGGAAGAGAAGCTGCAAAACGGGCACATGGCAGTGTAGCTCTTTGGCTAGCACATGTGTGTGAGCCGCCTGGAAAGGGCTGCGCTCCAGGAACGAGCCAGGCTGTAGTGTGACAGTGACCCAGAAATATTACAAGTCACTGTGTGTTCCCATGGGACAGATTTGTGACGGTAGCTTTGATCGTCTCGTTACTTTTACCCTAGATAAAAAAACATTGCAGACAAAAACTGCATTGAAAGTTTTGATATATGTATGAGAAGTATGTTTTTTTTTTTTTTATCTCCGAGGTCAATTGGATCTCGGTAGCAGATCTCAGTGAGGTGTAGGAAAAGTAGATCTCCTTTCACTCATCCTCTATTATTTTTATTTTAAGTACATTTAAATCTGTAAACATAAATTTGACAGTAACTTTTACTAACTTAACTTTTAATCATCACACTAGTACCAGTCTTTACATTGTCTTCTATGTGAGTTTTCACTTGTCCTGTATTCAGAGTCCCTTGTAAGAAATGGCCATATTGCTGTGACTCAAACTCAAAGGTAGACTGACTATTGGCATATAGGACTAGTACTACCAATTCCTTTGAAAAATCAGTTAATTTGTTTTTATGCTGTATTTGTCAATGAAGGAAAGGTACCACTTAAAGCAAAGGTCTGCCTGTGATTGCTTTTTCTTATTCTCTCAGCTTGTGGTGGTGTGACTGAGTTCCTGTGCTGTTTGCCTGCACATTTTGTGATAAACGTGTTGTGTGCAGTCTGACAGTATTGTGTTGTCTCTTAGCTTTTGGTCTCTTGCTGTTTTGGTTTGCAGTTCTGGGAGTGTTGATGAAAGACGTGGTCTGTGGCGACGGTCCCTGAACCAGAAGACCAACCCTAAGGTGGAGCTTATTGGTGACAACCCGCCCTCCTCGCTTTGACCCGCTTTTCACGGTCATCCATTCCTGGCTCTCGGGGATAAATGAGCTGTCCGACTGCAGGGAGAGCGGCTGGGACACACATCGGAACCAGCGCAGGTCATTTGCCGCAGCGCTAGGGATCTGGGCCTCCGGCCTTTCACCTTGTCACTGTCATGTGCTCTCACCATGTGACCTTGTGGCAGAGGCTAAACTAACGCATGAACCTTGCATGGCGTCTGTTGTTTTCCCTCAGAAGTCTTCATAGGTGTAGTGGTATTAGTTTGCTTTTTAAATTTGTGTTAGACAACAACAAAATTTAAAATAAATCCTCTCCCAATAATAACAAATGTCTCATTACATTTACTGTGTCACTTAGGGACATCGCAAGTGATTCATCAACTCAATTTACTAATGTGGGTGTGTGCTTTTTTTGACAGGGCATCAGTTGTAATTATAATAGACCCAATACTTTTTAGGAAAAAAAAATTAAATTACTTTAGTTACATTAGTAAGCTTGTATTACAGGGTTTAATTTTACTTTCTGTTTTATAAACGTATTTGCTATAATGCAGTAATGCATTCACTTTGTAGCTTGTAACGTCAGACATGCATGTTCTGGACATGTAAAACATGAAATTACATTAATTAGTTTTTCTCCAGTGCTTTTGCCCGTTTCCACACAGAGCTTTTCTCCTGACCCCTGTTGCACCTCTTTCCGGTGTTAGACTTGACCCTCGGTTCCTTTTGTGTCGACGTTCTATCTTGCATCTTTGCAGCATGTCCTGGGTCAGCGGCTTCTTGGAAGCCAGAGTGGACGACCGCAAGACGGCTTGGGGGGAGCGCAATGGGAAGAAGGCCAAGCGGAGAGGTGGCTCCACGCTCTGTGGCCCCCGCTACGTGAGCTGCCTTCGGGACCCTGAGAGCATGGAGCTGCCCCCCCAAGCCCTACACCACCACCACCACCATCACGGAGGAGCAGGAGGCGGCGCAGGAGGTGGAAGCGGCTTCGGGTTGCGCTGTGGCTGGCAAGAGGACCACTATGGGAAAAAGGGTGGGGCCTGCGGTATGGACGTGGGACCCAGGTCTGTGGACCTGGCCTTTGAGGACGGGGACCCAAAGGGTCCGAAAGGGGAGGAGGCCAGCGAGGAGACGGTGGACTGCCGTTGCGGGGGCGTGTCAGCCGCCAGCTGCTGGCGCCGCGTGGCCTGGGTGTTCCAGTCCAAGAAGTTCCGCTCGCCCAAGTTGGAGCGCTTGTACCAGCGCTACTTCTTCCGGCTGAACCAGAGTTCGCTCACCATGCTGATGGGTGTGCTGGTGCTAGTGTGCGGTGTCATGCTAGCCTTCCACTGCGTGCACGGCACCCCGGACGTGGCCTACGCATGCGTGCTCTGCCTGGCCATGGCCCTCTTCCTGGTCCTCATGGCCGTCTGCAACCGCAACGGCTTCCACCAGGACTACATGTGGATGGTGAGCTACGTGGTGATCTGCGTGCTGTGTGCCGTGCAGGCCTTCGGTGTGCTGATGGTGGCCCCGCGCAGCGCGTCCGAGGGTGTCTGGTGGTCCGTCTTCTTCATCTATATCATCTACACCCTGCTGCCCGTGCGCATGCGCGCTGCCGTGTTGAGTGGAGCCGCGCTCTCCGCCATCCACCTCATCACGGCCTGGAGGCTCAACCTGGAGGACAGCTTCCTGTGGAAGCAGGTAAGCCCGTCTGTGGCTGTGTCTGTGTCGATGTTCAGTTTTCTGGCTTGCCGGTTTGGTTGTTTCTTTTTTTTTCCTTACTTTCTTTTTTGCTGTTAAACTTGGTGAGTCATTGTTCTTCGGGGGGCTGTGTGAGTGGCTGTTCGTTCCATTATGTTGTGCGAGTACTTGGCAGTTGGCTTTCTTGTAGACTTTTTTTTTTTTTTTTTAACACCATCTGTTTGCAAAACATTTGCTAAGGAAAACAATCTGTACAAACAACAGATTTTCATTTGTCCCTGATCGTGAAATGTTTGGACTGTCTGTGAAATGGCTGTCATTTCCATCTTCGGGATGTGTTTCCACTTAGGCCTCTGTTGTGAAATTCTGTAATTGTTTTGTTTCAGTAGACAATAATTATAATGGTGATAATAATTACTTTGTAAATATTCTGTGTAAACAAAGGACAAAAAAGTTTTGATGAAAGTATACCAATACAGAATTACTAGACAATGTCAATTTAAAAGTACAGTATTTAACAATGGTAACAATTATTTTTAAACTTGCCAAAGTTTAGTTTTATGTTGTTTGGGTACTAGAGTACTGACCTGTGTTCTGATCTTTTCAAATGTTAGTGTCATACCTTGAAAGCGAGAGAGCAGATGATCACATCATTGCAGGGTAAAGATGATTGCAGCCCTAACTTCTTTTGTCGTCTTGGAGCAAAAGAGGCTGATATCTAGAGTTGTGCTGTCTGAAGTGGAATGGCCTGCAGATGAGAGGAGAACCTTACAGACAGAGCAAGGGGAACCATGTAGATTGTAGAAGGAAATCTAAAGACCTGCTCAGTGGGCTGTCCAGGGAGATGTTACTGTTACTGGTATGTTTTCAGCCGATCAAAGATTGTCTCAAAAGTTATATATCAGGTGCGAGGCTGGAAGCAGCAATGATCTTGGAGCTTCATAATTTCAGCTGTTTTCCTGTACAACGGTTAGCAGTAAAATCGAATAAACAGAATAATAACAGCAGATTGGCATAAGTGCTTCCTTCTGAACAACAGCTACACCCGTTGAGTGATGGGAGGAAAGTGGAAAAACTGGTGTAGTCATGCAGTCTGGTCTAACCAGTTACCTCAGTGGTGCCAGGCGTGGGCTCCCCTCTCGGTGCCTGACAAATCACAGGACACACTCCTGTGGCTGCCAGCATGGCCAGGCGCCTGCCTGGTGTGTCGCTCACGCACTTCTGCCAAGGCCTAGTTAAGGCCGCGTGATCCTTTGTTTGTGCCAGCATCCAGTTCTGGGGGGGTAGATATTTTGGTGTTTATTGGCACGGCTGGGAGCCGGTGCTGTTGGACGGAGTGGTCCGGCTTTCGGCTCTGGTTCTGTGTGTGAGAAAGCTGTGGCTGGCGGACCTGGGATACACGACCGCAGTCTGTAAGAGGAGCATCAGAGGACAGAATTCTTTGGTGCTGGTTCGTGAAACATTCAAGGAACGTATTAGCAGTACGTTCCCAGCCAATGGCCTTACGGAGAAGAACAAGTGGAAGTGTGTTAGCATGGTGTGTTAGTCCTGTAGGGTGGATCATGTTTGCAGTGTTATGTTTAAACGTGAGTTTGTCATCTCATTAAGAAACTTTAACAGGAGCCGCCTGCTCTGGTTGGAGAAGGGAGCGACTGGTGTGTAGAGCTTGGCTTGTGTTTCTGATAAGGGCTCTGGTATGGTAATCGGGTTGAATACACTGAAGTTCTCTGTCAGGCTGGCCTCTTGGCCAGGCCTCCGCTTCCCAATGGCAAAGTCTGTGAGACCGTCTTAAAGGAGACCTTGACCCAGTTGGGGAGGGGGGTGTGGGGGTTGGGCTGAGGAATCGGGCCAGGAAAACCACTATGTGAAGAGTTTTCTTTTCTGTAAATAACAAATGTGTCAAACATACACATCCATACACAAGTGCTGACAGTTTTCTCCTGACACCCTGAAGTGTGTGTGTGTGTGTGTGTGCGCGCGTGCCTCCTTTTATTCCTTCACTTCAGCTTTTGATAAGGAAAGCACTCAGGTGCCTCTTGGTGGATTTGATATGCTAAGTAACAGAGCTGGTGTCATGAGTGCCTATTTACTGTAAATAGTTTTTCCCAGTTTTTTTCCATCACACATTTATGGTATAATCCAAAATTCTGCATAACGAGCAGTGAAGCAGAATGAATCTTCTGGCAAGTGTTATTTCTGACACAACTTACAGTCTGTCTGTCTCTGTATATCCCCTCCTTCATACAGACCAGAAAAGAACATTGACTCTGGCTTTAATGTATTAATTGTGGAAAACATTGATTGTGTCTGAACTTGATGATTAAATAGGAAGTCAAATGATCGAAAGGTTTTCAGGACAATCACCAGGTTATGATGCTCTGTGTGTCTGCAGAATTTTGCAAGTTAAAGCTGCTGATATTTAACCTTCTTATGCAGTGCACCTTACTTTCCAAGCCTGGGAATTTCTCTGGTGTCTGAATTGCTGAGGACAGCGGGAGCGATTCTGTTCACAGTGACATTGTCCCTGTGTGAGGTGCTGAAATATTGATTTGAGCATGGCCGTGTGGGTTTCTGCACAATGAGGGCCATCTACAAATTCATTGGGGGTGTAGGGTGTGGAGGAAGAAACAGGTGGGTGCATGTTTGGAAATTTATGGAAATTCACAGGATGCTTAACAGTTCTGTACCATCTTTGAAGCAGGCACTGATGTGGGCCAGTGACATGTGTTTTGTGGTATTTGTCCTTGTGTGATCAGGGAACATTCAGTGCTGTGCTTTTTATGGTGAAATTGATGTGGTTTAACAGAAGCCTTAAACACTAAACAGCTTTTTTTTTTCTTCCTTTGTCAGGTGACACGGGCACTGTTCTGCTATTTGTAAAAATTTCCATTATTGGCTCCCTCTGGTTCTCAAGGAGAACTGTGTATACTGACCTCAGCTGCCCGTGTAAGTCAGACTCTTACTGCGTAATGCTGCCATCCTTAAATGGGAAGGAGCAACCCCCCCGGAGAAACTTTGACCTTTGTGGCTGCTCCTGTAGTGTCTAGTGTTTTATGGAGAAATGAGTAAGGCGGTGGCAAGGCTTCGAGAGAGTGTGTTCAGGTGAAGACTTGTGCCAATCAGGCGGCTCATGCCAGCAGCACTGGGACACCAGCGGGCCTGCAGTTTCTCAGGGAAAGCTGCCTTGATGGCCGGTTTATGAGAGAGCTCTTGTCTGCCATTGGCCAGTATAAAAACATATGGTTGCTTTTGTGTGTGCTCTGGAAACCAGTGTCAGGATTGATGAAATGGTAGCTGGTGGATGTGGGTAAAATGCAGAATTTACTTCTGCAAATCTGCAGCATTAGCCAGGATTTGGATTCCTTGAAGGGGCACCCTTGTTCTTTTTTTTTTTTTTTTAGAGGCCTAGCTTGTTCATCAGTGCCACCTAAGGGTGCTATAGAATCAAAGGAGAGTTGTTCTTATTATTGGCATGCTGTAGTTAACTGTATAGCTAGAAAATCTCCCTTTCTTTTCTTTACAAACAATGTATACCACGCTAGTTGTTACTATTTGCAGATTTAGATTACAAAAAAGAACAGATTTTTTTGTAATAACACTTGCATACAAAGCTGCTGGCATGTTAGAGACGTGTTCTTTTTTTCTTTTTTCACTGAACATGCAACCAGTCCCTTTCCTGGTTGTCTCGCTGTTTTCATGATTCCTGTGTTTCATGTCACACATGACCAACCTGGAAGCATTTGGTATTTGCAGGTAACAGCATGAGTCCTGCTTTTCCCAGCATGACCTGTGGCTTCCTGGCTACTTCAGTTCCCTAGGCAGAGTTTTCCCGAGACGCTCTTGTGCACTTTCCAACAGGAGGAGTCTCTCTTGTGTTAAGACTCATGAGCAGGTCTCCGTTTCTCCACATGTTTAGTCCGAGTAGGAAAGCAGTGCTGTACAGTGCTGCTGCTGTGTGTGTGGTGAGTAATGCACACCAGGTCAAAAGTCCAGAAACCAATTTGAAACCAAGTACTGAACTCTTCTGCTGATCATCTGGAATTTCCAGTTGAAAAGAAGCTTGAACTTGTATTTGAATTAGATTGAACAGTGCAGACTGGCCATTTTGAGCCGTAGTTTATTTATGTGACCTTGTACAGTTACTGTGAAATCAATAAAACAATGCATTATAGGAAAAAAAGAAATCAGACTTTAGGAAGTGCCAGTGCAGAAGGTAACATAGCGGTTAAAGAGCTAAAGTTATGATCCTTATAGGCTTCTAATTAAAATTCCAAGAAAAAATACTGATGAGGCTAACTGTTGAATAAACTACTTAACCTAGATTGATCAAATAGGAAATCCTGCTATATCCAAGTTAAAAAGAATATAAATTACATTCTACAACAACATCCCATCAAAGGTCATTTGAACATTGCATTTGTGAATGTATTCCCATGCCCCACTTCCAGCCTTAATGATGACTTCAAACTATATATTTTCTTTTGAGGTGATGATGGGCGTTACTTTTTAATGAGGTCCTCTTAATCTTGCTGTATAAGGGCCTTCTGCTGATGTGTCTAATCTTGTATTGTTATTCCCTGAAAACAGATATTTGCCTGTTTTGTGTTCATGACCATTTGGCAGCAGCCAGTGGATTGCACCCTGGCTTTGGCAGAACAGTGTTAATCACTTTGTACAAACCCGTTTGCTAGGAACCATCACCCAGTAGCCAACAGCTAACAATGGCAGTGATAATTATAGTTTACAGAGGTAAGCGAAGAGCTGTGACACAGAGCAGGGCACTGCTGACAGAGGAGACTGACACCAGCTTCTTGGCTGGTGACAGGACAGGAGGTGAGGCATCCTACTGGGAAACTGGCTGCATGCACGCAAACATTTTTTTTTTATGGAGTGTCCGAGAGAGCGGATGGACTTTGAGACAAGTTTGAGAAGGCTGATGTTGACCACACAGACGGAGTAGGCTGCCTGTCCTTTCCCTGCGTATGTTTCCCCCTGTTCTGATTCTGTGTTTCAGGTTGATCTTCCACCCATTGGAAGCATTGTTGGACAGGCTCCTCCCCTTTTCCCTTATAAGAATGTTTGCTCTTAGCAATGGGCGTTTTAACACTATAGGTTTTTAGTTCTGTGTGAGGGTTCTGCAAAAGGGTGAGACATTTTAGTCAAGGGGGATGGGACTACAGAGGTTTCCTTAGTGGTACCAGAATGTTCCCAAATTTTTTTTGGCAGGGAATGAAAAATGTCCTCAGGCATCTGGTCTGTCTTGAATATAAGCCAGATGCACTGCTGCTCTAAAACAGTTACTGTGATAAACCAGTGTGGCAGAGGTTTTGCTTGGGTGGATTCGGTTCTATGATGGGTTGTCATTGTGTGCTTCCCAGATTAATGCCGTTTGTACACCTGACCATGCAGATCACGTATGGGTCCATGAGGGAACCTCACAGGTGCGTCCGTTCTGCTGTTCAGCTGGTTTTTATTGCCATTTGTTTGAAAGCACAACACACTCCATGCGGGAATATCTGCTTTTTAGCTGAGGCTTGTTCTGTCAGAGAGGTCTGGACCCTTTCAACTTTGAATACTCCAAAAGATGGGTGCTGTAAATTTCCACAGTCTTATTTGTAATGTATTGTCCAGGTTATACCTGAGGGACATCTGAAAACACATACTGTAACCTTAGAACAATTTTCTCTGTGTTGCTGTACTGTGGAACATGGGTTAATTCCTACATGTTGTCATGGTTAAGTTTATTAACAAAACATAAGATGTTTAGACTCAAATTATGTATTGCACGCTATTGTGTTAACGTATACAGTTAGTTTTAGTGCTGATGGTTATGTTGTGTGGTGTTTCTTTAGTTTCTTCTCCACACGCTAACAAACCTCCCCATTTATTGATCTGTGTCTGATAAATGTTTCTTGGAATTGTGTTTTCTGCAGGAAATATGGAGAAACCTAGTTATAGAGCATAAAAATCTCACAGGATGACAGATGATGTCATTAAAATGTTTGGAGACTGTTTTGCAATTTCCTCTGGGAAAATAAAGTTTCTGTCTGTGTATTTACTAGAGCGTGATGATTTCAGTTGAGTGAACAAAACAGTCTAACTAGTCAAGGCAGCGAATAACCAAATAGCATATGACTCTGAGATCAGATGAGTCAGTGTTCAGAGTTAATGAGAGTGGCCCCATGGGTGCAAATACTAGTGCCTCTCTACGGATACCTAGAAATATTGAGCTTTCTGTTTGTCCTGAATTTCTATATTTCTAATGCCTTTTGTGTATTTGATATGTAAAAGTGAGAAAATGGTTCTGCTGCAGACCCTTCAGGTAAGACAGGCATGGCTTTCAGTAGGTGCCTGCCTTCTTCGTTTAATCGTGGATGACCACATTCACACTGTTTTCAACACATAATGTGCTTGATGAATCAGGGAGGGTGTGATGAGGGAGGACAACAAATAGAGTGATTGACAGAAAGTACAGTAATCGCAGATACAGTGAGACGTGCCTGTGTATTGGGCTACTGGGCCATCCACAGTGCAGCCTGCATGTTGATACTCAGGCTTCTGAGGAAGTCAGAGCTGTTTGCTCTTCTTGGTATTTCTCTGTGAAAATAAGGCCTGTGTTTTGACACTCGTGTGCTGATCAGCTCTGGTCCTTGACCAGGAGAAGGGCTGTCTCCTCTGACCCCGCTCCTGTCTTTCCTGTCTTTTACCACTCAGCTTGAGGTGGACGCTTGTCCCGTCTGCTGGCTCTTGTCAGAGACTTTTTTTTTCTTTTCTTTTTTTTTTTGTCTGGGGTTTTGCACGTCGCGTGAAAGCGAATTGCCAACAGTACGTTTGCTGATCCACCTCCCCCGGCTTCCATGGCCTTGAGAACGGGAAAGCCCATGTGACTGTGCTTGACTGCACGTCTTTTTTCCGTGCAGCGCGGTAACGCCAGGAGCTCTAGGCAGCCTTAGCCTGCTTAACTTGGCTGTTCCAACTGGGATTTGCAGCTAACGGCAGAACAAGCCTGCACTTAAAATAACAGTAAGAGTGATAAGGATAATAATAGAGTTCCTAATGATAGCCTAGGAAGACATCCAATGGCCACAGCTAATATTAGCAACTACAATAAGGCTTAAAAATGACAAGGCCTCTTTAGTACAATGTATTATGGGGCTTTAGACTGGAACACATGAGGATACCAGGCCAGGGCTGCACCTAATATAAGAGCCGTTGAACTAGCTGTCCATCAACCTCTGACCCCACCCCCCATATACACAACTCAGAGCTGATGTTGCTGTAGGGCATGTGTTTGCAACATCATTAATGAGGATGCAAGTTTAACAAGTACAATGTAGCATAATTTACTGTTATTTACAGGATGGCAGATTCTGAGCTTAAGGACAGCAGCCATGAGAGAGAATAGCTTTGGTTATGCTTGACTGGGTAGACTGCACTAAAGTCAGAAGAATTACTGTATCATTTTAATACCCCTAAATCATATTGGCTCCCCTTTTGGATGCAGTAGGACTTCATAAAAGGAACATGCTTATTGTTGTTTACAGTATTATGCAGTGTTTATCAATAACATGTATGACTTAACTAATATGGGTTAACTTTTTATGTCTGGTCTGTTTATGCCCGTGGGTCTTGTAAATTGAAATAATTATTTGCCTTTTTTTTTTTTTTTTTTTTTCCCCTTTTTGGGTTATTTAGTTTCATTAGAGTATATTTTTTTACCCAGCAACAATGTCTTTTGTGCAAGTGTTGCAGTGCTGCACTTCCATGTAGACGTCTTTTCACTTAGATGTTGTAAGAAATGGATTGTTTAGTGAGCTGCATGTTTTTTCCCCTCCCGTACAAAGTTGTGTTTTTGTCAGAATGATAAATAGTGTTATTGAGGGAAGTCTTATTCATGTACTGCTGAGATCTTGTGAAAATATTTGCTATTCTGGTTGTGTTCCAGTGAGTCCTTCTTTATGGTTAATTTGAATGTTAAATGAAGAGGGGAGTGCACAGTATGATAAACAGTCTCCACAGACACCTGCTTCACACACGATCTGTACCCTGGTACAGGGTTTCCACAGCAGTGTGCTTACTGCTGCTGCTCTTCCTCTGGTGGATGATGCTTTAGTTGTGTTTTTTTTTTTTTTTTTTTTTTTCTTCTTTGTCATGTCGTGTATTTTTTTCATAGCTCAGTGGCAGTAATGGATTAGTTCCTGAAAGAATCCGGTTCATCTTCGGTATTTCTGTGTCATGTGGAAGGGCCTTATCTGAGCTGAAGTCAGATCTCCATCTCTCCCCACCTCCTCCTTCATTTTTCTGTTTCATCTCATGCTGTGACTTGTGCTTTGTCCGCTCTGCGTTTGCATTTATTTTGTTTTGCTGCACCCTCCCACTGGACAGTTGCAGCAGCGGCGGCCGCATGGGTGTCGCGGCGGCCTGTTCAAGTGCAGATCAGCGATGCTGTTAAATTCAGAGCGCTGTGCTGGCATGAGGCTTATTTATACCTGAATACCTGAGACCTGAACTTTTCTGAGGTTCTCAGTTGGACCTGTTCCACTAAATAGTCAGTGTACAGCCCTGGGAATTGCCACGCTTCGTTCAGCCCAGTACTGCCTCGTTCTCACTGGATCAGCCTTTGTGTATGATTCATTTTGTCATTAATTTCCCAGAATCACTTATCTGCTGTGAGACTGTATGAAGCTTGCAGTCTTCCTCAGGGACCTAAGGACAGAAGACAGAGTACATCCTGTCCAGGACTTTGGCCCTTCTCAGGCCATGCTCCACTTTCTTTTTTCAGATCAATATTGTACTGTTTTAAATAAACAGTTGCTGTCCATGTGACTGGAGTGCGAGTCATCGGAGTAGCCTGTTCCCTGGTAGCCTGCCTGGATGTGGCAGAGGCCAAAGTCGCATCTGCGTGTGGTGCAGCCTGCTGAGGCCCTGCGGGGGGAGCCTGTGTGAAACTTCACAACAGGCCTATGGTGCACTCTTCACACCTGGCCCGGAGACCAGCACAGCTGCACAGCATGTAGCTTCACACCAGCAGGTGGTGTTGGACTGCGTTTATTGTTGCTGTGGCTAGTTCAAATGGTTTTAGATAAAAATTTTTTTTTTTTTTTTTTTTTAATTTATTTAGTTAAAATGTGTAGGAAGGTTAGCACAGGTAATGCTGACATTTTTCGTTGACTGGATTGGCTGTGACTGAGTCATTTCTCCTGTTACTGGGTTTTTTTTTTTTTTATAAAAGGACAGTGATGACTAAAGGTTGTATTTCTCCTATTCCTGTTAATAAGTGATCAACAGAAAAGTAATAGAAGGGACAGTGTCTGTGTGGAGTAGTTTAAAGGTTGGATTTCAGTCTTAGACCTGTCTGTTTAAGGTTCCTCCATTATTTAAAAGTGGGTGATTAAATGAGCTAGCAACACTGATTTGTGCATTTGTGTCCTCTGATGAGTTAGGATTAGGGATGCGGTATTCGTTTTATTTTGCTATTGAAATATTCGAAGCATCTATTCGAATACTATTCGAATATTCAAATTTTTTGCTTGCTGATGACCGATGACATGTGGAATGCCACGCGGTAATTGAGGCCAGCAACACTGCCATATGTATTTCGCCACGTTCGACGATTGGTATAGGCAACGCGTTGGCTGCTAGTCGAGTCTCCTTCTTGTTCACTGACAGCGTTGGTATAATTAATGTTCCCGTCAGAATTAGCCAGATGTTACCTGGCTATACCAGCTACCTCGACACAGTCAGAACGTTTATTTTCATGTACTGTCGCATCATTTGCAAAAGTCGCATGTGTTTGCTCTCTGAACGAGCTGAATCACTGGCTTTTCTGTATATGAACATGTAGACTCTGGCCACACGCTTTGACTTCGTAGAAGTAGAACTTTTTGAAGTGGAATTTATTGTTACATTGCTGTTTTAGCTGTTAGTGTTAATGACGATTTAATTGCCTGTTTGATGCGATGTTTGAAAACAAATAAAAGCATGAGTTTCACACGAGGAAAGCCGGCTGTACAGAAACGAACATTCGAATAGTAAAATATCAATTCGAATAGTAAAAAGTTAAATGAATATTTGTTATTCGAATATTCGTCTGCATCCCTAGTTAGGATCCCACGTAAGACGTGCCCTGCCTTACTTCCCATGTGTCCCGAGATAGATTCTTAGGTTTGTGCAACTGTGTATTGTGCATGTCTCTCCCCTTATGTTTGTCTAATGTTTGTGGGTGGAATGTTACCGTTTATGATACCTCAGTTTTGTTTCATGGTTCCTTTTTGTACCGGCACATGTTTACTCAGAAAAACAAAATGAAACTCTTCTCTTAGGAAGCATTACACATTTGTTGAATTTTAATGTACTTATTTGAATTAAACCTATTTGTACTGAAAAGTTTAATATGATATACACATATTTGTTGTGTATATATGTTTGTGTGTGTGTGTGTGTGTGTGTGTGTGTGTGTGTGTAGCTTCCTTCAGTCCATGGGCTATGTTTAGCCTCATGTTGCTTCATATATCATATTCAGATGTATAGTGAGTTGTTTGGGTAATAATAATGATTTTACTTGATGAAAGAATTTGTTGTTTATTCTAATTTATATATTTTTTTTTTTGCAGCAGTATCATGGCATCTGTGAGATAGTTTTGGCAGTGTAAAATAAAGACGTTATGGCAAAGTGTTGCTGAGTGTGTTTAACCCCTGGGTGCTGACTGTGTTTTGACTGCTGTGAGCATTTTTTACACAGAGGCCATGCACTCCACTGAAAAAACTGGTGAGCCAAGCTGCATGTTTTTAACAAGACAGAATGGATCTGTTAAAAATGGCATTCCCACGATCTTTAAAATTTTTTATTTATCTTGTTTTCATAAATGTGGGAAGCCAAAATCATAATCGTGATTAAAATGTGATTAATTGCACAGCCCTAAAACAGCGTTGTGAGTGCCCTAAGTGGTGTTGCCAAAAATAACTTCTCATTGACCACTGGATATATTTCCACGTGATATCTGTAAGTAGTCTAAATCAAGTCTGCTGTCTAAATTAAGTCTGCTGCAGAAAGGGGTTCAGAAAAAAAAACTCATGTCTGCAAGTAAAACTTATTTGAAGGTACAGCACTTTTAGCAAGATAAAAATTACAACAGAAATTCTGTTTCTTTTTTACATGTTGCATTGCCAAACATTGTAACAATAACTATATTCCATGATTTTTAGTGACATTTTGGAGGTTTACATCATGAAATTATTTTTTAATATTTTGCTGTATTTGCATATTTATATTTGTGTAGTTTACTTAATATTACAGAAATAAGTAAATTTCTGTAATAATATTAAGTAAATTACACAAATATAAAATATAAATAGTAATATTCTGTGTTGTTGAAAACTAGAGTCGGGTGAACATTATTATGCATTATAGTAGTCATTCCTTGATTAACTTTATGAAGTCATTATTGAAAAGCACTTGTAACCATTTAATTGAGGTTATTAATGAATATGCATATATGCATTTGGCAGGGAAACATTACCTACTGTCCATTTGTCACATTTTCTTGTATACTATATACACAGCAGTAATGCCCCGGTCATTCAGTAAAGAGAAAATTGCCAGTCACATTAAATTCAGGTCAGGTACAAGGCTGTAACTTAGCTTTTTTTAGTAAGTATTATTGAAGTATGCACAAAAACTTTCCGCTGTCCATAGTTATTTTAGTTAGTACACTTAAACTTTGATATAACGCAGTCAGTGAGTCATGAAAACCACATCTTATTCCTGCAATTTCATAATAAAGAGAACTTTTTGTTGTTGATCCTGAAGGTATGAATATCATTACTGTTACCTGCATTGCACCTTACACACCATGTGCATGCAAATGAAAGTTTGAGAGTCTTGAGTTTTTTATTTCACAAAGATTACTTAACTATTAAATAACTGTCGGTAATAATTACACATTTTTTAACATAGTTTATTCATTAACAGAGTAGCGGCCTCTTGGCTCAATGGGTCGAACTTCAGGCTGGGATGTGGAAGTCTCCCAGCTCTAATCCCAGCTCAGCTAGGTGTGTCCCTGAGCAAGACACTCAGTGCTAGCTCCCCAGGCACCACATGTGACTGCCCACTGCTCCCCCCAGGGGGATGGGTTAAATGCAGAGGACAAATTTCCACATTGTGGGACTAATGAGGTTAGGTGGCCTTCCTCACACTTTTTAAAGGGTAAAGCTTCCTCACTGTGTGTACATGCGGTAGTTACTGCAGTATTTGAGTGATTTGCAAAAGGAATAATGTCTAAAAATTGAAATGTTCCTGAACTTTTCTTAGTTTCTGCTGTTTCGCTTTCGCTCTCCCCTGCATTTGTCGAGTACACAACCAACAACATGCACCATAAAGCAAGTAAACAAGGCTCAGAATTTCCCCTGGGGGTCTTTATAAATGGGAATATTCGAGCCATTGTTTCTGCCCTAATACAGTATTTATAGCCTATAGATTGTGAGAGAAAATGAACAATTATCAATCAGTAAGTAATAAATCCTTGAGTATATTACACCCAAATGGGCCATATTTTATTAAATAACTTGTGGGTAATACAGTGAGTCCACAGGAGACATTTAAATATGTGTTACACTAAGGTGAAAGAAAACATGAAGTTTTAGCTTAAGTTTTAGCACAGTGATTCTACAACAGCCTTACATTCTCACTCTTAACCCAGACAGTTTCTTACACAGGGAACCTTAATAGCAACATTTTAGTGCTGGGTTATGTGTTATATATTTTTATGTATGGGTCCTTGACCACATGGCTTGTTTGATGTGGTTTTCTTGGATGCCGCAATAATTTGTCATGTGCCTTTGTTTTTCTTTAGACCCCCAACCTATTGTGAATTATGTAGAAATGCACATTGTGTAATATGAAAAAGAGTGGAAATTACTCTTGTAAGAGACACTGAATGAATATCAGATGGGATTAAATTTTAGCAGTTTGCCGAAGGGTTGTTAAGGTTGTTTTTCAGAAGAGGAGAGCATCCCCAGGCATTGTTTTGCCTGCGTTTGTTTGGTGAGGGACCTTTTGTTCCATTGAGAAGTGGTCACCACCCTCCCTCCTAAACTTGTGATACTTTCTTGCTAATGTAAAGTTAAACATTAGTGCTCAGGTTGCACAGTCACACACACTGAACTAAAACCCTTACAAACGTCAGCGACACAGTCAATAGTGGTAGAGACTTTGCTCTATGTACATGTGTGTACTTTCCTGGCCAGGTTTTACTGTGTCTGTGTGCAGTAGCAGCATCACCCTTTGAACATCTGAAATATCGAATCTGTACTTACAAGACAACTTTGCTGAATTGAACAGGGTTGTGTTATGTCAGTAATTCAGAAGGTAGCCAGGACTTCTACAGTCTGGATCAATGTCTTATTGTTTGTGCTGACAGCCCAGGCTCTCTGTCTGTATATAAGTAAACGTGTTCTGTTTGTGTGTCACAGTGTGTTTTATGTACATACAAGGGCACTTGAAATGCAAACGTGCCAATTGAAGGAACCAAAACAAAAACGGAGAGAAAACGAACCAGGAACGTGAAGCAGAATTACAGAAATGTTTAGCCCAGGACAATCTCAATCATCACATGTGGAAAACAAAGTGAGAAGAACGTGAGGAAGGCAGAAACGGTGAGCAAGGAGTAGAAATAAATGCTAAAGGCAAGGAGACAGGAATGCAAAGGACAGAGCACTGTGTTCAGTGTCACACACAGTGGTCAGTGTCACACAATGTACATTCAGTGTCAGCCTGCAGTGCAGTTTGCTCTTATTAACTGTTAGCTTCATCAGCAAACAAGTGTGTGTGTTTGTAAGTTTGTGAGTCCATGAATATGTTTGGCTAAAAGTAATGCATTTGCAGTAGACTGAGAGAATTTATTTTCTTGACTGATGCAGATTGTGTTGTGCAGGGAAAGAGGACTAAGTGTGAAAGAGACCTAAAAGCAGTTAGCTACTGAGGTGTAAGCCTTAAATATTTCAGCTACTCACATGTAGGAATCAGTTGTGGTTTGCAGGCAGAAGTGAAAACAAACGTCCCCATTGATGACAGGTTTCTGTACTAGTAACCCTGCTGTAATAACCCTGTTTTGTCATAGTGTGTCATACATACCTTACAGTGTGTGTCGTGAAGCCTGCATACAGTTTGACATTTATAGCAGGACTTTGAACTACCTTGTTCGTGTTTTAACGCAAATTAATGTCTTCAATCATAAACGAAACCCTTGATGTATTTACTTGATTATAAACACAAACTTGGCAAAAAATAACAACTCTTATAGCACATTGTTTAATACATTGTTTAAAAGAAATCTTGTATAGACTTAAACCTTCAAAATGTCACATTATTGCTATACTATAAATGCAAGTTGCTTACATTTTAGATATATATATATATATATATATATATATATATATACATATACAGTAAACACAAGTGTTTTGTTGTATGCCTTGCCTTTGTTGTTTTTAATTTAAACATAAAATATATGGTAAATATTTAAAAACCTTGCACTGTTATTTTTATTTTAAACTATTGCTTTTAGCACTAGTAATGAAAGCCCTGGTGTTCCTTGTTCTTAACCATTTAACCAAGTTAACCACACTGACATTGCCACAAAAGAGACATTTGACACTATGACCAAAAGTCGCTTCTGTGCATAAAAGTGGAGGTGGCGTTGTTTGGTCAGTCACATGTCACATGTCTCCTGTACACTGGGGAGCACCTATAGATGGGCTTACAAACAGACACAGACAAGAACCTGTGTACAGCCTTTACATCTGCTTCACAGTGTGCCATTTCATTCAGCCACTTTCACGCATTTACTCACTCGTTTGTATCTCCCTGTTAGATTAACATTTTTATGATGTAACATTAGTTATGTGGTTTGGGGTGCAGGTGTTGGTCAGGATGGGGCACAAAAGGATGGGGATAGTTTGATGATTCTGCCAGTACCAGGAAGTGACATTATGGGCCACAAGCTTTTGGAGGTGGGCACCGTATTTCTCAGACCTTTAATCCTCAGTTCCACTAAAGGATCGATTCAGCCTTTGCCCATGTTCATCCCCCCTGTGTCCCTCCTCCCTCCCTCCTGGCCATCTCCCCTCCTTCCTGCCTGTGTCCCCCCTTCCTCTGTTCTTCCTGGCCATGTCCTCCCTCTTGCCTGTGTCCCCCATTCTTCCTGCTCATGTTTCTCCTCTCTTCCTCTAGCCTGTCCCTCCTCCCTCCATCCCTTCCTCCTGGCTGTGTCCTCTTTCCTTCCTGTGTCTCTCCTCCCTTTCTTCCTCCCTCCCTCCTGGTTGTGTCCCCCTTCCCTCCCGTGTCTGTACTCCCTCCCTCCCTCCCTCTTGCCTGTGTCCTCCTTCCCTTGCGTGTCTCTCCTCCCTCCCTCTTTCCCTCCCTCATGCCTGTGTTTGCCTTCCCTCCTCTGTCTCTCATCCCTCCCTCCCACCTGTGTCCCCCTTCCCTCACATGTCTCTCCTCCGTCCCTCTTTCCCTCCCTCCCATCTGTGTCCCCCTTCCTTCCCGTGTCTCACCTCCCTCGTTTTTTTCCCCTCCCTCCTACCTGTGTTCGCCTTCCCTCTTCTGTCTCTCCTCCCTGCCTCCCTCTCTCCCTCCTGCCTGTGTCCATCCCTACAGCAAGCTCCCTGTTTTCAACTCTTATGCCAGCTCTGTACTGACATGTTGAAAAACAGTTGCCATGTGTGCTGTTTGTCATTCTGTGCTCTCTTTGATAATTTATTTAGCCTCCCTTTCTGGTAGGGTACCAGTTTAGCACTGGAAGTGTTGCATTGTCAGAACTAGGCCAGGTTTCACATGATCTGAGGATTGTGGAGAGAAAGGATGAAAGAATAATGCATATTAACTTTGTTAGGAGGTGTAAGTCATGAGCAGTTAGCACTTGTTGGGGGAAAATATAGCAATTTAGCAAAATATAGCAACTTAGCTGGGGAAAGTAGAGGTAATTTTGACTTTTTCAGGATAAAGAAGACCAAGAACAAAACAGAAGTGTGCAAGAAAAGAAATGGGGCAAACAAAATTATTACATAAATTGTGAAGTGTGTGTGTGTGTGTGTGTGTGTGTGTGTGTGTGTGTGTGTGTGTGTGTGTGTGTGTGTGTGTGTGTGTGTGTGTGTCAGGGAATTATGAGCTTTCACTTGGAATACAGGGGAAACAACTATTTATGGTACAGGTCTGTAAGGGGAATCTGATTTTGGTAGGTGACTTAACATTTCAGAAGTTTTGTAAGGCTGCTGCAACATAAGTCAGCGGGTCTCTGTCACTGCTGCTTACAGTGGTTCTTATTACTTTTAAATGTCTTTTACTTCAGCGGGCTGAGAGGTTGGCTACAATGCGGACCACATGAGATCCTTCTCTGTGTCGTCATGGTGACGTGTCTTTATGTCTTCCTCCTTGTTTTTCACACAGCAACACAAAGGAGTAGATACAAATGATTTAATTATTTTGCTCCCAGGCACACATTCACTGAGGAGGGGAAAGGTTTTTGTCTTTTTAAATGCTCACCACACAGGGAGATTGCTTGGAAGAGAGAGCACAGGGAGGTCCACATCACCAATTCAAAACACATTGTGTACAAGGTCACCTCTGCGGCTCCCAATTGACTGCAGTGACCAAACGGCTTGGAGGGGTCAAACAAGGCAGGGGGGAACCGGAATAAGTGAGAACTTTGAGGACATTATTGAATCATCATTGTGCTTGCCAGAGACTTTTCTTTACACAAATGACATGGCTTACGCTTTGGACAGCTATGTATGGGCTGAAGTAATCAGGTTAAGCATTCTGCTCTAGACCCAGATGTGGGTCCAGTCCACAGTGATGGGAGTATTGCAACGAGTCCAGTTCCTTAAGCACTGTGCAACTTTGGGAGGTGCAGATGTGGTCAGCGGACCAGAAACTGGATTATCCTGGACTTGGCACCACTGGTCTGAGAAACGCTGCTCAAAACGGTGTCAGATAATGGTAGAAAACAACAACATGGTATCCTGGTTCCAGTAGGATATGCTTACAACCCGCACACTCCTTTTTTTTTTTTTTTTTTTTTTTTTTTTTTTTATTTCAGGTTGTTCTGAATTCAGTCCTTAAGCATAGTCGTGCATCACGCATTGATGTGTAATTGCCCCTTCAACTCAGTACTAAAATGAACGTTCTGAGAAGTATGAGGATTTGCCAAACGAACTTCTCAGGGTTATACCCCATTCCTGAAAGTAAGCCTTACATGTTAAAGCGCTGGACTTTCTCACACAGGATGTGTTATGGCCCGACAGTCGCTTGTGTGTGCTGTTCTCCTTGAGTTTCGTTAACATTGTCTGCTTCATGTTGCAGGTTCACTGATTATTTATATTTAAGAAACTGGACAGTGTGCACTGGAATGTCTCTCTGTACTGATATTTAGAAATTTGTTTTTGATGTCCAGTATCAAGTGTAGGGTTAGATGAGCTGTGACCCTAGTGTGTGCAGTGTTAAAGACAGGGCCGCATTTGCCTAGTTTTGCACACACACACATCCCACCAGCTAAGATGGCCCAGCAGTGAGAGCCTCGTGGTTAACCCTTTGCGGACATGCACAAATGCCATGAAGATGTTTGAGTGTTGGGCCTTGTGGAGGTGTCAGTTCTTGTACAAACAATGGCTTGTGGTGCTCCAATGAGTCATACATCTCTAAATATGTGGGATGCCCAAATAACTCTGTAATTCAGCTCTCATAAACACACACAGTGGTGGTGAGCTCACTAAATAGTGCTGTGTGTGTGTGTGTGTGTGTGTGTGTGTGTGTGTGTGTGTTCCCCCCAACAGCAGCTGGAGCCTGTGTCCTAATCTCCTCTCCTGCAGGCTCTGTTTTATGACAATGCAGTTTCTGTCCCCCCTCCTCATCCCCCTGTGCTGCAGAGGAGGCAAGAGGAGGGGGAGACACGGTAAAGGGGCCGTCAGTTTAGGAGCCTTAGTTTATGAGCGGCACACTGGGGCTGCTCTGCGTCTGGCCTTGCGTTTGCTCACCCTCCCGCTAAGAGGAGGGCTCGTGCCAGGCGTTGGACTCCAGCAGAAAGCTCGCAGTGCTCTCTGCCTTTTGTAACCGATGCAGTTTGTTTCCTTTCTGTCTTATTGTCCGCTTTTACAAGCTGCTAAAATCTATTCATGGGTTGGGTATGCTGTCCACACCAGGGTGGCTGCAGTGAATGTGTTTCTCAGCAGTGATCTGTACAGAGGAACTTTGCAGTTTTGTTTGTCTTTTTGACATTTGCCTGTAATGGAATGAATAGCACCGAACAGCCGTGCCTCTCTTGGGTAAGGTTAGAAAGGAGCTAATGAAACAAGTCAAGCTTGGAGGTTAGAGGCCTGCAGAGATGACCTCACATTGCCGAAAGGTTTCAGCTCAGGCTCCATCACAGGACAGGAATCCTTTTTGCTGAACAGAGCGTAAAACAAAATGTTAATGGTTTCAGTACCGCTGTATGTATTTACTGGGTATTTTAAAACTGCAGTTATAGGTCATCGTAAATAAGTATGTGCATGTTAGCTATGACACCTGGTGGTGTGTTTAAGCTTAGTGAACAGTCTACCTGTGTAAGTGTGTAGAACTGTGATGTGTTGCTGTTAGTGGCAGTAGAGATGCCAGCCCAACACACAGCATGAGCGTAAACCCTCTGTGGAATGCGCTCCCCTTATTTTATCTTCTGTCTTCTTCCCACCTCTGTTTTTCCTTCTCTGTTCTCTTTAAGACATTGCTAGCTGCTAAATAAGGGGGTGTGGCCTTGGAAGGAGAGGTCTGTCTCCTGGCATCAGAACGGCAGCAGGGGGTGCCCCTATTCCTGCGCATGGGGAGGGGAGCAGTGTGGACAGCATGTGGTCCTGTCACTTCCTGTCTGTCAGTGTGTGCGTTTGTCTCTGCAGGATGTAAAGGGCCCGCGTGTCCATGGCCTGGTTATACACCAGCACTGGTTGAGTCAACTTGTCTTTCCGGAGGCTTATGTTCAAAACTTCCTTTAAAAACTCAGCCGTGTGACAGTATCTTTGATTACTAAAACGTGACGTACTCCTTCAGAGTCCAGAACTGCTCAAGCACTTATGGGAGATTTTGAAGGGATTAATGCTTATTTTTTCAAACCATCCCTTTAAGCCAGTAACAGATTGTTTTGAGCAAATACACACATTACCTCAGAACTTCTGATCTAAATGATCAGAAAGTACTTTGAGAACAGAGTTGCAGAACTAAATCAACACACATCTAATTCAGTGACGTTTTTTACAAAACAAACAAACTTTATTGTTATTTGTAACATGTCATTGGGTGGTAAATCACTTCACGCCGAGAGTACAGTGGGTTCTGTATGGTCCAGGCCACATTACTGGCAATAATCAGCCAAAGTTTATGCAGTTTAACAGGTTTTAATTTATAGGAGCATCATATAAAAGTCAATGAATCTCCTGAGGTCCCCTAAACATTATGAACGCAACAGTATCCCCCAAAAACCAAACCTTTCAGTTAGGCATTCACAGTTCTGTACATGCAGCCAAAAAGTCTGTTATGACAGTTATGAATAAGTCATTGTGGACGTTTACATCTGCACATAAATACGTTTTTTTATACCAGCTATCTTGGCCACAAAAACGGATGTAAATGCATTTTCTGTGTGGACGTCACCTACATAACTGCTGGCTGTAAATCAAATTGTCCCCTTGGGTATAATAAAAAAAAACCTTCAACATAAGAGTTGTAGCCAATCAGTAGCTAGTTAATGCTTTGCAAGTTGATTCCAGTTTGATAAGGAAACCCCAGACATGGCAGATGGTGGTGGCGATAAGGTGGAGTTACAGAACACCCAGCTCGGAACGTTTAGGCAAATAAGTTTAGGAAACGTTTGAAATTTAATGTGTTGAATACAAACCACACAGAATCTAAAAAATGGTGTTGAGCGACTTTGACAAGGGCCACATTGTGAAGGCTAGACGACTGAGTCAGAGCAACTCCAACACTGCAGCTGTTGTGGGATGTTCCCGGTCTGCAGTGGTCAGGACCTGCCAAAAGTGGTACATGGAAGGTAAACCAGTGAACTGGTGACAGGGTCATGGGTGACCAAGGCTCATTGATACACGTGGTGGGCATAGACTGGCCCATGTTGTTCGATTCTGTAGAAAAGCAACTGTAGCTCAGGTTTCTGAAAACGTTAATGCTGGTTACAACATAAAGGTGTGAGAACACACAGTGCATCACAGTTGGAGTATAGGGCTGCGTAGCTGGAGACCAGTCAGGAGGCCCATGCTGGCCGGTTTTTACTGCCAAAAGCACCTACAGTGGGCACATGAGCATCAAAACTGAACCACAGAGCAATTGAAGAAGGTGGCCTGGTCTGATGAATCACGTTTTCTTTTACATCACGTGGCCAGGTGAGTACCTTGGGAAGAAATGGTATCAGGATGCACTATGGGAAGAAGGCAAGACGGTGGAGGCAGTGTGATGCTTTGGGCAATGTTCTGCTGAGAAACCTTGGGTCCTGCCATTCATGTGCATGTTACTTTAACACACACCACCTACTTAAACATTGTTGCCGACCAAGTACACCCCTCAGGGCTTGCAAATTTTAAAAGTCCCTGGTAGCCCTTTGGGCAGGGACTCTTCTGATTTTGGTAGCCCGAAATGAATTTAAGTAGCCAGAATTAAAAAAGACATAATTTTTAATGTAGAATATTGTAAAGGAGACAAAACATCAATCAAAAACATTTTAAAAACACAAATAATTGTATAAGCTAATCAAATTACAATCATCAATACAAATATTTGGTTCTAACAACTGAAATTTCTATGAACTTGTAAGAACAATATAGAACATAATATGAACTGAAGTCACATAAGAAAATGCCACTTGACGTTGAGGGCATAGCATCTCCTTCATCAATTTTCTCCTTCTGTGCATTGATCTCCACTTCTCTGGTCTTTGTGCCTGTTGGGGTTTTATGTTACACATGTCTGACAAATCAGTACTGCCGCTCGCTATACACAGTTCACGAGATCATGAATTGAAAGTGAAAAAGCGAGCGCACATTCAATCGCGATTTCGATACCCCACATATTTATAGTGGCTCCCTGATGCCCGAAAATTAAATACAACATAATTACCCGACCAAATTTGTGAGGGAATGCTAAAGCATTGAAATATATTTTTCCTCCCTATAAGATAGCCTGACGGGCAAGGTAGAAATACATTTTGGTAGCCCGACTGGATGACACAATAGCCCTGGGACATCGGGCTAGCGATTTTCCGAGCCCTGCCCTTTCATGGAAATTGTATTCCCTGATGGCAGCGAAGTCTTCCAGCAGGATAGTGCACCCTACCACACTGAAAAGAATGGTTTGAGGAACGCAACCACCAGTTGAAGGTGTTGATTTTGCCTCCACATTGTCCAGATCTCAATCCAATTGAGCATCTGTGGGATGTGCCAGAAAAACAAGTCCAAACCACGGAGGCCCCACCTTACAACTTACAGAACTTGTCATCTTATCAGGACTTACCGGATCAGCTACTGACGGCTTGGTGCCAGGTACCACAGCATACCTTCTAGTGGAATTGATGCCTTGACAGGTCAGGACTGTTTTAGTGGCAAAAAGGTGACCTACTCAATATTAGGCAGGTGCTCATAATGTTATGGCTGATTGGTGTCCATGCCAGAAATCATTGTAAAATCACGGCAATCACAAGTTTTTAGCTTTTGGGCATACAGATAGTTTGTAAGCAGCCCATACATAATCAAATCACTCACTTTAGTCATGATACAAATTGATTTTGTGGTGTTAATTCTTGTGGCTTTAAGTGAAAAATTAAGTTCTACAGTCATTTTAGTGGACAGGAAAGATTTCTGCCTTTCAAACACATGACAGAACATTACTTGTATTCATCCAGGCAATTCTGTTTGATTGCCAGGGTATTATCAGTGCTTATATGGGGAGAAACGCCACAAATTGGACAGGGATCCATTTTCAATACAGGATCCTGTGAGATGTTAAACTGCAAATGGTTCAAAGCCCTTCAAAGATCCACTTTTTGGATCCAGCTGCAGCTCAGTCTTCCAAAACTTAATTCTCATGAGAAATATGACTCATTTTTGTCTGTGAGAACACAGAAATACCAAGTACATTAGTAAATATTCTTCTACAGTTCCACTGTTTTGAAAACTGTTGTCATAATGTGTCAGTAATGTCAGCGCCTCCTTTGTTCGTCACAGAGGTCAGTACATTTGTTGCTGTTCTAAGGTGCCAGGCATGCTATCTTTTTTTGGACTATAGCCAAAAATGTAGTAGTTGTTACACATTTTAGAACTGCATTTGCTAGCACTTTCCAGCAGCAGTGTTCCTTTGAAGGTCTGTTTATCACCTTTCCCTGCACACTGGTTTCTTTCTTTTTAGCAGGACCAGGGTCGTTAAACAGCAAGACCCAGGTGATGAATGTCTTGCTTCAGGGCCGCTTGTAGACACAGGCTTGCTGCGTTACGCTCCCATATAACAGATGTACAGTTATGTAGTTTATATATAAGGATGCAGCACTCTGCCATAGAGAAAATGATTTGATATCTACTGTATGAAATCATCAAGAAAATGAACAGATATGGGAATAAGGTACAGTTATTAGCTCTTATATGTCTGGAAATTATCTTTATTTTGTAGGAAAAACTCTTGTACATTACCTTAAACCTCTGCTTCTTTTAAATCTGCTTCTAATTTTGACTTTTAGCTCACTTTCAGTGTCAAGAAGTGCAGCTATTGGTCAGTTTATGTCATTCATTAGTGAGTTGGTGGTAAAATAAGATTACTGTTCCTGCTTATCAGTGTATTTATTTAATAGGCAGCATACACAGAAAAGAACAGGAGCAGAAGAACCTATGGTGGGTTGGTGTGTATGTGTGTGCATGTATGTGCGTGCGTGCGTGTATCTACACAGGTGTTTGTGCGTGCGCGTGTGTGCATGTGTATCTGCATATCGGTTTTGCCTCGTGTTGCTTGTGACGACAGGCATGGAAACACACACACACACACACACACACACACACACACACACACACACACACACACACACAGAGTCTTTACACTGTGCTCTATTCATGTGTTGCACATTTTCCAGAATAGTAATAGTTTTGAGGTGTAGGGAGGATGTTGGGACACCCATGACATATCTATGTAGTGTTTGTAAAATGGCCTGGAAAATGTAAACAGCCTGTACTGCAAAGTCTAATGCCAACATTTTTTGTATTTTACCATCTTTTCACACAGTAACTTTCAGCTTCCAGATCTTTCAAGGTCTTTACAAAATAATTATCCCCCCCCCCCAACGTAGTCACTACAAGCATGAGCTATACCTTGTAAATTATTACCAAATGTGAGTGATGAATGGAGATTGGTTACCCAGGTTTCTCTGATGCCAAAAATAATGTCATTGATAGAATCAGAAGACTTGACCAAACAGTCCCTACATAAGGATCACAAGTCAGAACAAGTACACTCATGGCCCTAGCCGCTACCATACATTGGATAGGGCCGGTGTAGGACTTTTAGCCTCCATTTTTTAATCTAACCCATCCCCCCCATGTTAATTTGCAGAGACATTCAGCCCTGTGATTGTGCATAATTACAATATTGTGCTAGGCTTGTGAATATTTGCAGTGTCTGTTATGAAATGTACTGCATGCAGTGAGGAATGCCCAGATGTACCTGTACCTTTTTGAGCTGCTGTTCTTCGTTTTGTCCACACTTCCTTTTAGCTGAGTTCACTGGTTCACTGTTTCTTCCCTGCTCAGCACGACTGTCTGAGAACCTTGCCCACAGCTCTTCCACAATGTTTCATATGCAAAATGGAAAACAAACATCTTGTGAAGGTTGATTGTTTATGGTTAGTTTCAGGTGGTGTGTCAACTGAGCCTTCGCCCTGTGCCAACAGTAGATGACCCACGATGGCTAAATTGTGCCAGTATTGAATTTCACCCTATTATCAAGCATCTGCTGGTGTAGGAAATGCTTTGGTTCAGATTAAAACAGTCTTCTGATGGCCCGATAGTCATGGTTCAGCTCAGCTTCCCATCCCAGTCACACTGGGTCAACACACAAAGGCTCCATTATTCACGGGAGATTGCAGAATTTTTATCCCATTGTTTCTTAGGTTTTCGGATACAGGTTCTGAGCTGTTCATCCCAACAGGTCCTCTGGGCCTTGTGCCAATGAACTTGTGTGCCTGCTGGCGTGAGATGACCCGATCAAGGTCTTCCAACTGCATCTACTGGATGAAAGACATTTGGGGAAAGTCCTTGATTATCATCTGGCTGTCTAACTTTAACAAACAATTAAATACTGCAGCTGAAAAGAGTGCAAACTACTTAAGATTGCAATTATAATTTTTTTTTTGTAAATTGTGTTGGGTATCAGTTACTTTTTATGAATTCTAAATCTGATTCCAATTCAATTTATCAAATCAGTTTCTTATCGACTCTCGGCTTTGATTCAATAGCAATAAAATACCTTTATTGTCTTTACAGAGTTTAATTTCTACAAATGTTATTTAAAGCAGTTGGCATTTCTATATTTTGTTGAAAATAGGGTGTTTCAAGGTAAAATAAGCTTAATATGTCTTTAACCTATATATCCATGGATACACAAATGTAAAACAGTTGTGCGTGTGTGTGCAACAATAAAGTCAACAGTCGTTGTTAAGAAAAGATTCATATAGACAGTGGCAGATCCAGAATGTTTTAGCTGCAGTGGCCAAGGTGGGACGCAGAGCTTGTATGGGGTGGCCAAGGTGGGACGCAGAGCTTGTATGGGGTGGCCAAGGTGGGACGCAGAGCTTGTATGGGGTGGCCAAGGTGCGACACAGAGCTTGTATGGGGTGGCCAAGGTGGGACACAGAGCCATGGGGTGGCAATAGAATAGTGCACCCTATATATCAAGAATTGAATTTCTCATTTAACTATCAGTGGGTAACAAAACTGCACAGGAAGTAACTGGTGTACAGTATCTGCTGTGTTTGGTATTTTCAGGTAACATACAGTAGGAAAGATGGCTATGGTCTAATATTAACTACAGTGGAAATATATACAGTAGATAGCAGTTAGCTTAGTTTTTATATATAGCCCCATATATCCATATACATACAAAATTCTTCTGTGTTACTACTTGCAGGTGAAAAATATTTAGCATGTCTACATAAATTTGTTCTATGAAAGACAACTCCATTTGTTACCATTGTATGCAAATTTGCACTGACTAGACCCTTAATAACTAATTGAACTTTCTAGCTAGCTTGCTATTCAAAGATTATGGTTAACATTAGCTTGCTAAGTGAAATATATTTGCTTGCTAAGGGAAATAAAACATTATCATATATTCAAAAGAAACATTAACGTAAAAAAAAAAAAAAATTATTAGAACACGATTAAATCCTGCTTTTCAGGTTTCTCCATTGGATAACTTGACAATGTACGGTGAACTTTCATAGCAGAAGCATTGAGGCTGGTAGTCAATGTGGAGTAAGCTGAAAAGCTTCAAGCTACCTGTGAGCTCTGGGGTGGCCAATCACCTATGAGCTCTGGGGTGGCCAATCACCTATGAGCTCTGGGGTGGCCAATCAACTGTGAGCTCTGGGGTGGCCAATGAAATTTCAAGGGTGGACTCATCCCCTTAAATCCATCAGTACATATAGTTGATTGAAAATGCCTGTGTAGGAATCAATATTCAGAACCAAAATTCAAATGTCTTATCAAATTCCAGCTTGGAAATATAGAACCAGTTCTAATTTGAAACTTTCTGAGCTGACTCTCAGTAATGGAGGTGATGACTTAGACTCAGCTGTCAAGTTTTTAGCGTGCATATATATGTGTGTGTGTGTGTGTGTGTGTGTGTGTGTGTGTGTGTGTGTGTGTGTGTGTGTGTAAGAAGAGTTTTCTCAAACCAGTACCCTGCAGGCTAGCTGAAGTCAAAACACTCCTGCCAGTCTGCTTAACAGAAGTGAGGAAATGCAGTAACCACTGATAGCCTTCCTAAAGTGAGAGCAGTGGTAATGAATCAGAGGCTTTTTTATGGTATCCCCAGGAAATGGCCATGCATACTGGTCTAGGCTGGCTGTCTGATGCGTGCTCATATGCCAGTGCAGCCTGAGAAGCATCCTGCGTCACAACACTGTCATGTGCATCATGTAGGTTGCACTAATTTACTTTTGTTTTTCCTTGGGCTGAAAAAATGCTGAGATGAGTGAAAACGTAGAGATGTGGACATATCTCTGAGGTGAGGTTTTAACACCACTCAAGTTTTTTTTTTCTCTTCAAAGATAGAAGGTTTTGTTTCTCTGCTCTCTTTGATGCAGATCTTCACCTCTTTTATAGTTCTCTTTCTCCCTCTAATTGTACTCTTTTTTTTTTCTTCTTCTTAAAGTTAAGAACAACTCTAAAAGTCTTCATCTTATAAGGCAATGTTTTAAGTCTCTTTATTCTGCTTCGGGTGCTTGATGGCTCCAAGAAATCCATCAGAGAAAAGTACAGACTGTGAATGACCTCTCTAAGAGTTCCTGCAAGTCTGCTCTACCGTTGTTCGCTGTGGTGTCAGCCAGTGTGGAAGGAGCTGGGTCTGGCATTAGGTTGTAGTCAGTAATGCTGAACAAGCCTCTAACTGAAGTACAAGGAGAATAGTCAAGTACACATTTAGAACAGAAGTCCTGCTGGCATTCTGCTGGATATTTAACCACAGTTGCTTAGATAATGTTTGTCTCCATTTGTGAAATTGTATATTGCTTTGGAGAAGCAAAATGCCACGTAGTTTTAAAATCTCTCTAAAGGAGTAGCTCTTGTACGTTGATCAGAGAATTTCAAACAGGGGTTGAAGATCTTTGTTTAGTTTAGCTTATGGTTAACCGTGAGCTCTTTCTTCTGATGATTCTAGTTTTGTTGTCCGAGTGTCAGTTTATGCTGTTAATCTTTTACATTTTTATTATGTGCAGTGCTTTGTGACCATCTTTGAAAGCCCTTTAAAAATAAACTTTTACTTACATAACTAAAATGTGGTTTAGTTGCAGTCGCCACATCATTGTTCGGAAGGTGGACCTGTGTGCTCCGACATGTTAATGCCGACAGGACACTTTTTTATGTCCTTGGTGTATACTGCTCTGCGTCTTTGGTGTATACTGCTTTGCGTCCTTGGTGTATACTGCTTTGCGTCCTTGGTGTATACTGCTTTGCGTGTTTGGTATATACTCTTGCGTATCCTTGGTGTAGAAGTGCTAAAGGTCATTTAAACAAATAGCTTCAGCATGATGAAGGTTAATAACTTAAATGATTTCTCCTTACACCTGATGTCCGGGCCTTCTGTAATGCTGCTTGAGTTATTGCAACTATCGCTCTTAATCTCCTGTAGGGCTGCGGTGGGGTAGCAGGTAGCTGTGACAAAACATCTGAAGTGCTATGCTGTCAACAATAGAAATTTCCTACTGCCACTTTTAGAGAGGGAATGCATTATATAGCACGGAGACGTATACTGCCAGCTTAGTTATTGTCCTAATAGCCCTCTGCTTCCTAGGCTTATAATCATTAGTAAGATCTTTCATGTTACAGGTAATTAGTCATGATCATATTATGAATAATCTGAGTGTAGCTGACTTTTTAAATCCCTTTTTTCCTGCTGTCCTTGTTTTTATTTGCAGTCAGTCTGTTCCTTATCACACACAGATTTTGTTACCCAGAGGGAGGAAGTCAGATGATGATACACCACGTCTGCCATTTCAGAATAATTAATGTGTCCAGGACAGCACTCACAACGTGACATCTTGTTGCGTCAGTGTCCTGAACCTGCAGCAGGCCCTCCTTCCAGCCGGGAGGGTCTGAAAGGTGGCCCTGCTGTCTTCGTGCAAGGTGGACGCCGGTCAGCCCAGCGGCCCCTATCCTAGGGCCTCGGCTCAGCATTGCCATGTAGACAGGCCTTGTGGCCATCTGATTACTGCAGCCTCGGCTCTTCACTGTCTCTCTGTTCCATCTTTCACCACCACCCATCTTTATTCCTTCTTTTTTTTCAGTGTTATACATGCCACCAATTGACATTTGTTTTGTTTGTCACATTTTGATTAGATCTCGCTGCCTTTTTTGTGTGACCTAAAAATGAAAAAGTGAAAAGCTCTGGCAAAGTGAGAAGGGGAAGTGCAGGTTTGTTGGCATTCCAGTGTGGATGTGACCGCGATCCGGTGCTGATGTGCAGATTATCATGGCGCTAAATTGTGCTCTTGTGTTCCAAGAATAATCTCAAATCACACGCGAGGTCAGAGGCCAGCCTTGCTAGATATTGCGTATTTACGCTTTTCCATTCAGGTCTTTCTAAGAGAGAAGTGAAAGGCAGTCGTGCGTAGCAGTGGGGACTGTTTAGCTCATTTTCATGCTGTGCTTCCATAAAAGTGTCTCCCCCCTCTCTGCCCTGCAGTTCACCCTGTTACTTTTGACCCCCCCACCCCTAAGCTGAGGTTTTTCAGCTATGAACTGGAACAATGTTTTTATATTTACTGTTAATTTTGACTTTTCTCTGAAGAATGCTTGACCTTGACCTCATCACTCACATGCAGACACTCCTTTTGTTGACCAGGTTGACAAACTTCTCCTGTTTGCCCGTTTTAACATCTTGGCTCGGAAGTCGTCCAGCTGTCTTTTGTCATTTTCTGTTCAGATCAGAAGTGTCACTATGTAGTGATTAAAGACATGATCTTATAGGCTTGAGGGTTACCAAATTATACCCAAGTGAGCCTTGCTGTAACGTTCTTCCAAAATAGCTCTTAACCTGCAGCACATTACGTACCAGAAAAAATCTAAAACCTGAAAAGGTTTTGGAAAAGAGTGTTTTTGAGTTTGTTTTAGGAGGACACCCCTCTGAGTCTGTTTTCTCGTATTATCACTGTCTTCTGAAAATTACTTTTCTAGTAGTTCTACTCTTCTGTTCCTCCTCTCAACATCAAGGACGGAGTTTTGTGAGGAAACTGCCTGGGTTCTGCAGGGGTCACAGGGCAAATAGCTTTCCCAGGCCGGGCCTGGGACACTCACAGGAGGATGTCCAAAGAGGGATAGGGCCTGGGCGGAGCTTGTTGGCAGGTTGGGGGGAGTGTGCTCTCTTATTGCAGACAGATATTGGGTGAAACAAATTTGTCCTCATCACCGGCAAAAAGCATGATTATGAACAGGATCTTGAAATATGTTGATACGAAAAGAAAGGTGGGTGGCAGAATACTTTCACTGTGTTGTGAGCAGCCTTTTTCAGGTTGTGACACGTAATCTCAACACGAACACGGCTGCACAATAAGAAAAAGTCACCCAGGTTCTGACCCTTTTTAGTGAGTTTAACCTTCCCAAATGACGTTTAAATAAGGCTCATCAGGATGACTAAAGAGCAACCAGTGCTACCGCTTATACATTTTAAAACCTAAAATAAATCACCACTATGGACATATTTCTTCAGATAATTTTAAACACAGTGGATACAAGTATTTTTAGCTGTCCTTCAGTTTCCTGTGTACTTGAAACTATAGCCAGATACAAGCTGTCATTACAGCACAGGGCGGAAACGTGAACGTTCAAACGTGCCTCTTATGTGCCTGGGAGTGAAGACACTAAGAAAGGGGAAATGAACTGAACAGAGATAGTGAAAGCTGGATAGGAAATTTAAAATATTTTTAAATGTGATGCGACTGTAGTTTCCTTCTTCGAAACCAACTCTATATATAGGCAGTGAAGCACCAGATATATAAACTCCATTGCTTTCTCACTGAATCTGGAATATATCACTTTTTCAACTTCAATGCCAGAGTTTTCCCAAAACTGTTCAACCACAGGTTGCATGAGCGATTTATTGTCTGTGCAGCCCTTTGGTTCATAACATATTTATGCCGTGTTCCTGCTGTGCTTACAGTGCTGGTAGTTGGACATGTTTTATACCACACAAACAGCTTGTGCTGCAATTCATCTGTTTGACATAATTCAGATATTCTGTCTCCTAGTTATTTATTATTAATGAAGGAATATGTTTGAGAGATTGTGACACAAACACGTAGTTGTTTTTCCTGGCAAACTTTTTAGAAGCGTTGTGCCCATTGAGAGCCATAAACCAAGAGGATCTTGGCAGGTGATCACACATATTTCTCTCTCACACAGAAAGAGACACACGCACACACACATATACGCAGTCCCCACAGATCTCTGAGGCTGAGGATGGATTGTTTGACCTTCTCGTAGTCTTTCTTTTTTCCTCTCCCATTGTGGTGTAGTACTGGATGTTACTATTTTTACCACGGCGCGCTCAGAGACATGAATAAACCTTTTTGCATTTCATTTTCTTGTGATGTTACTGCTGAAATTTTCAAACTGCCTTGCTTGTAGGTAACTGAAGATTTTTTATTTTTTTTTCCCTGTAAGAGTTTTTTAAAGGTGATTATCATGTGTAACCAGTGTTGTTGTTCTTTGCAGCTTAGTGCCAATGTGCTGGTTTTCCTGTGCACCAACATTATTGGGATCTGTACACACTACCCGGCCGAAGTGTCCCAGCGCCAGGCCTTCCAGGAGACCCGGGGGTACATCCAGGCCCGGCTGCACCTGCAGAGGGAGAATGAACAGCAGGTGGGCTGCCTTTGTGCTCACTGTGGGCCGTTTGAGCCGCGTCGCTGTGACCCGCCTTTAACCTGTCTCAGCATTTACAGACATTGTTTACATGAAAATACCTTCTGAAACATACATATACTGCTAATTGAAAGTTAATATCATAGTTTGTGTCGAAGTCTTTTGTATAAAGTGTAGAAGACTGAAGGGATCACTTCAGAATTTTCTGTTACAGTATACTAACAAGGCAGGTGTACATGGCACAGGTGTAAGTTATTTGTCACCCTACCTCCATACATTTGTTTTAATAGGCTTGTCATCTCAGGCCTTGTCTTCTTCTCACACACACACACACACACACACACACACACAGCAGAGGCATACGTTTGACATGGGAGCGTAGAACACTAACTTGCTCTCCCACCTAGGAACGCCTCCTGCTGTCCGTGTTACCAAGGCATGTTGCCATGGAGATGAAGGCCGATATCAACGCCAAGAAAGAAGACATGATGTTTCACAAGATCTACATTCAGAAACATGACAATGTCAGGTAGACATGGGTCAACTTGTTCTGCTTCTACTTCTGTGCCCAGGCCTTGGAACGTCTTGGACTTTTATGATGATTGAACAACTGTCTAACACATGGCCTTGAAATTAGGCTTTTTCATAATTTTCACTTGAGTAACTCGATGCTTTCACTACAAAATAGGGGTGACCTAGTGGAATAGCTGAGGTGGCTTACTAGAGACGGGACCCCCAACCGTTTGCTAGTTGACCAAGTGTCCCCATATCCATTGTGTTTAGCTGTGTCCTGATACCTACTATCCAGGATGCCCAAACCTTCAGGTAGCAGGAATGACCAGTAATATTTTTTCATGCAATTTTATTACTGATGGAACACACAAGTTTGTGTTCTTTGTGCCTGGTCTAAACCTTCTTACCTGCCTAACCCTTCTTACTCTTCTTACCCATCTAACCCGTCTTACCTGTCTAAACCTTCTTATGCATCTAACCCTTCTTACCTGTCTAACCCTTCTTACTCTTCTTACCCATCTAACCCTTCTCATCTGTTTTACCCGTCTAACTGTTCTTACCCAGCCTACCTGTTTTACCTTTTTTACTGTTCTTACTCCTCCCCTGAGCTGTAATCATGGCAGCTTTGCTGAGTGGGTTGTTGGTGTGTGTGGGAGGGGGACAGAGATCCCTGCCCTGGGGGGTACTCAATTAGCATGCACGAGGGTCTGGATAATTACCAGCAGCTGATGTGGCCCCAGAAGGACTGAGGCAGGAGAGGAGATTAAATTACAGCACAGAAAGTGCAGTTAACCACCCCCCCCCCACCCCACCCCCACATGCTCCTGCTCAGAGAAGTGGTCCCCCACAAAGCGGAATCTGAAGCTGGGACTGCTTTCCCCTTAGAGCAGAGAGTAACTGGCACATCAGGCCCAGGTCCTAAATCATTGCAGAGTTCCTTACAGCCTAGTTTTGCAGGACAGAACTTAAACACATTCACATGTCAGTGATTTAAGCACCACACAAATGACCTCAATGATTTAGAATTTCAGATGTTCACCAGTGGTTTGAGGTCCCATATGTTACATGAATAAAATACTTTTTTGTATTATTCGTTTTTATTGTAATTTTTATACAATATTTTTACTATTCAAAATTTTTTTTCAACTAAAATCAGGTTTTGTACTTTTCTCAACTGTAGCACAGTAGCACCCCCGTATCCGGTGATCCGGTTTATGCTGATCCACTTAACTGCGATCAACAGTGGAAGAAAATAAAAAAGAGATGTAATATAAAAATTACAAAAATATGCAGTTCACAACTATTAAACCGCATGCCAGTTAAGTGTGTACTGTACAGGCAAGCATAAACATGATGAAGAGGGCCTGCCAAACAACGCCAGTACTGTTTAATCTCCTTTGTTTTGGTGGAAGTCGATGGGGACTGCACAGTGTCTGTGGGAAACCGTAGCGAAGAGTAGACAATAATGAGGATGAATTTTGGTAGTGAAAAAATTATATGGTTATATTTACAAGTGAATAATTACCACCCAACACATGTCTTCAAGGAAGTTACTTTTATACTCTTTTTAATTCCCAAACCTGAGACTTCCTGTTTATCTTGGCTCTTCATTGGTACTTCAGCTTGGTGATTGGCATTCCTGAAGATCAATGGGCATTCACCAACTCAGTCACTCCCACAAGAGTTCAAACATACTCACAGACACAAAAAAACAAATCAGATATGACTGGAGCATAACGAAGGGTTATATAAGGCGTCTGCTTCTATCCGTGGTTCCAACCAACCGCTATAAAGCTTGGAATGTAATATCGTAATATCGAACGTAATATAATTAGTACAACTGTACTAAGATCCCGACTGGTACATCTATGATTTTTTTATGTGGTTTTCTCTGGTTAGTTGAGTTAAGCTGTAGATGTAGATTATTTCAAAGTAAATTATCTCCCCTGTACACAACATATTGGGCAGTGCTGTGTGAAGTTACATTTTTTCCAGGCATCACAGGACGTGTGTCGAGGTGGTTTTGAACAGAGTATGTGACTTTTTTTACCCCCCACCCTCTGCCACCCCACCCCAGCATCTTGTTTGCAGACATCGAGGGCTTCACCAGCCTGGCCTCCCAGTGTACAGCTCAGGAGTTGGTCATGACCCTCAACGAACTATTCGCCCGTTTTGACAAACTGGCAGCGGTGAGCAGTCCATATCCAGAGCTGCGGTTCAAGGTCGATGAGACGGAAGTTACCCAGTATGAATGGGAATTGGATCTGATCTCACAAACTAACTAGATTTCAATTCACATTTTTATTATATGTAAATATTTTATTATATCATTTTATTACATTAAGACATAATAAGCTGTTTTCATATAAAGGATTTTCATAAGAAAAAAGCTTCAGGTATTCTTTTTGTATTATTAAACACAATATTTTGGGGTATTCTTTTTACTGTACCTTTTTTTTTTTAAATAAAGAAAAAGGAAAGACATTTCTACATTGAAGGGTAGTCTTTATTGTATATGTACGTAAATATAACATACACACACAATATCTGATCAAAGTTTTGAGCCCAGACATTATTTGTGATCAGTCCTGTTAGAGGAAAAAAAAATCAGTTTTTACATGTTTAGACATTATCTGATGTTATTAGATAGATTTCATATAGATTTTTACAGAGATGAAATGAGCAGTTTATGGTTAATTTATCCTTTTCTTTGTAAGATGTTAATTATGACACCTTTTGTGTGAGCAATGTCTGTAGAATCTAGTTTCAAATTTATACTCTCTTTTACAGTTAAATATTACTGTCACACTATGCTTTTTTCATGTCGACTTTTACAATACTTAATTCTAATCACAGTTCCAAATGAACAACTGCATTGTCGTGTTTTGTTATTAAAGGGCATATTTTGTATGTGAATATAGCAGTTACTTTCAGAAAGCCATCTTCCCCCATTGTTGCTGAGCATCAGTGACTTAACTTTTCATAATTTACTAAATAGGATGATAATAATAATAATAATAATACACTCTATCAGTGAGAGACAACATAACACCACCTATATGATAAGAGGACCAATACAAGTAAAATTTAAAATAACTCAGAGAAACAATTTTTAAAGTCAAGGGCAAAACAAAAACTGACAAAATCAAACTCGGGATTTTGTGAATTGATATTGAATTGTCAAAACATGAATTATGATTAATCATAAAATCTATATTTTTCCAGCCCCCATTATCCATAACTGCCAGAATAGTGTCTGCTTGATAATACTAGCTTCCTGAGGTTCGTGCCACAGGGCATCGCTGGGCCCAGCTCTCCCCTTCAGCTGCCCTCTGCATCCCTTCACACAGGAGAACCACTGTCTGCGCATCAAGATTTTGGGGGACTGCTACTACTGTGTGTCAGGCCTACCGGAGCCCAGGGCCGATCACGCCCACTGTTGTGTGGAGATGGGGGTGGACATGATTGAGGCCATCTCGTAAGTCCCAATGGCATGCTTTCATAAACCTCTCTTTTGGAATTGGTCCACAAGCTGATACTGGCATGGTGTTTCCTCCTCGTGCCCGTGTTTGTCTGCAGGCTGGTCCGAGAGGTGACGGGTGTCAATGTCAACATGCGGGTGGGCATCCACAGTGGGCGTGTGCACTGTGGTGTGTTGGGCCTGCGCAAGTGGCAGTTTGATGTCTGGTCCAACGACGTCACTCTGGCCAACCACATGGAGGCGGGAGGCAAGGCTGGGTGAGTAAAGGAGATTGTGGAGCATCCCAGGTCAAAGCCAGACAAATGCATGGTGCTCTATATGCACAGGTTTGTCAGTACTCAACAGGGTGGATGGGATGGAACAGAAAGTGAATGCATGAATACAATCGTACAGATGAACATGCAGCCTGCGGCACCGTCAGCCTTGCTATGCTTTTTCTTTTTTTATTTTTAATGCCACTTGTGACATAATCATATTGTGAAGACTGAAATATGCCTTTTTAACTGTTCTTGGCACAGGAGAATTCACATCACCAAGGCTACACTGCAGTACCTGAATGGAGACTACGAGGTGGAACCCGGTAATGGTGGGGAGAGGAACGCTTATCTGAAGGAGCACAGCATCGAGACGTTTCTGGTGCTGGGCTGCAGTCAGAAGAGGGTCAGTCTGACGTCCTCGGGACACCTCCAGGATGTTCCATCTCTCATGGCTTCCTGATTTTTGTAATGCAGACATGTTAACTTCTGGGAGTCTGTCCTTTTTGGTTAGTGTAATATCAGAAATAATATCCATTAGCAAAATCATATCCAGTAGTTGAAGGGTCATATGCTTTGAGGCATGCTGTTACGAAAGGCGCTATATAAAAAATAAATTGAATTGAATTGAATATATCTATATACACATGAGTTGAGTTCATTGTTCAAGGTAATAAATTGCTATACAAAAGTGAAAACTGGAAACAAAAGGGTCAAATATGTATAATGGCAACACAACTTAATATTTGTCTCCAGTACAAGGACCTGTCCTAATTTTCAAAGAGAACTTGAACAGGTGGGAGTGAGTGGCTGACCAATGGGAAGAAAGAGAGAGCAGCACACTCTAGATGGGAGCCTGGGTGGGACAATCACAGCGCACTGACCTGAAAAACAAACATACACCAGTATAGCTGCTTTGGGCTATATCATTCCCCACCCTCTCCTTTAATGTGATGCCTTACACACAATGGTTTCAGTTGCACAGATAAAAAAGTAAAAATAAAAACACCCAATGGGTATTAGCGAGCTCAGTATCAGTTGCACAGCTGATTAGCACTTAGTCTGGTCATCCGCTACAACATTCTGAGTTCCCTCCTTACGTGCTATATTGAGAATGGCTCTCTACTGTCAAGGGCCATTACATAAGTTGTTAGTCCGTGTTATACTTGCATTGATGGAATACCGAGGGGTTATGTGAGAAAACACATTAGTGTCCTAAACTTTTTTTTTTGCTGTGATTTAGCTGATATTTTTGTAACTTTTTTAGGAAATAACAGAACAGGTAAGCAATATCCTGGGTATCTTCTTTGAGGAACGTCACACCAACACAAGGCATCAACCTTTCGACAAGCACAAGAAACTTTCAAAATGTAGATTTTGGTGCAAGGAAAGATTGCTGGCACTCAGTGAGCCAAACAAAACCAGCTTTTTCTAACAGGAGACTAGGCAGGCAAAGCAATTACTGAAACATTTCTATAGAAGCAGCAGTAGTAACCAGCCATACTAAAGAAACACTTGAGTTTACACTTCGTAGTCTGAGTGAGGAAATCCTTAGCAGCGTCAGTTTTTACACGTAGGATTTTTACTGAACCCTGATCAGTTGCTTTTCCCAATTATACATCAAATGGGATGTCCAAATTGACGTTTCTCAAGATTAAGCAGAAGTGATGCTTCTCAATAGTAGATGTTTCCAGGTTGGAGGATATATATATATATATATACATATATATATATATATATGAACATAATCAAGATTGGCTCCAGGGTTTCCCGTGCCGACGTCACTCATGAACTGCTGACACGTAACAAGAACATTGCAAAGTCAAAGCTGTTGTATGCATTGGAGAAAATGTGGTGTGATGAAGGCAGATGTTTCGAAGGCAGGTATTTCGAAGGCATGGGCTGCACTAGGCACCTGCCAATATCCCCCCCCAAGTCTGGTTTATTGACAAATGCGGCCGGCTCAACATGACCCACACAATTTTTCATTTGTAGAAAGGGGAAAGAATTTTTGTTTGGTGACAGCATTGATCTTCCAACAGTCACTTAAAAAACAAACCGATCCATTTTGCTTATGTGCTAAAACACAAAAGGAGCACCAAGGTTTGTAGCTACGTACCAAAGCAGGCCATGCTTTAACAAATTCCCATCCTGTTCTTTCATTTTCCCTCAGCTGCCTAGGCTGACATTGTGACCCTGTTTGATGACATCCTGTTCTCACTTTGTGTGTGTGTGTGTGTGTGTGTGTTGGTTTGTGCTGCAGAAGGAGGAGAAAGCAGCTATGGCCAAACTGCAGAGAGCACGGGCCAACTCCACGGAGGGGCTCATGCCTCGCTGGGTTCCCGACAGATCCTTCTCCAGGACCAAAGATTCCAAGGTTTTTAGGCAGATGGTGAGTCTCTGATGCCTTCAGTGCAAATGGGTACACAGCCAGACTAGCACAAATTGGTACGTCAGCGCAAGGCTGAACACTAGAGAAATACTTCACAGCCTTCTGAGATAAACGTCAAGGTGTTTGGTGTGCTCTCCTTTTATAAATTTTTTTTTTATTGCGACTACTCCAAAAACACGCCACATTCTTACACCTTTGATGTTGGCGTCTCAGATGTGGAAAGAGCCACATTTGGAGCCTCCAATCATAACCGGATGGTGCATAGGTGTAACATGATTGGCCGTAGAGTTCAAGGTGGGAGAAGGAGACGTAACATAAGCTACAGGTGTTACCAGGTTGTCCTTTAAAGTACATGAGATCTGCAGGTTTACACTCAGTCGCAGCTGTGACTTGATTACCTGAAGTCCTTGTTCAGATGATAACACCAGCTGGCCTTTTTCAGGTGTGAATAATTTGTTCACTCGGTTGCTTTCCAGGCAGCTGTTGCTGTACACCAGCTGATGTTGTTTTGTGTCCAACCAGCGGCTGTAATTAATTAACCAAATATAACAGTACAGTGAAAGTTTGCAGACTAGCTGTCTGTATCATAAATTTTTGTGGACCTACTTAACAGCAGTTGAAAGCTGGAATTTACAGAGAAAATATTCACACCTTGGTGTGTAGAAGAACAATGAAATAAGGGGTTTTGGAAGAATATTCTACTCAGCAATGCTATATATGCAACTGCTTTCAACTGTGTTAAGAACAGCAGATAGCACTGTGCATATTTTTACCATTTGTGCCTCCATTACACTTTGCCAAATCTCCTGTTGTTGCACTTTCTCTTTCCCTGACTGTTTTTGAGTGTTGCTGTTCTTGTCTGCTGGGACCTAATATGAGCTCGAAGCCTCGGTGTGTTAATTAAAACATCGGGCCAGCCCTGCTGGGATTAACTGTACAGATGTCTCTGCCTCTGTGTGTTTGTGCAAGTATGTTTGTGCTCTCTCTGCGTTCAAATGTAACGCTGCTCTCCTTTTTCCTGTAGGGCATCGATGAAGCTTCCAGCAAAGACAAGTAAGAGAGCTCTTGAGAGTCAAAGTCAGGTCTGGCACTGGCTACGTGTAATATTGTCACGGTGCCAGTGTACATTTACCAAGGTCACTAAGAGGCATATTAGGGCTATTGTCTTTATTGTAGCTGTTGTCGGTCATTCATTGGTAGAGCACGCTTCCCCTGGCTGTCTGTCTTTTCAGAAAAGTAAATGTGCGTAGTAATTAATCTCACCAGGAGGGCTTCAAAGCCTTATACCCATCATCTGTACATCATCAGAAGTATGGTATGTTTAAATTCAGGTCACGTTTCCATCTTGCCCAAAGTCGGGGTGCCCAGGAGGCCATGAACCCCGAGGACGAAGTGGACGAGTTCTTGGGCCGAGCGATCGACGCTCGCAGCATCGACCAGCTTCGCAAGGATCACGTCAAGAAATTCCTTCTCACCTTCCAGACGTCCAGCCTGGAGAAAAAGGTGCATGTCCATCAGAAAAATGCAGAGCAAACGGCCAGCACAGGCAGCACGACAGTTAGTACCTCAGGCACCACGTTAGTGAGCCTACAGAGGCAGTTTATAATTTGTTGGTTTGAACCCTACTGTAATCTGTTTAGATGGCTGTGAAAGGCATCATTTTTAGTGGTGAGCGAGCAGTATCAGATGTGTATTTGCAGGCATTTTTCTTTGCCTCGTGTTTTTATTATTTTTTTCCTCTTTGCAGTACTCCAAGAAGGTGGATGACCGTTTTGGTGGCTATGTAGCCTGCACGTTGCTAGTCTTTTGCTTTATTGCCTTCATTCAGATGCTCATATTCCCACAGTGAGTGATTCACACCATTATGAAACATGGAAGGAACGGATTTTCTTAGCAGTTGTAGAATATCATCTCTAATTAAAATGTGTATCAGCCAATGTTAAAATATGAGGTCCAAAATGCATTATTGTGGGGACTTAAATTTTTTATATTTAAGTATGATAGATAGCTTATGCTTTTACACATGTATTATGTAATGCCCTTAAGTATGTATACTAATATGTATGTATGTTCCTGTAGTTGTATACCTGTAATATTGCATGTATGCGCAGTGTATTTTTTGTAATAATTTTAAGTGTGAATAAATGGCAAGATTTATTGTTTCAGTGAATTGTGAAGACAATGTGCTTCTAGAAAATCAGAAATTTTGAAAAACTGCTCATGAAAACTGTAGTACATGATGAATTCTGAGTTCTCTGTCTATTTTTGTCCAGTAGAGGGCGCAGCAATTATACAAATTAAGTGTTTTGTCCTCCCTGCCTTTTCTGTTATGCAGCACTGCTCTGATGTTGGGAATTTACATAAGCATCTTCATCATCCTCGCCAACATCCTCTTCATATGTGCCATATATTCCTGCATTAAGGTAGGTGAGGCTTTACTCAGGTGGACTTTGTTAAAAGATTGTCCTTTTCACCTTATGCAGGTACAAGGTAACAAACCACCATGGAATGTGCTCAAGCCTAATTACACAGGCACATTCTTGACGTGCCTTTCGATGTCTTAGTTTCCAGTAAATTAAATTAAAACTTGAATAAAGCATTCATAGCTTTTCACTTAGGTTTTTTTTTCATGAACAGAAAAAAAAAATAGTGTTGACAAAAGCATAAGGTAAAGGTAAACAAGGAAGACAATAAGACAGCACAAAGACTTGAGAAAAGAACACCCAGTACTGGTACAAAGTAATATTTAATTTAGAAAAGAGGCAAACTTGGTTTAATTAAGTTAAAACAGTGAGGCCCCCTTGCGTCATACACCAGCTCTCCAGATCTGGACAGCTGCCACAAATTCTGCCGGTGCTGCTTTCCTTTCTTCTTCTTTGAAGGACAAGAAGTTTACATATATCCTTTAGAACCTGTCTTCTGGCTTAATTACAACAGGATTTGTGGATATGGTGAGGTTATATTTGCAAATAGAGTGTCTAAGAGTAGAGTGCTTTAGTGGTCTCTGGTTCTGTTCTGCCAGGAGGCTGGGTGTGCACAGGTCACCAGGTATTGTCCATCTGAGTGGGACCTGCTTTGTGTCTGTGATCTTCGCTGTTAACATGCCTTATATACATCTGGCAGTACAGTTACAGTTCTAAATTTTTAGTGTCAGTGTGTGTTGCAGTTGTGGGGCACAGTGGTCCAATGAGGGCCGTAGTCTCATCATGTTTTCCATGTTATCTGTCAGAGCAGTAATGTGTTCAGGCATTGGACATGTCAGGCTGGACTGAAATAATCACTTTGGCAAAGTGACCAAGGTTAAAGTCTCTTTGACAGACCAGGCTGCCCACTCTGGTATAGGAAGTGTTTTGCTCTGTAGGGAGTGATGATCAATTAAATATACTGTGCATGTACATGTATCCCTTCTGGTGTGGGTGGTCTTAACACTCTTCTGCTGTTTTCTCCATAGCTGTTCCCTGCAGCAATGCAGACAGTGTCAAAAAAGATAGTCCAGTCTCGCACCAACAGCACGCTTGTGGGAGTCTTTACCATCATCCTCGTCTTCATCGCTGCCTTTGTAAATATGGTAAAGGGGTTTTATAGACTACCACTTTTGCCTTTCAAACAGTGCCATTTTCCCACCCATGTTGCTAACTCTGTGCTTCCTGCTTTGCAGTTCACATGTGACACAGAAAGCCTTGTGGACTGTGTCGCCCGCAGACTCAACACATCGCAGAGTCAGGTGACGCTTTGCATCATCCGCAACCTTTCACTGTCAGTGGATGAGGAGCTGTGCCCCAGCCAGTTCCCGCCCTGTCCTTTCCCTGAGGTGAGAAGGAATATGTAGCTGCAAGCCACACTGCAGTGTAACGTGAATACCAGTGTGTATCTGTAAGGCCACGCTGCAGTGTAACGTGAATACCAGTGTGTATCTGTAAGGCCACGCTGCAGTGTAACGTGAATATCAGTGTGTATCTGTAAGGCCACGCTGCAGTGTAACGTGAATATCAGTGTGTATCTGTAAGGCCACGCTGCAGTTTAATGTGAATATCAGTGTGTATCTGTAAGGTCGCACTGCAGTGTAATGTGAATACCAGTGTGTATCTGTAAGGCCAGGCTGCAGTGTAACATGAATACCAGTGTGTATCTGTAAGGCCACGCTGCAGTGTAACGTGAATATCAGTGTGTATCTGTAAGGCCAAGCTGCAGTGTAACGTGAATAACAAAGTATAACTGTAAAGCATACTGTACTGCCATGAAAGGGATGTTCTTTAGCTGTAAGTACAAAGAGATGAAGCACATGTATAACTGTAAGCAATTAGAGCACTCCTCTGGCTTTGTGCATTTAAAACAAAGCAAAGACGATAATGAAAAGCACTTGACAGCCTGAGGCAGGGGTAGGACATGTCTGGCAACACGTAGCAGGCCCATAACTGTGCCTGTCCCTCCTCCCCTCCCCCCCGCAGTACTTCAGCTACAGTGTCCTGCTCACCCTGCTGGCCTGCTCAGTGTTCCTGCAGATCAGCAGCATTGGCAAGCTGGCCCTCATGCTGCTCATTCAGCTCAGCTTCCTGCTGCTGCTCGAGTGGCCCCAGGCAGCCCTCTTCGACAACGCCGACCTGCTGGTCACTGCCAATGCCCTGTGAGTGCAGTTTCAGCCCCCCTAGCATTATCATGATCATCAGTCGTATCCATGCCCGTACCGAAACCTTTCTTTATCAGAGAAGGTCGGCCCAGATTATTTAACTGTTCCCCCTGCTCTTTTCATGTCTTCTGTTTTACCGTCTAGCTTTTCTACATTCATAGACTTAAACTGCAAGATGCAAAAAAATAATTGTCATTGTGCTATTTTTCATGTCTTGATAATTTTTTTCCCCTTTTTTCAGTAATTCTGAGCCTTTCAACAAAACTCTCCCATGGTGAGTGATTAAAAGGATGTTTCTCTCTTTTTTCCATTTGACGTTAAAATCCATTTCATCTTCTGCAGATTACACTTGAAGTTTGTTTTTATTTTTCCTCTTTGAATCAGGCCCTTCTTCAATGAAACAGAGCCTTGGTAAGTTCTGGTACCCCTATGGTTGGAGTGTGCATGTGCGTGTGTGACCACCAGAGATGTTCGGTTTTTAAAATTTTCATTTGGTTTCAGTCACGCTCAGTTTGCAGCCGAAATCTCCGTTCTTTTACTTTGAACAGAAATGCTCAAATTTACATACTGGCGCAGGACCAGAGTTGCTGTACCTGATTATCCATTACCTTGCATTTACACAAAATGGTTGCTCTACTTTAAATGGCAAAATGGCCAAAAGATATTTATGTCACTTATTTTGCAAAATAAAATACTCTTCTTAAGTTTTCATTATGACTAATATTACCTGGTTTTTAGTAAACGTCATTTTAGATCTGCTGAGAAACATGTACAGTCTTTTGTAAAAACCAAGCTGAGGTACATTTCAGTTATCGCTGCCACAAACCAAAACCGACCCGATAGTTCCAGAACCGACCCATTACTAGCAGCCGCTTTAGCGTGTGTTTAAACTCAGAGCACACATTACCATGTCATGTGTCCTCCTGCAGCCCAGATGTTGTGACCAAAGTGTCTCTGAGGGTGATGACCCCGGTGATCCTGACTGTGTTTGTGCTGGCCCTGTACCTGCATGCCCAGCAGGTGGAGTCTACAGCACGGCTCGACTTCCTGTGGAAGCTGCAGGTGCTCCACTGTGCTCCTCTCAACAACAGTGCAAGATTGCTCATGAAAACCTGCGAACCACATTACTTTACACCATTTTCACTTTTGTGAAAACTGATTTTCTCAAATTCTTCAGCTTGAGATTTTTGTAACACATAGTGGATTGTTTTAAAAATCTGTTCAGTTTATATAATGTACAACCTCCTCGTGTTTAGCCTAGGTTAAGAATTAGTACGAATTAAATGTTTTGTGACTTAATACCAAACAAAGAAACCCTTAGACAACATCATAACTTTCAGTGTTGTCGAATTTTAATAGTTCTCCCTCACTGCTTCAGGCCACTGAGGAGAAGGAGGAGATGGAGGAGCTCCAGGCCTACAACCGGAGGCTCCTGCACAACATCTTGCCCAAGGACGTGGCCGCCCACTTCCTGGCCCGCGAGCGCCGCAACGACGAGCTCTACTATCAGTCATGCGAGTGCGTGGCAGTCATGTTCGCCTCCATCAGCAACTTCTCCGAGTTCTACGTGGAGCTGGAGGCCAACAACGAGGGCGTGGAGTGCCTGAGGCTCCTCAACGAGATCATCGCCGACTTCGATGAGGTACGGCAACCGGCACGTGGTTCGTCCTGTTAAAGTAGTATAGTGGGAATCTGGGAAAAGCAAACTGAAAATGATACGGATATGGGAATGATAAAGGAATAGTAAAGGGTTAAGGAAGAGAATTGAACTTTGTGTTAGGATCTCCAGGTTATGCTGTGTGCTTTCAGATAATCAGTGAGGAGAAGTACAGACAGCTGGAGAAGATAAAGACCATTGGTAGCACATACATGGCAGCGTCTGGGCTGAACGACTCCACCTATGACAAGAAGGGGCGCTCTCACATAGTTGCCCTGGCTGACTACGCCATGCGGCTAAGGGAGCAGATGAAGTATATCAATGAACATTCCTTTAACAATTTCCAGATGAAGATCGGTAAGAGTCTCCTCCTTTGTCTTGCCTTTTTTCGCCAATTACAGTAGATTCCGGGATTATTTTAGTAGCAAGAAACTTGATTTGCCATAATGGTAAAATTTGTATTTGCAAGACTTTACTTGATTCACAATTCTCACTGATGACTTATATGATTATTTTTACCGAGTTCCAGAAGGAGGTCTCACATTTACTCAATGTTCATGTGACCTGCCACTGCACCTTTCCAGAGGGTTTAATCATCTGAGAGGGCAGTTTGCTCATCAACTTAATTAAACCACTTTTTAAGTTGTTTTAATCAGTTAACCACAGCTAGGACAGACATTACATTGAGGTTAGCTTGCTAGCTAGCTGGCTTTATTAGGGGTTAAATGCAAGTACATATCAGTTATACTGTGTTAAATTATGTTACAGTATAATTGTATTCCTATTTCAGAATATTGTCAGTGTGTAAACCTTTGACATTGTGCACTGATTAAAATGTTTAATAGGTAAAATGTTATTTAATTTCCAAGGTATTCAAGTAACAAGCATTGCTATGGACCGAGTTATACTGCATACCAATATTCTACCGTACTAGTTATTAGGTTCATCTAATAGTTGTACAAATTAAAATGATCTAGGTTTTTGAAATTTCCAGACTTTATGGATTTGACTTAATTATTTGTGGTTAATGGAATGCAAACAGCTGAGATAGCTGATCTAATCAGATACGTGAGAATGCGCTTGTGTTTCCTCAGGTCTGAACATCGGCCCTGTGGTTGCCGGGGTGATCGGGGCCAGGAAGCCTCAGTATGACATCTGGGGGAACACAGTGAACGTGGCCAGTCGCATGGACAGCACGGGGGTTCCTGACCGAATCCAGGTGCCAAGCAGCCCACTTCTCACATCCCACACACCTGAGTAGATGGAACTGTATGAGCATCTCTGCCTGCTTTTGTCACTAAACCTGTTCTTCGGACGAGTTTTAATGCTTAGCACGCTCTGACACTGGCTAGTGAGGTACAGTAAGTTATGCAGGAATGATATTTTTTGATCTTTTAAAGAGGCAGGAAGGTAATGTGACTAAAAACAGTACTTTGACCAGTTGTTTTGTGACATTTTAAAGGCATTAGTCCAGCTCAAAAACATTACCATGTCACTGTTGCTAGGGAGAACTAATGGCTTTCATATTGGCCTGTAGCACTGAGCATTAAAAAAAAAAAAAGTATTTTCCTTTTGGACAACCAGTATGAGCTGTCACATTAAATTTTCCACTTAATATTATTTTTTCAAAATTAAATTTTTTTTATGGAAAAATATTTTCGAACAACTAACCTTTTCAGTCTAAAATATTACTATATTTGTATTTGCACAAGTAAAGTCTATATAAGGGAGCATACGGTGAGTATAATTATACGTGACCCAAGAATACATTATGCAACTGTAAAGATTGCAGACACTGAATACCAGTCAGGTATGTACCATCTGCAGATTTGTTGGAGATAGGTTTGTTCAAAAATATCCTTGAGATTAAAATCAGTCTTAGGTAGACTGGAACTGGTTTTGATAATATTTCACTATCAAGAACTGCATATTTATTTTTCAGTGTAAAAGTGCTGCCCCCTGCTGGCTGTACATTTGAAGTATTTTGATTTTATAATTTATTAGGATGTAACAAGCTTCAGGTTATTCCCTATTATTATGCCAACGTTAAACGGTTAATTCTGGACTAAAAGAAATTTCAATGACACCAAAACAGCAAAATTAGTGTTCATATTTAAAGAAGAAGACTATCTTCACACACAAAGTGGTTCTTTAGTGATATCTGTTGGACGTGTCATACAGACTATCCCAGCAGTATTGTAATGCCAATGTTCAATGTTACGCTATTTTTTAATTTAGTGTAACTCTTTTTCCTTTGTTTTCAGGTAACCACAGATATGTACCAGGTTCTGGCCAGTAAGGGTTACCAGCTAGAATGTCGTGGGGTGGTGAAGGTGAAGGGCAAAGGAGAAATGACAACCTACTTTCTCAATGACGGCCCTGCGAGCAGTTAGTGGTGACTGTATCCCCCAGTCAAAATGAAGGAACAAGAACGGACCAAGATGCAGTTCTGCTGAACCACACGCAAGCAATAAATAAGCCAAGAATCTCTATGGAGACAATTATGTGTTCATGGCAAACAAGTCAGCTGTGACAAAACTTTTGCCAGGAAAACAGTGACTGAACTCAGAGCTACTTTTCAAAATGTATTTGTTCTTGTTTATTTCTAAGGACAGGTACTTGAGCATAAACTCTGGGGGTTTTTATTTATTGTCTTTAGAGTAGATTTTGTGAAGACCTTATGAAGACTGGATATATGTAAACTGACCAAAGAACAAATATTTAATAAGGAAAAACGAAACAAAGATATTTTTGTTTTGCTTCTTTTAAATGTCACTTTTCTGAAATGTTACTTTATTGAAAACTTTTCTGAAGGTTTTCCCATCCCATTCAGTTCTCAAACTTGATAAGCAAACACTACAGTAATCTCACTTTAGTTCTGTTCTTATTAACTCAGTGGGAGCTGAGAAGAACTCTGAAAATGTAAAATGTTTTTTATTTTAATAACAGAAGGAAATTTCATGAAGGACCCTAAAGAAGCATTTCACTCCTGGGCTTATGTTCCTGTGCTCTTACACAGGACCTTATAGGGACTCTGCCTAGGATCTTGAGGCGCTGCTCGGGCCTTTTTACACACTATTGGTGACCTTTATTGTCCTTCAGAGAAGTATTTTGTGATAAAAAAAGGAAAAAAAAATCTTAAACAAAAAGCTATGTAATTGGTGCCCTGAACACAACAGTACATTATTGTAATTGTTATAGAAATTTTTTTAAGGAATATCAACATGTGTACTGGTGTGAGTATGTTTGCGCGTGCGTGTAAGTGTGTGTGAGGATGCACACAATACAGTGACTACATACTGTGCTTTACAATGGAGTAATTTCACTGTGAGGTTTGTATGGTACAGCAGAAACTGCTTTCTTGCCAAATTAATAGCTCCAAAGCATGTCTGATCGTGGTACCTTTTCGGATTTTGTGTTTGTTTCCAGTTTTAACGTTAGCAGTTTTTTTTTTTTTTTCTCACCTAATGATTTTTTTTTTCTTTGCTCAAGTTACTGTTGCAGTTACGATTCCATTCCAGTCCGAGAAGATCATAGGTCAGACCAAGAGAACGGGGTCACATCTTAAGGACCAGTGTGTCATTTTCGTCAGTGCTTTGGTGGCATGTGTCATGTAAAGAATAAGAAGCACAGAGGCTATTGTACGCAGTAGTTCTGACTCTGAAATGCTTGTCAGTGTTTTAAGCAGAGTGTGTCGTCTGTACCCTGCTTCCTCCATGACACGCAACCTTTGGGCACGAATGCGCTAATCATAGTGAGTAACAGCGTAATATTCTGGTGACAGTACTTCAAGTCGGTTGTCTGCTTTTCCTCACATGAAACCCCTACTGGCGCCTCTAATGAACTTGTTAGCAAAATAAATTGCTGATGTTTTACTGCGTCACAAAGCTGGCTTGTAAAAAGGTCTTCACAAAATGACACCACAGACGTTTTCATAGTTTTTGTGTTATATCAGAAAATTACTTTTTGCCTTAAATAAAGAAAATGGTTAGAAGTGTTTGAAAGATGTTTATCTCAGTTTCTTGTGATGGGGAGACTCCTGTCGTAATAAGCCGTGTGACTTCCTATGACCCGTGTAAACTGCATGAACTGTGCTCCTCTGACTGATGTCTTAGGACACCTTTTTTCCCCACTGCCTGCACTTGTTTACAGCTGTCATAAGGCGTGCATGTGGTTATGACATACAGCGCCCATCAGTGAACTGTGCTTTCTTTTTAGGAGTTGCAGTGTGGTTCATCCACATACATTTCTCGTTGTAAATAGGTTCTGGCTGCAGAGATCTCAAGTCTTTCTCAATTAATAACGGAGCACACACTGGCCATTATGAAAGTGCATTTGGGCTTTGCTAATTATATTCAAGTCCTTTGTACTTTTCCCCTTTTGTTATGGGGACAGTCTCAGATGTGTGTCCCTGTCACGCTTTAGTTTCCCTGACTACACATCCAATATTAAGATATTTAGTTGTGTATTGTGTTTCTAACAAGTTTGGTTATTGAAGGCATATTGAATAAGAAGTATTTATTCAGTAGATCTTCAAATTTTGAAAGATTGTTGTAAAGTGCGCCATGACTTAATATACAACGATGTTCATTTGTGCTACTATATTTGTGTTGAATCAAATTGAAGTTTTCAGTTGAATCAATCTTAAAGGGATGTTGCATTCTGATATTGTGCTGATAGTCATGTACCACATTCAGCATCCATAGCTTTGACATTTAACATACTGTAGCTAGGGCTCATCATTGACAACCAACTAAGGTTTGCTGACCACATCTCCTCTGTCTCCTGGCCATGCAGATTTGCCCTCTTCAACATAAAAAAAAAAAAAATCAAACCCTGCCTTTCTGAATTAGCCACACAACTCCTTGTGCAAGCACTCATTTCTCCTCTTGACTACTACAATGCTCTGCTAACAGGGCTACCAGAATGTGCAATCAAACCTCTCCAGATGATGCCGAATACAGATTTATGATCAGCCAAGAAGCCATGTCTCACTTCTCTTCATATCCCTACACTGGCTCCCTCTGGCTTAACCGCATCAGGTTCAAAGCTCTGATGCTCACCTACAGAGCAGTGAAGTCAATGGCATCTCTACACCTGAACACCCTCATCCAGGTCTACAATCCCTCTGGCCCACTGTGTGTGTGTGTGTGTGTGTGCGCGTGCGTGCGTGCGTGCGTGTGTTCAGTATTAGGTCATTGGTATCCACACAGCTAGCTGGCTGGGAGGAGAGGTGGTTGATTAACAGCTCTGTGAGACTCATCCATATAATTTTTACAGTTAATTTCGATATAATTAGGAAACACATATTCTTGGCCTAAACCCTAGAATCTGTTATTTTGAGCATGACACACTGAGACAGCTTTGGACTAACTGACAAACTGAAAAACCCACCAAATTATGAAGTGCTGTGAATAGGGACAGGAAAAATATGACAACATTTTGTGGCCAGTCATGAATTTGGTGACTATTTTGTTTATTTTCCTGTGAGCATTTTAAGTATGCTTTGTTGTAACAGTTCGCTTGTTAATGTAAATATCAGTTTGCAAAGTATCTTGAAAGGGGTAAGAGCGCTCAAAATTTACCACCAGTGTAACTTCAAAAATATCTAAAGCTATCTGATAATATTTCATGAAAAAGATTAGTCACACATGGAATCTTTAAATGTTATCTATAACATTATAAATACAAAATCCCTCTAATGGATTAATTTATAACTAACTAAATTTATGTAACAAAGGTGCGACGTTTCTCCAGAAAGTGTAGTTTTTCAAGTGTAATTTCATCATGGTCACTAATGCGCATTATGTTTATTAAGGGTTTATTTTGTTTAGGGAAGAGCCGAAAAGTGAGAAGCAACATTTGACACCATCGTCCAGTGCCGAGTCAATAGATGGTGTGTAATCACGTAGTCCGATCGGGACATTTCCGTTTACCGGGCTGGGGTATCGCATGTCCAATAAATCTGTATACCCGTTACGGCACGGCGACACCGGCCGGGTCTACTTTCGCATTTATAATACATACCAGTTTAGATGATGGCTATGTTAAACTGAACTTTAATTAAGTCACTGATTAGCTTGTCAGTTCCCAAAAAGGCATGACGTAAAAACTTTGCGCGTTGTGTGTGCTGGGATGGTAGAGCAGATGAAGCCTCGGAGCTGTCAGCAGCGCTCCCAGGGACAGGAGGACGCTGGGTGCGCCGCAGGACCCAGGGGACCACAGGGTTAATCATTGCAGCAAATTGCACCTGTTGTGTTCGAAGGAGACCGGGAAGGCACTCTGTTTTCAGTGTTCGGGGCTAATTTAACACAAAAACCACGAAATCTTAAACATCAGATTCTCGTGTCCATAACTGTGGGACACTTGCCTTTGTGCCCGGGTGCTGTAGGTGGACAGAAGAGCTTGTCCGGAGAGCGGCTTACAGGTAAAGTACTAACACTTGTTAACACCATATCAAACTTAAGGTACCCACCCAGACGTGCTATCTGAAATTTCTTTACTTCCGCGTACCTCGTTTATCTCAAATTGTATTAAGATTAGAAATTTACAGTGATTACATTGACATGTTTTAGTAACTACGTGTATGTTATACTTTTACGGAAGTTTTAAACGTCCGTATTTTAATTCTGTCGGTAATGAACAAGACAACGTGATTTTGTATGCGGGTTGATTTCTGCCGCTTTAACGCATACTCGGCTGTGAGCTTTTGAGAATAAATATGCAATAAACGAGCGCGTCAAAAAATGCAGTGTTTGATCAGACTAATTTTTAAGAAGCACAATGTGGGACTTCTTGTTTCTGACTAGTAACGATGTTTCTGACTAGTAACGATGTTAGGTGAATGACTTCCTTTTGTATCTATTTTAATGTTTCCTGTTTTATGTCTGTGAAACGGCCCAGGCGTGTGTGTGTGTGTGTGTGTGTGTGTGTGTGTGTAGATACACGCAACCTGTGATAAAGGGACATGTACATTAGTTATGTACCTAAGAATCACTTAATATATTAAGGTATTTATATTTTTTTTCTTGCAAAGCGTTTAATGGAAATAGCAGGTGACAATTGGCAGAACACAAAAATTAGAACTATTGTAATATGAATTTCTTTATTATTATTCTCGTAGTTTAGTCAAAATAATTTTATTGGCGTTTTGTACAGTAACTCGTATAACTTGAATTCGCTACTATTTGACGTAATAAAATGTTAGCTCTGGGTCAATCAAAAAGCTGGCTCGTAAGCTATAATTTTTAGAGCCGCCAGTTAAAGTTTTCGTTTTTAAACTAAAAATAATGTGTTTCACAGACGAGGGTATGGCGAGTTAAAAGCGGAACCTGTTCTTCAGACTCCTGGTGTGAATAGGTGAAGAGCTACTTCACTTTCGTCTTAAATATGCGAACATTTGCTGTTCATATACACGATGTATAATAATGTGCGTGCTGCTTTGTATATGTGGTGGCTGTTGTTGCCATATTTGCTGATATGAGGTTTTCATTTTCAAAAACCACTTCCCTTAAAACAATCTTCATAGAATTTACATTAGACAGTAAGGCTATTCTGTGTGATGTTCTTTCGTGTCTTTCACTTTTGTCCTATACATTTAATTTTGTGTTGTGTAGCTGCTTTCACCTTAATTCGCAAACTTCCTTGAATGTTTTGCGAATTAAGCATAGCAGCGCGTCATGCCAAACCTTCATTGTCAGACACTCGAAGTGTGCTGGGTGCATTCTTGAGATTCAGCAGGATGGACTTGTCATGGTCTCCAGTCGTTTGTACGTTATATGTCTTGTTCATGAGGCGTTGTGGGCGGGGCCTCCCCATTCAACAAAGATCCGGGACCTGTAAGTGTGTGCCCGGCAAGGCGGTGGCTGAAACAGGTGTGTGTGGGAGCTGAGAGCCAGAGCACAGCTGCCCTGTTTACTCTCTCTGAGTGCTCCCCACCCCCTATTGTGCAAGACGCCTTCTTTCTGCGTGAGCTTGGTGTAACAGACTTATCATGAGTGTCAAAACCAGAGTGGAAGGGGCACCTTTGTTCAGTTTTCTTCAGCAGTTGACCATTTCCTGACTCATTACCTCGTTGAGGACTTGAGATGGTGAAGAAGGGTTTTGGCACTTGGATTTTAAACTTCTGGGTTAATTAATTGTACTTGCGGTGTGGATTAGAAAAGCGTATCTCCTGTTGTTTACAGGTGCTTGATGCTTGTATGACTAGACAACCAGGGAGAGAGCTGTCTTAAAGTCACTTTTATTGTCCTCTCAGGTAGGTGAATAAGGCAGTTCTAATCTTGTGTGAATAAGATGTAAAACGTTTGTGAGCTGTCTTGAAGAACACAATTTGATTACATCGCAGTTACTGCAGCCTATTATGGGATACGCATCTTCATTTTTACTTTAACACTGGAATGTGTAGCTTTGTATGTATAATATATTTGTCTGTAGTCTATTTAAATGTATGTAGAGTGCAGAACTTGTTTGAGTATTTAGAGATATTCATGTTGACACAAGTTTATACAGTCTCTATGAAATATCACTTTTGTCTGTTATGCAGCATTCTTCACTGAAGTATTAAATGAGAATTAGACCTTAAATAAAATTAGTTTTGACTGAGAAGCACATTGAGTACAACTTTGACTTCCTGGTTGCATTTTTTCATCTGAATTAAATTTACTATTGATATGTCTTGTAGTGATAAGGCATCATAACCACCTTGTTTTTCCTGCCTCTTCACATGACAGCTTCCTGCCCCGGGGGGGGGGGGGGGGGGGGGGGGGCCGCGGGCGGGGGGCGGGGGGGGGGCGCCGGCGGGGCGGACGGGGCGGGGGGGGCGGGGGGGGGGGGAGGGTGGGGGGGGGGGGGGGGGGGG
>JABJVR010000103.1:1481147-1491241 GCA_025773905.1 Chitala chitala
ACACACACACACACATGTATGTGTGTGGGTCCTTATATCATAGCCCTACAACATACTGTCTAAAATTATTATTATATTAAATATTAAATATCTGAGGATGCTGAATATTAGCAAAAACTCAAGTGGCGATGTACCAATAAGCAATGCCATTTTCTTTAGTTTTATTTTTCAATCGAATCATTTAATTTTAGTATAACATTAAACCCAGATGTCCAATGTATGATTTATCTGACATTCTGCTTTATTCATATAGTTTGTAATTTTAAAGAAAATTCTGGTTTCATTGTAAAAAAGGTTGCGTGTGTCCTGTTATAAAACTTAAGTAGCCAAAGGAAAGCCTCTAATTACTTATAATACTACCAATGATATCTTTTAATAATAATATTTTTAGAATATTAACATTATAGCGGCTCTCGGTACCAGCCATATTACACACACAAATCGGTTTTTTTTTTTTTTACAGATACCAATTCGGTGTCACATGTGCATTTTTTTAATCCACGGATAACTAACTAACTAACTAACTAACTAACTAACTAAATAAATAAATAAATAAATAAATAAATACCACAGCTCTTTATTAAAGCTCTTAAAATGACTCAAACAGTTTTTATCACCAATCACTCACACACACTGCGGAAACGGGGCAAAGGGTACATTCGCGCTCTCAGACACACTCAGGGTGGGGTACAACTATTTTACAAGTGGTGCCGGGAAGGTGCATAATCACACTTCCCGGCTGCGGTCCAGCGTTACAATATGCAACGGTTGTGTGAACCTATCGCGATTAAAAAAATGCAAAACGCACAATAGTTTTTACTTAAAAACTCGTGCCAGCCCGTGTGAACTACAAAAAAACCTTATTCCATCACAGCCCTCTTACCAACATACAGTAAGTACATTCGTTTTATATGTTTTGTATGATAAAAACATACAAAAAACAGATTGTTATGTAAAACTGTTAGGTGGAATATAGATGAAACACTTAATTTTGTGACAGGTAAATTTCTCTTATACTTAACGTTATTCAGAGAAAATGTATTCCAATAAAATTAACCGTTAACAAACGTGACACTACTTAATATCCGTTATTGGCCAGAATAAACCATGCTCATTTTATGTTCTCTCTCTCTTTTCACTTTCGTTCATTTATTGTAAGGGGTATTCGATGCGCTAGTCTATGAATATACAGTGGTCTCCCAAAAAAGTGCAGTTCTCACAGTTTTCTCTTTACAGAATGGAATTTACAGTAATTGAACAGAAAGGGAAATTCAAACATTTCACAATGTGTGGGGTTGCATTTTCTGCTGAATCAGCTCCACGTTTTCTCAGAAACAAAGTGCGAGTGAGTGGGAACTTGATGTTGTTAAACTGGGCAGTCATCAAGGAATACTTAAGTTACACATTATGCCTTGAATCCACCGTTTACAACGTTTATTTCGCCCACGACAGACACAACAGTCTACAGCCACCAAACCTTCCAACAAGAACCAACACTGTATATGAAATTTACCCAATCTAAGGACCGCCAAGGCGGAAGCGTTGCAATTTATATTAGCCAGGTCGCTACTTGATTGGCTGAGTTTTACAAGTTCCGCCTACTGAGCATTCTTATAGGTTAATAATGTGTTTGTTTTGCCTCTGAAACCGATTTAGTTGGAAGCGTTCGGGAACACGTGAATGTTAAAACTGAAACTGACAGATGTTTATTTGCAGAACGAACTGTTCCTACTGATAGTTAGCTTGATCCGAATCTCTAACAGCGATTGCAGATGGCAAGCGGAGAACTGACAAAAGAGGAGGCCCTGTCTTTGTCAGAATACAGGCATGCATGCCACATAATGTTATACGGTGACACGGATATTAAACTGTTTGGAATACGTGCAATAAAGCACATAGTTCTGGTATGTAATAGCTGACTTTAATTTTTGACATGTCATTGCAACATTTGAAAACGTTATATATGAATGGTTTCCACGAGTCTGTTTAGGTAATTTAGTAGTGGTGTAGCTTCTTTGCTGTGTCCTAGTTGATCGTACATAGCTTTTTTTAAAACTAACTTTTTAAGTTTTTCACGGTGTACCGGCGCGATGTTTTAAGCAAGTAACTGTGGGTTCTTCGTACAGATGCAGATGCGTTTTGATGGTTTGTTAGGCTTTCCGGGAGGGTGAGTCCCTGCTTTTAATTCTGACTGGATGTACTTATATTATATATCAGAGAATTGTTGCAGTGGGGGAAGTAATAAAGTCCGATTCAGTTTCCTATAAAGCTTTCCATAATACACAGTATGCTTTTTACGACACGTGTACAAGGTGGTTATAACAGTTTTCCTCTCGTTTGAAATACAGATTATATAGCCATGTCGACCGTGTTTGTTAAAAACGTATGATAAAGCCAAACATAATGTTATACTAAGTTTAACTGTTCCAAACTATTGTGCTTTTTAGTGAATCCCCTTTATTTAATCCCCTTCATTGCACTTACCGCACAAATTTTCTTTGTGTAAAAAAGGATCTTAAGTATGAAACATAAGCCCTGAATGTTTGAAAATAATGTGATTCGTCTTATTTATTTTTTTGTAAAGAAATAAGTCGTTACTGTAGTATTTATCTCTTCCACTTTTTAAGTCTAGTGAACACCTCCGAGGAGTCCCTTGAATCTGGCCTTAGCAGAGAACTGGGTGAAGAACTTGGTGTGGCCATTGCCGTGTCCCCAGGAGATCATTTTTCCTCCAGCCTGGCCAACCGTGGTCTTGTGTCTCACTTTTTCACTAAGAAGATGACTGAGGATGAGCTGAGAGATGTGGAGAAGGCTTGTGTCACAACAGCGACTGATCATGGACTTGAAGTATGTACTGTCTGTGACACATTAAAAACGTATGATTGGTTTTCTTGAGCATGTGATAATGTTTAGACAGTGTTAGGCTCCTGACAGTGTTGTGTTATGTTTTTGTGGTAAAATAGCTAATTATGACTTGTCTGTATGTCTGTCTGTCCAAGGTGATGGGAATGGTCAGAGTACCCCTTTTTTTTCTGAGACACGGTGGAGGGTTCCCCTCTTTCTTGTCACATTCATTCATCGGCCTCTCCCGTTCCCAGCTGCTCTCGGCACTGCAGGCCTTGGGTCTCATGACACCGGGTGACATAGAATCGGCTGTCAAACAAGCTGAGAAGATCAGGCATTTCACGGCACAATGACCCAGTGGATTGGATGACCCTCAAAATATAAATCCATCATTTATATTATTTTAGAGAGTTTCACATGTATGGAAAATATATTATGGAATTTAACTTCAAATCCAATACCTTTATTGATCAAACATTGAATGTGACGTTAAGAGAAGGTTACTGTTGAAGTTAATTTTTGCTGAATTTTTTTTTCTTTGCCAAATAAAACAAATGTCTACCTGATCAATACAAACACATGGTTTATTGAAATTACATGAGTTTTCCCGGCTTTGGTTCAGTGGAGTTTCTGGGTTCATATGGTAGGAAATGCAGACCTCTCACTTTCAGTCCTGTTTTGTGGATTTATAAGAGTGTATCATCTCTCTCTCTCTCTCCCCTTCCCTCCCCAATTTGGCCTTCCATCACTCATTGTCAGATCTCTCGCCCCTCCCCCAAGTGTTGGGCAGTTGGAAAACTAAGTTAGAAAGACTGAGTGGTGTCATGAGGGTCCTTTTTGGCATGTGAGAGGGCGAAGGACTTGCAAAACCAATCATTTCTGTCTGACTGAGCAGTAATGGCTGCAGCGCACCCATGTTAACTGTGCCAGAAGTGGCATGTGCACACTCATATGGTTCGCTTAAATTGCTGCTCTTGCAAACAGAAGGTCAAAGGGCAGGCAATGCCGTTTCAAGACCGCTGAGCTTTTGTAAAATGTATACAAGTATGATATGCTTGTGTTTTATACGGGCAAAACATGCACTTATGTTGTTTGCAGAGGGTTAAAGTGATGAAGTAGGTCAGCGTTGTGAGTCCTGACTGACCAAGTGGAAAGTGAACTGTCCCTGGGGGAGCCAGAGCACTGGGGGGTGGGGGGTGGGGGTGCAGGTGTGGCTTCTGACCAAACAGTAAAAGGAATATATTATGCCCATTTAATGTGGAGTGTTTACATTTTAAGACATCTCATAAGCCCCATTTATTGCTGTTAATTAATATGCTGAAAAGTCATGAATATACAGTGGTCTCCCAAAAAAGTGCAGTTCTCACAGTTTTCTCTTTACAGAATGGAATTTTATTTACAGTAATTGAACAGGAAGGGAAATGCAAACATTTCATTTCATGTGTGGGGTTGCATTTTCTGTTGAATCAGCTCCACGTTTTCTCAGAAACAAAGTGCGAGTGAGTGGGAACTTGATGTTGTTAAACTGGGCAGTCATCAAGGAATACTTAAGTTACACATTATGCCTTGAATCCACCGTTTACAACGTTTATTTCTGCCCACTTGGTTTTATTTCTTTTAATGTTAATGTGACTTTTGGACATCTGTAATCAGAAATACTTGTGCGTTAGTTGACGGTACCTGTAACAAGCCCCCTACCCCACACCTTGTTTTCAAACAGTCACAAACTGGACCCAAGTTCTAACCAGACAAACGATAAGGACCACGATGATTTTGTTTTTCTCATTTCTCGTTACCACATCCTGAATGATAGAGAATGAGAGGAGGGCAGGAGGAAGGAAGGAAACAAGTGAAAGAGAGGAGGGAGGTGTCTGCCAGACGTCTGTTCTTCGGTGCTGAGGTTCCACTGAAACATAGGGTGACACTGAAGGTCCGCCGCTGTGAATGTGAACCAGCTGAAGGCAGCCCAAAAGGTGGACCACTGCCTAAACGCAACATTGTCCCAACTTTGTCAAATTTAAGCTAACTTTGCTTAGTTTTTACCTCCATCGAAGTCTCATCCTCCTCCTCCTCCTGTGGTTTCCTGCACCGCAGGAAAGGAGCAGCACAACGGTGTCTGAAAAACCTCAAAGTGGGGGACTGGAATTACCTTCTGAATACAATTCCCAGTCTGGTTTTTATGCTGTAAATGATCCAGGTGTAAATATAAGACAGTCACACTTTTTTTTTTGTTTTACTTATTTTTGTGTGGGTTAAGTGTAAACAAATATAAGCTGAGTACCGTGTATGTATAAACACAGATGCGTGGATACAAATTTTAACTGAAATTAGTTATGATATGTTGGCTGTAGGTATGTATATTTTCACAGCCATTCCCTCAAAGCTTCCTTTGAAGTTGTGTTGCAGTGTTTGTCGGTTGAAACGCTTTGTTGACACAGCTAACATGGTGTTAATGTCAGAACTGCTAAAACGCACATCCTGTGTGCTTGTTCAGAACGTGTGAAAGTGATACTAATACAACTGAAATGTTTTTTTTTACAGCCTGTTAGATTTAATCTCTTGCCACTAACTCACACAAATAGGTACAGAAGGTTGGTACCTGGAGTGACAAAATGTTAATTGAGGGTGTAGAGGAAGACATTAACCAATCGTTTAATTATGCAAAACGTTTCCGCAGGACCAACTGTAGCAAACATTTCTGTCTCTGTGAAGTGTTGCTTCCACCCAGAGGAATTAAGCCTTGTTTTCTTTTTATGGTCCAGAAATGATAAGTGTGGCTTTTGTAGTTTTCTTAACTTAATTTGTATTAGTTTATGTTAGAGCCTTAGAGGTTTAAGTGTTCTTTAGCAGTGCATGAGCTTCCACTGGTAGCAGCACTGTTATTGTGTGCTTTGCTTTGGTGACATGGAGGCAGCTAAGTGATGCTAATCAGTTTTATTAATTCTGGCAGCCCTGCTTTTCGTGTGAGCAGAAACTGAGGGACAGTACTGGTCTGTGAGAGCATGTTTTCATTGCATTTTTTAAAGTTTTCCCTGAATTTATCCCCGTTCATGACAGTGATTTGTTAGGTCCATCAAACTGCCATATTCAGCGCTCCTGCTGTAGCTAGGCTGATTACAGTATATTAGTCCTTTGGGAGAGGAGCATGTGTCTGTACTCATGCGCGCGTGTGTGTGCGTGAGTGTGAGATTGGTGGCTGGTGGGGGCTTTTGGTAATAAGATACAAGGTCATAAGGGACTCCTAGTCTGAGAGAGGCAGAGGAGGTGGGGTGTACAGGGAATGGCAGAGGCTGCAAGAACAAGACAGCATATTCATATCCATCCTTATATTTATAGTAAGCCTGTAAGGAGCTGGGGGGGCAATTGGGGGTGTGGCTTCTATTATGACACTCTTAGTGCCTCAGAATGAGGAGAATATGACTGAGAGAGGGGGCAATGTTTGAGTGTATTCAAGAGAGGGAGAGAGAGTGCGAGCGAGAGAGAGAGAGAGAGTGAGCGAGCTGTTTTCAAACGTGTGTCTGAGAGAGGGAGAGCGTGAGGGAGTAGACTCTGCTGTATGTGTCAGAGGGAGTGAGTCTGAGGAATCAAACTGGTTCCATGAAATCTGTGTGACTCAAACACAGCGTTCTCTGTATGTGAGCGGGAGGGAGGGAGAGAGAGAGAGGGAGGGAGGGAAGGAAGGGGAGAGGATAGGACAGGAGGCAGGGAGAGAGGGAACAGAGGACTACAGAGCATGAGGTAAGCCTTTCATGTTGTTCATTATTTATACATATGAATATGGTCTCTCTTTTTTAAACTGGTGCATGTCTACACGCACATAATTTATCCACATTATACCTGTCTCTGTGCTGTTTGTGTGGAAACACATATATGTATACATAGAAAGAGATTTTGTGTGGCATGTATTTGAGAACATTTTCCCTAACGTGTGAGCACTATGTCTAGTGTTAGCATGACGAGAGTGCAGGAAATTGATGGTTACCGTAGGGACGTATTTTTTCTTTCCCAAATGCACTTGTCCTGTCCACATACCATACCCTTTCTCTTTGCTGATCTGAGTGTCTCCTTCCTTCACACGCGTCTGGCTGATCATTGTACATGGAGCGGTGCGCAGTTACAAACAACCGCTGAGCAGCTGATGTTCATGCTTCCTCTTCTCGGTACAGACGACCCCCCTGGAGGTCTAAAGCCAGCACACACAGACTGCTCTCAGCATGCCTGTAAAATGCACCTTTATGCTTCAGATCAGCGTGCTGCCTGATGTTTTTTAACCCATCACATCTCCCTCATCTCTGCCTCTTCTCTCTCGGTCTCTCATTCTCTCCCTCTGCACCGTAGCAGTTGGTCAGTGCGTTTCGGTATGATTGATTTCCTGACGACGGTTGGAAGATCACACACTCGCGCGTGCACAGAAACGCCGAGGGCTGAAACACAACAAAGAGAGCCTGACTGAGCAAGGTGCAAAAAGTCACAGAAGGGGAGAACTGTGGCGTGTAGGGGTTACATTAGGGGAATAAATGGAAGGAGACGCAAGGGCGTTTAAGTGCGTCAGTGGAGTATTGCATAAAAAGTCAGGGGCGGCAGTGCAGTTTAGGAGAGATGAGGCAAGAGTGAAAATGAAATAATCCAAAGGGTGAAAGGCAGGACACTCAAAATATCAGTTAAAAAGAAAGATTAGTAGAGAATGGAAAGGAAATCTGCTTTGCTCTTAATTACTGTAGTGGGTGTCAGGTGTGAAAATGAGGAAGTTTAAATTGTGTGGGTGCATGTGTGTGCTCGCAATAAAAGCAAGGAAAATAATCAGATAACAGGCCTTTCAATATAGATGTTGTTCACTGTTTTACTGGTTTTCCTCATTCTGCATAAATGCACACACCTCTTAGCACAGTCTGTGATCAGTACCGTTGTGGGCATAAATGTGCATCGCCTTCTGTGCGTGTGTGACATTTTCAGCCGGAGGTTAAGAATACTGCAGGCTTGTATGTTGCCGTAAATTCTGGTAGCTAGCGCTGACACCCATCTCTGTTTGCACGCTCGTCTCTCCAGAAGTGACACATTTTCTCAAAGTCGCAAGAATCACGTTTTTGTACACTCGGGGCAACGGCTGAACGATACTCACTGTGTTTCAGCCCATGTTCTGAAATCAAAAATTCCTTTTGTTATGTGTGACGGGTTTGTATTTGAGTGCTTCGTGAAGCTGCCACTCGACTCAGCAGGTGAAATAAAGCATGAGTGCTCTTGGCTCACCTGGGGGACCCCACAGGCTGCAGTGCTGATAGCACAGGTGTCTACCAAATGCTACGCTGATAGACGATGGACATAAAACCCTTGTTTGCTCAGCTGGTGATGCCAATGCGGTTTATCCCTGCCTGTGCCTGCTGCTTATTTTTGACTCGGGCAAACAGCTGGGGCTGTTCATGTGTGGTCTTTCTGCTCACCCTTTCACGGTCATGACAACCCCTTGCCATTGGCTTGCTGAGAAGGGCGCATGGTTGAAGCAACGCTTTGCAAACCTGACCAATGGTGGCTGTGGCAACTTGACAGCCAATGGCAACAAACTGTCATAGTGGGCACATCAACCTGGCCTCGGTGGACACAAGGGCTTTACGTCTTTCCTTCACTCAGTAAAGCTGCCCTCAGCAATGACAGAAACAATACAAGAGAACGCTTTCTTAATGATGCACTGCAGCTGGTGCTCATATGGACAATTTCCACATATATAAACATGCAAATTTTCTTTGGGTTAGCATGCTGCTGTTATGTTTTGTTATGTAGGCGTTCTACACCGCAGGAATGCTCATTGCTGGCGCATCAAGTAACAGCTCAGAAGTTGTTCTTCAGCCGATAAGTGTAATCACGCCGACTTCTGTCGACACGCTGCCGCAAGGTGACAAACTGCTGTTACCGCTTTCTGTTGCACTTGCTGGCTTTCACAGCAAGCCTTCGGGTTGGTCTGACCGATGCTGCTTTGTGCACCGTGTGTGCGCGCGTCGCAAATCCTTTCGATGGTCTGAAGTAGAGCCCGGGGTCGTTGTGCTCGCTAGTTGTGGGATTGGCTGCAGTCGTCTCCTCCCAGATTGTCTGTGAATCTCAAGCTTGCATGCTGGTGAGGGCCACAATCTGGGTGTCAGTGGCTGTCACTTAATGTGGCTTAACTGTTTTCTGCGCCTGCTTAATTGATTACTGTGGGTCTTTTGTTGCCTGTACATTGTCAGTTAATACTCTTGTCCTCTCTGTCTCTCTCTAATAGGCAAAGACAATCAGTTTCAACTGTTCGCTCAGGAATTAGAAGAAAACAACTTCATAAGGACTCTCAGATGGAAACAGCAGTCTCTCTCAGACAGTTTTTACATTGGCAGGAAATTAAGCAGCTCACTTATTAACACCCAAGTACTTCCAGATATTGTGCATGTTATTTTAAATTTTTCACAAATGCACACCAAGCTGAGTGACGGCACAGCCGCTGTGGTGTAAAAACACAGAACACAGGAGGGCCTGTTCACACACTGTTAAAGGAAGGAGTCTGAAGCATCCAGCTAGCATGTTTACATTGGGACAATCTTTGTAGTTACCAGTAGTAAGAGTAATTTCCAACCCACACACCCTCGAACTTTGGGAAAGCCGAGGATCTGGGGCTAATTGTTGTGGGTTGATAATTAGCAGGACACAGTAATTAGGTTAATAGACAATTACTGTGTAGCTACAGAGCACCTTTTGCAGCAATAAAGGATTTTTTTTGTGCCGGGCTGTGCCCCTAGTGGTGAGAAGATGGCATCACATGGCAAACTGAGAAAGGAGAGAGGGAGCCTGGCTGAATACGAGACACAAATCAAAGGTAGGATAATAATGTTCTTTGGTGGTTTATATAGCGTCTGTCTCCCTCTGTCTTTCTGCATCCCATTTTCCCCACCCACCCCCCGTCAAGCCCACACTGTTCAGCCTGTCTTCATGCTTGATTGAGATTACTTCTGTGGGAGCTTGGCATATGGGCGATTGTCTCCGTGTACGTGAATGGATGTGTGTACTGTATGTGTGTGCGTGCCATGCGTGTGTATTTATAGAAAATATTAGCGATGTTGTCTCTTCTGGTTGAGTCAGACTTGAGCCCTGGAGCCATGTGCACCCAGAGAGAGCAGGGGAGGAGGTGGGGGGGGGGGGGGCATGGCCCCCGGGGGGGGGGGGGCGGGGCCCGCGGGGGGGGGGGGGGGGGGGGGGGGGGGGGGGGGGGGGCGGGGGGCGGGGGGGGGGGG
>JABJVR010000103.1:1491251-1506543 GCA_025773905.1 Chitala chitala
TGCGTCCCTTGCGTGTTTTTTTATAGAAAATATTTGCGATGTGGTCTCTTCTGGTTGATTCAGCCTTGAGCCCTGGCCCCATGTGCCCCCAGACTTTGCAGGGGTGGCGGTGGGGGGGGGGGGGCATGGCCCACAGCCCCCCCGCCCCCCCGCTTTTTAGAGCTGCAGAAATTATGTGGTTAGCTGTGGCTTTTTGCCATTCACACTCCATGCTGTTTACACTCCACTGTATCGTTTCAGGCGCCTATCATCAAAGAGCACAAGCTCTGACATGGACAGTATAAATTGCCCAAAAATGTTTCTCACTATATAATTCCACTACAATGGAGTAGACATCCTGTCTGTCATCATCAATGGCAGTGCAACAGTGTAAAGACATTGTAAGATCAGCTGCTATACCATCATCATGCAAATAATAGTTTTTTTTTCCCCTGTTATGTCTAAAACATAAATCAGTAATGCAGTCGGGAAGTGGCCAACATTTACTCCCGTGACACCTAATCTGAACTGGTCATGGGCATGACAAATGGAAATGGAAGATCCACAGATCAGGTTCTGAGAGCGATGGCCAGCTTCTAGCCTGGGGGCTGACTCCTTCCTCTAGGGGTGTGTTGCCCCTGGTTACCTCACTGGAGGGACTACGAGGCACCTCATCAATGTAGTCGCAGTATTCATTTGCTCCAGTGTGCAGAATCTGCTTGCATAAACATGCCTTTCCAATTTCATGTTTCTCTTGTGTCTTCCTGTTATAAATCACTCTTTTGAAATCAATATCATTTGTTCCACCCGTGTGTGATTGCCGTTTTTCAGAAACGAGTTTAGTTAACAGATTTCCTCTTATTTATTTTTGGCTCGTCGCAGTGTTCTCATTCTGTCGCCACTGCTTATTTTTCTTTGCTTTTTTTTGTCCTGTTTAGTCACTCGCTGTTTCTTGCCCAAAATGATTCCTTTTATAATATTATCACTTTTCCTCGTTGTGCTCTGTGCTTTTTGACAAGCATGTGCCATGAAGAGGGCTCTGCACTTAATCGGATTTGACTGACTGATTGATTGGTGCATGTGATCAGAGATCCAAATGAAGACAGCCCCCCCCCCCCACGTGTGACTCTCAGGACCAGCTGAGCGTGTACAGCTGCTTCATGTCTAACCTCCGTCCCCCTGGGCTTCATTGTGTGTCTTGTGTGCTCACTCTTAGCTGAAATGGCACTTCCCTCCTTCCTTGACACCCACATCCGGCATTCATTTGCATGGCATTTGGCGCGGTAAGCACTGGCACGTGGCACACCGGGCAAAATTCCTTTTCTTTGCCAGGCGCTCAGGAAACCGACTCCGTCTTGAGTTTGGCTCCTAAGCAAGATGGGAATGCGTTTGCATCGACTGGTTTTCATTGCCGCATGTAGTCGCGGCTCCTAAGTGCTGTCTTTTCTGTTTGTTCTCCCGCACCCGCCCACGTCTTTCAGAGGTGCGCAGTCAGCTGTCTGAGCAGCTGAAGGTCCTGGATGCGCAGCTGGAGCAGAAGGCACAGCTGCTGCAGGACCTGAGCGATTACCTGCGCAGGCGTGGCGAGATCGAAGCGGAGTATGCCCGCTCGCTGGAGAAGCTGACCGAGAGGTTCACTGCCAAGATAAAGAGGTAGTTGTGTGCGAAGCATTGGGTGGGGTCGGTCACGACTCTGACTTCCCTTACCATAATTTCCACCGTCTTTAACACAGCATGATCCAAAGCATTGGCGAATCCAAATGCGCTGTGTAATTCTTCATTAAATTTGCTGTACCTTTCATTTGTTGCCCTCAGTTTTGGACACGGCCTTCTGTTAATCAGTATTTTGTCACAGTAATTAACTGTTTAGCAGATGCCATCCTCACACTTTTTTTGATTTTTTTTTTTTTTCCTGAGGTTTATTAAAGCAGGGATTTTGTCAAAGTGGCAGAAACCCTCCTGTATGAGTTGTGCTCAGACTTACAAGTTACACTGCAGTGCACAAAAATCCTTTCTGGTGTGAATGCATATCACTGGGGTGATGGGTTCTTTGTTTGATAGCAAGCATCATGAAGAAGACTTCAAAGGATTATGAGTCTCGGTGAGCAGAGGTGTCTTCAGGGTTTCAGAAGAGCATCTGCCTTGATTTATGTATGCTGGATTTAGGCTTAGAGCTGCTGTGTAATGTGTGGGCCAGCAAGTGGAGTAGTTGTTGAGGATCTGGTCTGTTCACCACAAAAGATGCAAAAGTGTCAGGAAGGATTCTTTAGCCGTGTGCTCTGGCACACAACTTAATTTACTATAATATTTCAAATAATTTTACACAATGCAGGAACATGAACCATAAAGATGTGTTACACCACTAATAAGACAAGCAAACAAGCTATGTAATATCATCGCAATGGAGTGATGCTGTTTACCAGCAACATGCCAGTGTCACGCACAAACAACCTGTCCCGACCGTCTGTGTCCAGAAAGGAACAGAGTGAGCAGTCAATGGCCCACTGCTGGTCGGTGCTTCTGAACCAGACTCGGCAGGATAGCAAGGAGCACAGCGCCGTGAGCGAGTACTGCAGCAACACGCTGACCCAGCGCCTGTCCCACTGCATGGAAGATACCCACCGACTCGCTAAACGGGTACCTGCATCTGGACTCAGTCTCTTTCACAACACATGACATCCAATCACTGAATTATATTGTAAAAATAAACGTGCTCTTCTTTCAGTATGTTTCTGTTAGACACCTTACTGCTTTCACACCATTACTGTGTTTGACATGGGCTTGTACACAATGCGCCACTTTATCTACACCTGCAGATCTTTGTCATGACCGTCTGTGACTTTGGAGCACCCAATCGTATTTTCTGGTCTAGTTTGTCATCTCCAGCTCTCTGTCCTTCAAAGTCCCCCCCTCTTTTTCTCTGTGACATGACTGATCATATCCACCCACTAATGGCTTCTCTCTCCTTCCCTCAGAGCAAAGAAGTTGGTCTGCAAATGCAGGATGAGCTTCTGAAGGTCATCACGGAGCTGCAGACGGTGAGTTGACAGCTGGCGATGGTGTAAGTAACATAGTGGAGAAAAAAGTGCAGGAAGAACATCTATACATCCTCATCAAAACACACTGCAAAGCCCTGAAGAGGACAGCCTGAGTGAGGAAAGGCAAATTTCCCTTTGCGAGCTCAGTTATATGGCTGAGGATGGACAGGCTGCTGGTTGACCGTATCTGTGTCAATGACAGTGCTGTTCCATGATGAATGCCTGTAGGTTTTCACCTTCTAGGTCAACATGGATTTATTGACCAGTGCCATATGTTTGTCTAAGGCAGTTCATGACACAATGGATAAGGTAACAGAACTTAATATCTTTGGGCATGGTGCTCTGTTTTTTTTGCATTTTGTGAAGTGGCTTGTTTAAATGGGCAAATGCCAGCATTGAATGCACAAAGGAGTGTAATAATGCTGTTTGTTAATTTACTGATTTATGGATTAGGCCAGTGTTTTAAACACGGCCTCAGTTCTGTCCTGAGCAGACTGGTGCCAAACGACAAACCAAAGGGGCTTTAAGGAGAACATGCTGTTGAAATTAATGTATTCATTTTGTTAGAAGGTCATCAGTGCTTGGGAGCCCTGTGCCTTGGTGTGCCCCTGTGTGAGCAGACACATGATCAGTGCCAGTACTGTGGGATGGCTTGCTCCATACCTCCTGCCATGTCTTCTTGCCCCCCTCCCTCCGTACCATGAGCCCCACCCTAGTACTTGAGATGGGCAGTCAGCTTTGCTTATATTTTCCATCTTTGCCCAGCAGCACCTAGAGGGCCATAGCAAATGTCTAGATGTGTGAGCATGTGCATGTGGGTGTGCTTTTGAACGTGTGTGTGTGTGTGTGTGTGTGTGTGTGCGCGCGCGCCCACATGCGAGCGCATGTGCCTGCAAGAGAACGGTGGGTGGGGGTTAGAGCCAGTGCATTATTCTGGGAGGGAGGGAGGCAGGTTAACGAGGGGAGGAGTGAGGGTGGATTCTCTGGTCCTACTTTGATTTAAGGCTAAGGGGTCTTTCATGTCCTTTGAGGTTAAGGATACAGTTCATTGTGCAAAGAGCCTGAATGAACCTTTTACATTTCCCATTCGGAGAGCCTATGGCTTTTCTGCTCTTGCATTCTCTGTTGCTGAGCGACAGCTGCTTCCTTCTATTCACAGAGCATGTGCAAATCATCAGTGCTACTGGTCCATTCTGCAACCTGTTAGCTCTGCATTCTAAAAAAAAAGTGTGATTCAGATAGTATTTTTATGCATGGTTACATAGATTCTCTGCTGTATATTCAACCGACTCATTCTTCTGATCTGCAGGCTTTAAAGACCTATCACCAGTACCACGTAGACTGTCTTTCGGCAGAGGGAAAGCTTAAAGAGGCAGCGCGATTGGAAGAAAGACAGACGGGAAAATCATCAGACCTGGGCCTGGGCCAATCAGCAGGCCAAAGGCGGAGCTCTGCTAAAAAAATGGAAAGACTGTTGGAAAAGGTACAGCATTATTTCCGTAGCTTTTAAAAGCCCAGTGAAAAACAAATTGTGATTGCAATTTCTGTAGTATTATTTATCTCATCTCTAAATTTGTCATTTAATTATTTTTTAGCAATTTTATGCCACTCATTATTGTAGTTGAACTGTCTTCTGTTGCTGTGAAAAGCAGTACAAATTGGTGGCAGTATGTTGCAAACTAATGTGTGTGTGTGTGCGTGCCACACAGAGGCAAGGAAAGGTCCAGGAAACCCAGCTGAAGTGCACTAAAGCTCGCAATGACTACCTTTTGAACCTAGCTGCCGCCAATGCCTCCATGAACAAGTACTATTTGGAGGACATCTGCACCCTTATTGACGTGAGCATGTCCACTGTCCTCCGTCAGCCCGTGTGGCGTTTAATACATGACCAATGAATACTCAGCCTTTTTTGCAGTAGCCTTTGTGCTCGTTTGCTCGCACTCAGATGTGTTACATGTTCACACCTACTGGTGTCATGGTGAAATTCAACTGGTTTCTGTCCATTGTGGGTATTCTTCATACATTACCCTAACTTCGTCACATATGTGAGGATCTGTCTCATTGCCCTCATGTTAAACGCTCCCTTTGTCATGACCAAGATGCTTCAAACTAGCTTCTCTTCGCTGTCTTAGTCCTGTTTCAGTGCACCCGCTCTTTGCTGTTGCCTGCAGCACAGTCATACCTTTACCCTCCATTGTCTGTCCGTTTTATTGTCATGGTAACGACTAGAAGCTCCTGCAACCAGTGTCTCACACAGCGTCCTCTTTTAGTGCAGTGATCTGGGGTACCACCTGTCACTATCCCGGGTGATGCGCGGATACCTGTCCAGCTGGAACAGAGTCCAGCAGAACCTGAAAATCGGCATGCAACAGCTGGACTCAGCAGTGACAGGCCTGAGTCAGACCCAGGACAGGGACTCTCTGCTGCAAGCGCACAATGCCACCTTCTGTCTGCCCTTCCGCTTCCAGTACCAGCCCCACGAGGGGGACCAGGTAACACTTCCCAGCACATCTGAGCGCTGCTCTCACTTAATGTGCTGAGCTGTTTTTAACTATCTTTGCTGACGAGGGACTAACAGGCAGGGGTATTTTGGCTACCTTCTGCAAGGCAGCAGCATTAATTTGAGTTGAATTTGATCATTAATTTAAATTATCAGAGGTGCATTCCATGAGTGGTGTCTGGACTGAGGTCAGCGAGCGTGCCATGAGGATGTGTGTGTGTGTGCCCGGCTCAGGTGTGCGAGGTGAGCGCAGAATGTCAAGTGAGGTACGAGCTGGAGACGCGCTACCAGCAGCTACAGTCCAGGCTGGCAGTCATCACGTTGGAAACTGATGAGGTATGTGTGTGCAAATGACTCTGTTGTGAATAATATCCTGGCTCTAGCTCCAGGGAACAGAACTAAACACCCATTTAATCATTGATTATGCTATTGATGTATGATCTACATATTGTAATGTTGCAGTCCACATATACTTGAATAAATGTGTAATAGCTACAAGAATTATCCAAAAAGCAAAATTATTTACTGTTTGAGGACCATAAATTATAGTAGTAACATATATTCATCTCAATTATAATAACCTCTGTGATTCTCAGTCTAATAACTAAGTACCATTCTAAAACATAATTCATTCTGTATAGGAAGGCCAAAAATACATGTTGTTAATGTTTTGTACTGGTACTGCTTACTTGCCAATAATTTGCTCTTAAAAATCTCTCAGAATATACATATTCTTTATTTTTGTTGCTCTGACCAATGTGACATTTTTTGTTAACCTCCAAAATATTTTTCAACTGAGAAATAATCAGCATGATTCTTTACAGACAAAAAGCTTAAAATAATTAATAAACACTGTCAATATTTGCCAGTCTGACCCATCATCACATACATGTTATTAGTGTTCTTTATCTCACTAGTACATGCAAGACAAACTGTACAAATATACCAACATATTTAGCAGAGAACTGTTACCATGGAGACAGATATCCTAATTATCTTCCTCTCAGGTTAGCAAAACCCTGCGAGCCACACAGTCTGCACTTCTAGACAGTATCTGTGATGATGACTGTAACCCCGCCCCTGACATATCTGCCACCCAATCACAAGAGACGATTGGTGATGCACCTGGGACCAAGCTCAGTTTGGCGAAGCGCAGAGCCAATCTGCAGGAGACCGAGACCTACTATTTCACTGTGAGGATTTCTTCTGGTTGAAGAATGAAAATTTGCTGCCACATCAGCTTAAACATAAATATGCCCCCACAATCTCATTGTAGCATGGTGGTACAGCTTTGAATTGATGGGAAAGACAGCCACAGAAGTAACATAGTATTTTATAAACTGCTCTTTCAGAAAGTGAAAGAACATCTCAATGGCAGCTCTTTGATCTCAAAACTTCAGGCGAAACACGACTTGCTTAAGGAAGCCATACAGAAAGGTACAGTATGTGGCCAACCACAGAAGCACTATTTCACATTTTCAGCTCTTCAAGCATGCCTGTTCTGCTTCAGTTTTCAGTCTTTGCAATTACTGTAAGGTTTCCAGGGAATTTAATTTTCACATTTTTTTCTTTCTCTCTCTCTCCCTCCCGCCCTCCCTCCCCCTGTCCACCCTCACATCCAGCTGAAGCAATTGACAGTGACCCCTCCAGGTACATAAGTGTGGTGTCTATACTTGTCACTTTCTGTAATATCATATCGATGGGGATTTAGCTGTAGTGCGTAAGGAACATCTGTAGTGCTGAGCTGCAACTGTGGTTATAAGTAATGAATTACTGCAACTCAGACAGTTTGTTATATCCGCATCTCAGTCTTGTGTTCAGGAAGCGATGATGATATTGATCAGAGGCTAAAAGCAAACCTAGGTCTTACTTGTAGCAAAGACCAACGTATTCTTGTCAGATGTTTACTCATGAATTAGAAAAGCAAGCTCAACTTCCTGTAACAGACACACTGGTTCAGAATGTGGAAATCGTGGTTAAACCAAGATAGGCCCCTTGAAACTTCACTATCCGTCTTTAGCATGTACAATACCACTGATACTTTACAGTGCTACAGAACAGACCACTGTAAGACCTTGAAAACAATAAGCAGAAGAGTGAATAGGATGGAATATTAATAATGAATAAGTGGCAAATGAAAAATGTTCTCTAGCGCTGGTTTCCTCTGGTCCTCACTTCACCAGACACACGCAGCATATATCATCAATACCATCGATTCTGCTAAGAACACTTTATATTCTGCCTTTGGCTTCTTTGTTAAATCCCGTACAAAACTTTCTCTGCAAAACAAACACAAACAGCTATACAAGTTTTGTCTGTACACTAGTTCCTCTTCCTTTTTGATTGTGTGGCTAAAACGATGGGATTTGCATATTCCCACGACGGCCACCTGTGTTCCTTCAGACTTCGTGTTGCTGTGTTTAAACTGTGAACGTGACGGTCCGGTGCGAGCGTGTGTGTGTGTGAGCGTGTGGCTGGAGTGGTGTCACAGTACAGTACTCGTGTGTATCCCCAGAGGGCACGCCAGTAGGTCAATGCGTATGCGGAAGGCTCGGCCCTGCTCCCAGTACAGCCACAAACTCTTCACGGGAGACATGCTCTCCTTCGTCCAGGTACCCGACCCTGCGGCCCGCGCCGCCGCTGTCCCCTGCTCTCTACGTCTCGGCAACATCCCCTCTGTTGCTGCTGTGTGCTTCTCGCTGTTGTGTCAGCTGACGGCAGTCTGTCCCGCCAACGCGAGGTGACCCAGTCCTGCTCTTATCAGCTTGCCCCACTGACTCCTGGGAAAATAAAAAAGTCTCTTCACTGGCTCCCCATTTTAAAGACCTCTGGTGTACTTACTAATCAAGTTAATAAAAAGCAGAACTGTCATACGGTCCCACGGTGTCCAGAAATCTCTCTCGACACAGGCAAGTGAGGAAGTACAGTCAAATAGATTGTGTCCTCAGAAGAACAGTGAAGATTAGCTTTGGTTATTACTTACTGATTCAAAAACATAGGGCTGTGACTGGTAACTAGTTGGGGATCATTTTAAATCAGAAAACATTTCCTGTTACAAAAGGTACTGGTGATTTGGTACACTTCCTAGTGCTAAATTGAAGCTGTAGGCCTTCAGTGAGTGGTGCTACTTAATGTACCTAATTGTAATGTGTTCATACTTTTTTTTTTAAATGAAATATAAGCTTTATTGTTTCTATAGAGGTTTTTTCCCCACTGTCTCGCTGAAGCACAGAAACATGGAGTGGAGTATAACTGGTAGCTATAAATCGCTTTATCTATCCATAACAAACACTGCCTGTATTTACCACTGTGATACCCTGCTTAGTCAAAAGTACCTGGACTGCTTTGCCGAGCAACCCAGCAGGACGATTTCAGATACCAAAAGCTAACAGAGTACTGATGTTTTCTGTTGAACAAGGGTCCTGCTTTAGCCTGTTCTGCGGAGAAGCTACCTTGTGCTTCGGTGCTGCAGGTCAAACCAAAAATGAGACCGCCAGTGTAATGTCCACTCCACTATGGAGCACACCTCGTGGGCTTCCCCTAGGCATTGCTGTCGCACATGAAACGCTCTCACCTCCCGCCTGCAAATCTCAGGTTAAAGCGTGCGGAATAGGTCCGATCCCGTAAATACGTAACGTCGGGCACCACTCGACTGCAGCAGAGACGGTAAACTAGCGAGAATTTGGGGTACGTGACATGCGGACTTCTTGTCCGTAACTGTCGTGCTATAGCGCTGTATGTGCAGTGCTTACACTGTGCTCACTTTGTACTTACGCTGTTGTTACTGTGGAGTCCTGCCCACTTGTGTTGTGGGACTAAAGAGCCGTGCTGTGCTGCTTCATAGTTAACCCTGTCTCTCTCTTGTCTGTGTGTTCTCCCCTTCTGTGTGCATCCTCCCGTGTCTTTCACCCCGCTCCTCTCTGCGTTGGCCCCTTTCGCTCCTTCGCACTCTTTCCCCCCTCTCTCTTTCTCTCTGTTCTCCTGTTGCTCTATGCTTGGCTGGATGTGACTGCTAGGAGGAGAAGGAGAATGTCTAGGACACAGGTACAGCTCTGCGTGAGCGCGCACGCGCGTGTGCAGCATGCACGAGCCTCTCACCAGGCTAAGCGGCGCCTCTAGTAGCGCATCACATATGGAGGTTACAACGCAGGCTAGCAACTTACTGTCGCCCAACCCCCTGCAGAGCTCGGGACAGCAGATCCCCCTGGTGGTGGAAAGCTGCATTCGATTTATTAACCTTCACGGTGAGCCTGATCGACAACCGAGCGCTAATGTACAGCTTGGATTGCACTGTTTTTGCACTAGGTCCCCTCTGTAACTGTCTGCACATGCTGTGAAAGCCAAAGCAATGAACTACATGTCTGTACTTACATAAACCTCCCAGATTTTTATAATGTAATTAATTAATTCACACCTACATTTTGCTGTACTAACTGTTTAACAACAACAACAACAAAAATAACTGTTCAGTTGTGGCATTGACAATAAATATAATGGTTTTGATGGATAAAGTTTACGAATGCTTACATGTATACATATATGATTTTATACAGTATTGACACTCATTGACCTGAATGCTGGTCTCTGTGTGTTATCGCAGGTTTGCATCATGAGGGAATATTCAGAGTTCCAGGATCTCAGAGCGAAGTCAACCACATCAGAGATGCTTTTGAAAGAGGTACATCTGCACAGTGGACTAGCCTGCTCTTTCAGTAGTCTTGTGTACATTTGCCAGTGGGCTGTTCTCATGCCATCTGTGCAGACCTCACAGGACTCTTGGTGGCTGTTGGTTACTCATGGCCCCCTCGTGTGCTGGCTCTTTAGGGGAGGACCCTCTGACGGACAGTGAGTGTGACATCGACTCTGTGGCGGGCGTGCTCAAGTTGTACTTCAGGGGTCTGGAGAAGCCGCTCTTCCCCGAGGAGAGCTTCAGCCAGCTCATGGATTGCGTCCGTAAGATACACTTAATTTCCTACCTGCATTCCCAATTTACAGTACTGGCCCCTGTGCTCCAGCTCTGTACACTCCTCCTGTGTTGATCCACACCTTTTTTTTTCAGCCATCGAGAATGTGACAGAGAGAGTCACCCAGATCAAGACGATCATCTCCACCTTTCCCCGGCCCGTTGTCATCATCATGAGATACCTCTTTGCCTTCCTCCACCAGTAAGTATGATCACCTGATTACCCCACTCTGTTTCTCCTCTCCTTTTGTAATTCCACTTGATATGTCCCTCTCCTCTCCTCTCTTCTCCTGTCCTCTCTAAAACATAAACATATAGACTGAATGTTTGCCTGTGTCCCCCCCCCTTCCCCCCCAGTGTGTCCCAGTACAGTGACGAGAACATGATGCAGCCGTACAATCTGGCCGTATGCTTTGGGCCGAGCCTGCTGCGGGGGGCCGAAACAGGTGATGCCGTGACCCTGCAGCCGCAGATCAACGCTTTTGTCAAGACCATGATCCTGCATCATGAGAGCATCTTTCCCAGCCAGGCAGAGCTTCCGGGCCCCATCTATGAAAAGTGCATGACCCTGGAGCAGGAGTACTGGTAAGATACAGCTATTTACTGTCTGCTCTGTGCTGCTGGTTACACATGCAATGATAATACCTTATCCGTAATAACGTTCTGCTCTATAGGGACCATATCTGTTTTCCTCGGGTATTTTTTATATCTCCAGACATGTTATTTAGATTAAGCTGTGATCAAAGTACCATTTAGCCTCTAACTCTATGTGAATTAGCTAATACTGTACGTACATGTGAACCCTGCAATGAACTGGCAACCTGTACAGTGTCATGCCTACCATGACAGGCTCTGAATAGTTGTGACATTGCATAGATAAATGGCTAGATTACCAGGTGGTTGGAAGGATGTCAGTCCATTTTAAATCTGTTGCTGGCCATCTGCCTCTGTATGCACTCACTAATAAAGTGTTAGATAGCCATGGATCAATGTCAGAAAATCACAGGTGGTTAAATTACTGCCTTGGGATCATAGCCTTGTGAATGGCATATAGACACATCTGATAAAGTACCTTTGAACCTGAAGGTAAATCAGCTGTATTTCTGCAGTGAACCCATTGCAGAGGAAGTAGAAGGAGAGTCTGAACCTCTGCAGAGTGAGGATGGTAAGAATATGTTTGCGGGGTGGGTGTTTTTTTGAAGGTGTCAGTACCACAGCTGTTGTTGCGTCAGTGAAGATGACTTGAGCATGTTTCTGCTCATTTTCTGTCTTCAGAATGGGATGCAGTAGCAATCTTTGATTATGTCGCACGGACCCCAGCTGAGCTGTCATTTAAACAAGGGGACCACCTCTTGCTTCACGGCAAAGCCTCTTCTGATTGGTGGAGAGGAGAAGTGGGTGGGGTCAAGGGTCTTATCCCCCACAAATACATCAGTGTTTCTGAGGGGTAAAATCCTCCTTCCTTTTTCCTGTCCTATTTCAGCATTACCAAGCTTTTATGTTCATTCACTGTATTCTTTCATATTGAACTAGTTTAGCTTGGCAAGACTGAATATTTATTTCTGCTTTCTTTTAAATGAAAAGTCTTTTAAATGAACAATTAAGACAGAAATGAAAGCTGCAGCATACTATCTAATCCAGTTTTTTGTGGTACAGTATACTTAACAGCATAGCATACTGTAGTGCTTTATATCTTGTATTTATACCTTAACATAGCTTAACACTCCATGTAGAACTAGGAATTTTGCTGTATCATGTGTGAGGTGTAGACAACGTGTGCTGTAGAGCCGTGTTGTGTGTTTGGTGGCTCGACTGAGCGTTGGCGTGATGTACGGCTCCCGTCCTCCTGCTCCTGACAGTCTCTTCCCCTCTCAGGGCTGAGCGCAAGCAGGACCAGGGGAGGAGGGAAGATGGCAAAGGGGGCAGCACCGGCAATCTGGCAGAGGAGCAGCAGGCCACAGAGCATGGCACACGGTATCCAGGGGAACCCGTCCAAATGCCCCAGAGAACCCCTAGATTAAGACCCACCCTGTGAAAGAAACAGATTGTGTGCACATTCTGCAGCTGCAATAGACAGAAATAGCCATTCTAAATTTACAGTGGAAGCTCATTTAGTACAGTTAAGAATCTAAAATTCCAGCCTCTTACAGGCCCTTCCCTGCCCAGCACAGCTCCTGGCATTGTCTGAGACTTTCATATCAGATATGTGTAACAGTTTCTGTCCCCAAGCAATAAGACTCCTCAGTTCTCAGGGGCTGGACTAATTGCTCACAAACACCATCACTGCAATGCTGCACTTTTATGATTATCATACACAGCACATTCCAACTGTGTACTTTGCACAGAGCTGAGTCTGGTCTGCACTGCTATCTGCTATTTTGTGCTATGTTTACATTTTGTTGTTTGCACTAGTCGTTGTTATCACCACTTGGTGTCTTTTTGCACCCTGTGTATTTTATTAGTAGTTTTCTGTTGTCCTTTTGTGTTGTTTTTATGTTGTACCTAGTGTCCTGAAGGAACCTTTTTTGCTTTCACTGTGTAATGTAGCAACTGTATATAGCTGAAAAGACCATAAAACCCTTATCCTATCCTGTACTATCCTATCCATGGTCATCATGGGGAGACGAGAGAGATACATAGATAATAACTGATACAAACAAAATAATATTCCTACCAGTTCTGCTTACATCCACAAGAGAACATAGTTAAGGACACAGTTTTAGTCTGTTTGCAACATATATTGTCTAAAGATGATTGTTGAGTCATAACCTGTGTATCACAAATAGAAAATAGAGGAAAAAAGCTTTTTTTGAAATTTAAATGAACATTGTTGTAATTGTCCTAGATAAATCTGATTCTAGCAGAGACAGAAACCCAAAAATGAATGAGCGTGTCTTTGCCTGTCTTCACACTTGTTCCCATCTCCTTCAGGCTCAGGGTGAACAGTGACAGCGCATCACTTCCCAGCAGGCAGAAGGCAGCAGGCAGCAGTAGCCCCGTGCGGAAGCTCACCTTACAGCTGCCCGAAGGTCGGCTGATCTTGCCTCCTCCATCCCCTGGCCTCATACGCCCGCAGATTGGGTATGTCACCTCTGCACAGCTGGTTTAACACTCCACCTAGAGACGAATTTGTAACCTTCCTCCCCTCATCTTTCACTAATAAAACATAATCACACAAATATAACTGAGTTATATTAAATATTTTGGGCCACACATTATAATCAGTGTAAAAAAGTGCATTTTTTCACTCCTGGGTAAAGAAAACCGTTCAGGTGAGACAGGTATTAAGCCACAGACGTTGCTGATCCTGCGTGAGGGCAGCTGTCCCAGGTACAGTCCTGTAACACCTGTTGCAGGTGATGTGCTCGTTCAGTTTGCACAGCGGTGCTACTTTAAATCCCTCAGGGGCTGTCAGTGGTAACGCTACACTGCCGCTGCTGAATGTAAGCGCAGCTGTGTGTGCAGCAGAGAGCTGCTTCTCTCCATGTTGGCCTTACCACAGCCCTGAAAGTAAACGTCAGTGATACACTTATCTGGTATTCTTTGTCAGTAAAGGAAGTTTGTGTTCTATTGATTACTGCTTTAAAATGTTTATTTTCTGGAATTCATCTAGGTTTTTTTATTCCAGGAATTCATATGCATTTTAGATTTCCATTAATTTTTTTACAAAGTAAGTGTATGTATTATTACATGTGCATGTTAGATATGAAGACTTTAAAGCAGTTTAGTTTTCTCTTTGGTCCTGTTTTTCCCTCCAGGAGCCAGGAGAGGAGACACACCGTGGAACTGCAGAGACAGATGGGAGGGGACAGACAGACAGTGATGGTTGACAAGGTCAGAGCCCATGGTTCTCACCCAGCTGAGGGTGTACAGTCACCACATGTGGCTTTTGGAAAGAAAAATCTGCCGCATTTTTAGAATTAATCTATTTGCTGCTGTGTAACGTTACAACAGCTGTTGGCTTTAATGTTAACTTTTACCTCATTTCTTAGTGCCTTTCCTCCTGTGCTCTATCCATTCATCTTCTGTCCTCTTATCATTTATTCATCTATGCCTCTTAATTTTCCACCCCACCTGCAGGAGGTCAGCCGTCAGATGAATTCTGTCTTCAAGGAGCTCCTTTCTCGACAGTCCCCCATCGAACCCACCCTAACCTCCCCCTCCACTTTTTCCTCTGCTCCTTCTGCGGCTCGACAGAAGAAGGGTGGATTTGGCTTGAGAGGACGAGCGCTGTTCAAAACTGCAGATCAACAGGACTGAGACAGTCAATGGAAATAGTTAGCTGAAATATGGATAACATGAAGGGGATGGCCAAGCGGAGGGGCCTGGCAAACAGTGGCAGTGAGCACGTGTGAAGACATATATTTTTCCAGATTAGTCATGTTACGTTGTTTCGTTTTAATTTTTCATACTGTGTCCTGTACAATGATGTGTTGTTCTGTACACTGTATTGCATTGTGTCACAGTAGCGCTTAGGGTTTGTAGTCGTGGAGAAGGGAGTGTGCTCTCACGGAGAAGGGAGTGTGCTCTCACTGAGAAGGGAGTGTGCTCTCACTGAGAAGGGAGTGTGCTCCCTGTTGATACAGTGCATTGATAGCTTACCTCTTCAGCAGGGCAGTTGTTTACTGTAATTATGTACAGGAACGGAGAGGCTTGCAAAAAAAAAAAAAAAAAAAAAAAACAAATGTTTTATTAGCCAGACCAGGGAGGTGAGTTTGATTATTGCTGATGGACATTCCGCTGTGTGTGTGTGTGTGTGTGTGTGTGTGTGTGTGTGTGTGTGTGTGTGTGTGTGTGTGTGTGTGTGTGTGT
>JABJVR010000103.1:1506643-1520293 GCA_025773905.1 Chitala chitala
CCCCACGAGGATAACATCAGAATTTATCAGTGCCTCTTTTCAAGTTAAAATGACACAAACAGCCATAAATCCCATTAGATGGCACAATAAGGAAATTACATTGTATGGTGTCCACGCTGACTTCAGCCGTTTACTCTGTTAATTATTACCCACCATGCACTTGGGACACTGTAACCAATGGTAACCAGCAATGATAACCACCTATTCCAGTGCTGCAAAACAACATCTTTGTTCAAAGCTCCAAGACTGTGTGTGTGTGTGTGTGTGTTCTAAATAAAAAGCTTGCCTTTGCAAAAAGCCTCAGTTATAGTGTCCATGGAAAACACCAAAACACACACAGAGAATCAAATTCTTATCTGCATCATACCATTTTCTCCCAACGGCAGCTTCATAACTGTTCCCACCAAGATGGCATTTCAGAGATGCATAGATGCATGAGAACCTGAACACAGTTCCCACCAACTGATATCATACAGCGAGATCCTGAGGACCGCTCCCACCAACACTGAGGTCATAAAGCGAGAACCTGAACACAGCTCCCACCAACACTGATGTCATACAGCGAGAACCTGAGGACAGCTCCCAACACTGATGTCGTACAGCAAGATCCTGAACACAGCTGCCACCAACACTGATGTCGTACAGCAAGATCCTGAACACAGCTGCCACCAACACTGATGTCGTACCACGAGATCCTGAACACAGCTCCCACCAACACTGATGTTGTACAGCTGAGAGATGGAATGACGGACGAAGAAAGGCGTTTGGACTGTACCGTTTTCAGGAACGCTGAGTAACGGTCAAGACAAGTAGGATGCTGAGCTGAATGTGGAAAAAAAAGAAGGAGCTCAAAGAGATGGAAAAAAGGCCAGAGTTATGTTCTGTCCAACCTGTGGTGACCATCTCCTGTGTTTCTTTTATTTATCCAAAATGAGTTGGGCATGACCACGCTAAAGTGCACTGATCTCTCAGGACTTTACAGGACAGTGCTTCTCAACAATTATAAGATGTAAATGGGACTCAACAGCCAAGACGTACTGTTTCATACACTATGACCTCTTTAGGAGAATGCCAATTATGTTCAGGCACTCTGTAGCTTGACTCATTATTAAGTCCACTTTTTAACTAGGGCTACACGGCCTGCAGACGCATTTCCTCCATGTAAAATACATTTCCCTGAAAAGAGATTTAAGGAGCATGACCAACACAACCCTTTTTGCTGTTCAGCATTCAAACATTCGTTTTGCGCAGACGTTTACCTTTTTTGCTTGTTTCCAAATTGAAAATTTGCAAAGAAAGAGAGAATACCCACTTGTTTTTTATGCATGTTTTGTCTATCACCCCATATGGTCTTCATCATCATAGTCATCAACATCATCATTATTATTTTTATTACTATTATTATTAATAGTTTAATGAAAGCTCAAGTCCAGCCTCCCAGACGAGACTTCCTAGTCTTTGACGAGCCGGTAGACGTGGTACTGTGCCCCGTGCTCGCTGGTGGACACTTCGAACACGAAGGCTATGCACAGCAATGTCTCCTGGGTGTCCCTGTTTGTCACCACCTGCCAAACGAACCAAACACACAGCTAGTGAGTGTGCTTATGCTGTAGTGCAGCACAGCAATGCTCAGGCCTGCACACTCACACAGGTAATGTGTTTCACCTGTCTCAGCCAAACAACACTGTGGTTTTCAGTCCAATGACAGTTTGCAATTAAATTATGCGGCTTAATTTTTTCCCCCCTGAACTTCCCTTTTTGGCCTTTTAACTTCCTTTAATAACTGGACTTGATGTTCTTGGTCACTAATTGTAACACCCCAGGCTGTCATGATCCTTGTGTCCTCTAGATGTTGCCCTCCAGTGCCCTTTGTGGCTAGTCACTGTTAGTACTGCGTTATATGACCTAACCAGAAAATAAGCCCTAACATGATTTTTCAGGATGCTCGTAATATAAGCCCTACCTCAAAAATAAACCACAGTTATAATTGTCAGCCAGACGGATGCATTTACTACGTCCGTTGCAAGGCATAACGGATGTATTAAATTACAAAATCATAATATGAATATATAATTACATATAAATAAATAATATAATTGACATTAGTGAATGAATAAATGTAGATTGGTGTACATGAAAAAACAAGACATCCCCTGAAAATAAGCCCTAATGCATGTTTTGGAGCAAAAATTAATATAAGACCTGGTCTTATTTTCAGGGAAACAGAGTACCTTGTTATATTGTTTTCCCTGTGTTAATTGCTTTTAGTATTGTCCGGCTGTGTCTCGTTTTCCAGCTATAATATAAGCCCCTGTCTCAGGGTGTTCCTGGCCAGTTTTTGTAGGTGTAAGTCTGTAGTAGTAGTGTGGGAATAATTGTGGTGTGTAATTAGAAACATTGCCTGTAGACTTCCCTGATATATGTAGTTTGTCTTTATTCTCCGTCACGTTGCTGTTGTACCCTGTTGGTGTTTTTCCTTTGTTACCTCTGTAACCCCGTGTCTATATCTTGTTATGCCCTTCATTAAAGCCATCCTTTTGCACATTCGACCTCGCGTCTCTTACCTTCTAGGCAAAAAGATACACTAAAGAAATGCGTTACCTTTGAACGCTGTATAAAGTGCACCTTTATTTCATGTCTGTTGTCTTTGACCTGGAGGCTCAGAAAATTGTCCTTGTCCCCGTTTTTATAAATGCATATAAACAAAATTCATACTTTTACCTTAATTTTGATGGCAATATAAAAATCAATAAGCAAAAGGTTAAACAAAGGGACTGTGTACAGATTCTTTACAAAAAAAGCTGTGATTTTAAATAGCTAAATATGCCTGCAATTAAAAAAACAAAGTAACAGTAAACTTGTAGTTTGAAAGACACATTACAGTACGCAGTTATGAACACCATGTTAGGCAGATGCCACATTACCTGCAGGATGGTGAAGTTTTCCAGCACGCTGTTCATCATGTACTTCTCAGGAAGGTGTTTGAGCTTGTGGATAAAGTTGATCATGTACTCGCACATGGGCGAGCGGTGGATCCTGTACACGCACCTGCCGCCCTCCACGCGAGCGTACTCCGTCTGAAAGGTGAGGCGTCAAAAGCCGTCAAGCTCAACGTGCACTTCAGCCAATGCTGAGCAGAAAGGAAATGGTTAGGCATGCAAGGCTTTCACACCTTCAGCCACTGATCCCAAACCTGTCGGCTGATTATCTAATACCATTATACGTTTAGGAGCTGGAGGTCTCGCTGACCGTCAAACAGACCTTAAAAACTGAAAAAAGGCAGCTGGTGGCTCAATGCGTAGAACATCAGGTTGGGATGGGGAAATGTCCCGGTTCAAATCCCACCCCTGCCACCAGGTGTGTCCCTGAGCAAGGCTCTCAGTGTTAGCTGCCCAGGTGCCACATAATGGCTGCCCACTGCTCCCACAAGGATGGGCTAAATGCCAAGAACCAATTTTGCTGTAAGATGTATGTCTCATTTGTAAATAATTTTGAACAAAGATGTCAACTAAAAGGAATGAATGAAACTAAAAAGTAAGAGGAAAAGGTGAAATGCATAAGAGAAGTTTCCTCACCTCCACCTTCTCCACCACCTGCTTGCCGAAGGAACAGACCTTGGTTGAGACGGTTATGGTCATGTTGTCGGTGCTGCTGTACTGGCTGCTTACGCCGTAGAAGGTGCTGGGTCCATCCTGCAGGTCTCCTCCACTCAGGTCCGCCTGCACGGGGAACAGATCACACCGATCATCCTCCTCATCTGAGACACACAACTTGTAGTCTCTGTTGAGTTAAACACTCCATAGATGGGTCAGATGGACCCCAAGACTATAAACCTACATTGTGTGTAGCGCAATGCAAGCTCACCCAGAACTTAACCAGGAAGAAGGCGTTCTGTGGACCCTTCTCGTACAGCTCCTTGAGGCCACCCTTTTTCTCAGGGAACTTGTCATAGATCTGCCGAACATCAACAGCTTCCAGCAGCGGGTCGCTGTAGGAGGGGTTCGTCTGGCCGATGTGCACAAACAGGTGCTTGCTGAACTGCAACAGGGGAGGACAGAGAGTTTGAAACTGAAGCTTAACAGAAACTCAGGCATGGAACAATATGGAGAACAGGGTCACAGGCACTGAGGCCTGGTGTGGGGAAATCAGAGAACAGAGTCGTAGGCACTGAGGCCTGGTGTGGGGAAATCAGAGAACAGAGTCGTAGGCACTGAGGCCTGGTGTGGGGAAATCAGAGAACAGAGTCATAGGCACTGAGGCCTGGTGTGGGGAAATTTGGAGAACACAGTCACAGGCACTGAGGCCTGGTGTGGGGAAATTCAGAGAACAGGGTCACAGGCACTATGATGTGATGTAGCACCTTTTAACATTCATGTAGCCCAGAAAATCAATCTAAGAACCGATTTTGTGTCTACAAACCCAAAATATAACTTCTCATGGAAAAAATTGGGCAACTCAGATTACTATCCTTCAATGCCTTTGTTTCCAAGCCAAAAACCAGATTCCTTGCTCATGGACCATCGCTGCTCACCGTGTCAGGGTCCCTCTGCACCTCCATGAAGGCAGAGTACTCCAGCAAGCGCAGCTTGGTGGAGGCGATGGTGCGGTCCTGCCACACAGGTACAGCCGTGGCACCTGGGGGGGCTGGGGGTGCCAAAGGTTCAAAAGCTGGAAAAGGGATAAAAGGATTGTTAAACCACACAGACAGATCACCAAACCAAGCACATGGAGAAAACAATGCATAAAATTTAAGTGCTAGACGTTAGCCATGCTTCAGTAAAATGCTTTGTAGCTGAGGTATGAGCATGTGCAAAATCCATCCATTAACCATTTTTGATTCCACTGAACAACATCTAGCTGCCTAATAGCATGTTTTCTTGCCCCAAGTCTTTTTTCCAAAATTGGTTGATTAGCTATGTGGCAGTTCCTGTAAAGGGGGAGGGTTGAAAGGGCTTTAGGTGGCTGGTGGCTTAATGGGTGGAGCATCAGACTGGAATGCAGATGTCCCCCTGTTCGAATCCCCCCCAACCATCAAATGCGTCCCTGAGCAAGACACTCAGCGCTAGCTCCCTGGGCACTGAATAATGACTGCCTACTGCTCCCCCAGGGGATGGGCTCAGTCCAAAGTTTTTTTAAATAAAAATTAAATAAAAAATTTAAACCAGCTCTCTGAACCCAGACACACTAAGCTCAGTACTCACTTGGTATTGGGTTGGGAACCGGGCCTTGCAGATTGGAGTATGTTGTGGGGGCAAAAGGCTTGATGCTAGAAAGAGCAGTAATGTTAGAAGATGAGTCTGAGTCGCACAGCAGCACTAACCCATCACTTCGCTGATGACCACAGAAACTATGGGCTCTAAAGCTTCACCATGGTAGGGTGAGAGCACCACTCAGATTATATTTTCTTTATCTGAGCCACCTATAGAAAGAGGCCCTGAATCTTTGCTTTTGGAACAACTTTCAATAAACTTCTGCTAACAAGCCTTTCTGAGTTAACTCTTGATTGTGCCTATCAACTGCACACTTACTCCTGAGTGGGTCCAGGGTGTGCAGGTATGGACGGCGGCCAAAACTGCGAAGAACCAAAAAGGACAGTCAGAGAGGAGCGACAGTACCGAGATGGGTGTTTCCCAATGCCTGAAATGCCGGAAACTGCATATGTAACATTAACAGAAACTGCAGGATGGTGCAAAGCATCTCTGGTTAAACCTATGCTAGTGTAAATTCTATTTTAGGAATTATCTACAGTTTGGCACAGGGATTTTATAGTGTTTCAACAGCCATAGCAGCTGCTTATTGCTAAATGTGCAAGTGCTGCCTTCGACAAACTGGCCTTATCTCAGGGCAGGACGAAGTCAATCGGGCTCACCCGGGTAGGTGGGGGATATGGCGACTGAGGCAGGTGGGGCAGGGGGCTCTTCGTCACACCAGGGGACACGATCTGAGCAGATGACAGTGTCGACATTCTCTGCAAGGCCTTGTCTTTAGATGCCTGATCCTGCAGCAGACAACCAGAACAAAGATAGGGGGGGTACTCAACTCCTCCAACCTCATCATTGATCTCAATCATGGTAGTACACAAAACTGACAAAAACTTTGAAAATACAAAAAGCTGCATTCTCTAGCTCGCCTTAAGCGCCAAGAACGTTACAGGAAGAAGGAGAACAATCCAGGTGCAGTTAAACTTTCACCACATCTTTATTTCTTTGATTGACAGCGCTGTCATTAGCTGGAGCGTTCAAACTTGTGTTATTCAGTCGGTTCAATGTATTCGCCTCCTGTTCAATTTCATTACTGTGTTTGTGTACAGCGGGATGTATAGTTGAACAACTGCTACTGTCCACTTGTAATGGGAAGGACACAAGGTAAAAAAAAAAAACTCATATCAAGACAAACCTGTACTTTTGTACTGCTATTCAAGAACAGCCTATCACTCTTAAACCTGTGCTGACTGGTATCCCACACTGTCTGCTGCTCAGTATAACTGGTTTTCCATACTGATAAAGGCTTATTTCCTTATCCCGTCAGGCAGCAGAATGAATCACAGTGGCAAGCTACAGAATCCATCATTCCTGGCTGTCACAGACTGCTGGGTTGGCTGAAGTACGAAGCGGGAAAACACGCGTGTTTGGGTGATGATGTGGATCTAGAATGCCATTAGCCACCAAGCAGGTGTATGCTGTTAAATTTTGTAATCATCTCATCTTACACAAGCTGACAGGCCAGATGAATGTTGGCGCCTAAGTGCCTCTGACCGCGAACTCTGTCAGCCATTGTCTCGAAAAGGGAAGTTCTCTAAACAAAGACATGGCTAACGGCATTTTCTCACACTGTCAGAGAGAACTGTAAATGCTCCTGCATTTCCTTCAGGAATTCATTCCACAGCAAAAGATTTTAAATTAAATACTAATGTGATTGCAAATAAATTATCGGGTTACAGTGATTCGACTCTGTGAGTTTTGTGTTTGACTTTAGAAGGACAGAAGCTTAAAGGTTGTTAATAGACTCCCTTACCCATGTTGACAGGGGTAAACAGGGGGGTCAAAGGTATAAAGTTATTGCATTCTTCAAAAGGCACTGTTTATTTTTCTCTCTTTTCTTTGACACCACTATGAACACAAACAGTGAGTGACACCACATGGCAATAATGTGCTAAACTTGAGTGGGCAGGGATTATTAATATTTAAAAGTAAAATTAAGCACCCCCCACCAACCCTATCAATAGCCAAATGCTACAATGAGAATTGAGGTCAGGGGTTCCACTTTTGAGTACAGCCTGAGTTCCTTTGTTAGGCTTGATGTTGTGCATACACAAAGACCTTCAAGACACAGATCAAAGGCATTTGTTTTCATAGTACATACACTTACAATCTCATCTACACAGAAAACAATCTACCACAGTTCCCTTGCCCAAAGTAAAAATCCTTTAATTTCTTTGTGAATCTGACTTTTGCTAAGTGTTTGAAGGGCACACATCAATGCTCCATGCACAGAAAACTGAGAACATGTAGAATTTACTACATAGTATTATACAGGACAATAACTTCAGATTAATATGTTGCCAAATTCGAAATAACTGTATGAGAGTTTCAAACTACAAGCTGCAGAGAGTAGGAAAGCATATATATGAAACAAAGCTAGATGGCAAATGGAGGAGAGTCAGAGACTTGTCACACAATGGGTGTGCAAGGTCAGCAGCGAGGCAGCCAAAGATGACAGAAACACACAGAAGGAGGACACTAGGGCCGAGTAGGCAGCTGTGCAACCAGGTAACATTGAGCAGGCAGCTGCGTAAATAATGAAGGCCGAGCAGGCAGCTGCACAGCCAGGAAGAGCCAAGCAGGCAGCTGCACAGATAGGCAGGGCCAAGCAGACAGCTTCGCAGATAGGCAGGACCGAGCAGACAGCTGCGCAGATAGGCAGGGCCGAGCAGACAGCTGCGCAGATAGGCAGGGTCGAGCAGACAGCTGCGCAGATAGGCAGGGTCGAGCAGACAGCTGCGCAGATAGGCAGGGCCGTGCAGACAGCTGCGCAGATAGGCAGGGCCGAGCAGACAGCTGCGCAGATAGGCAGGGCCGAGCAGACAGCAGCGCAGATAGGCAGGGCCGAGCAGACAGCAGTGCAGATAGGCAGGGCCGAGCAGACAACTGCGCAGATTGGCAGGGCCAAGCAGACAACTGCGCAGATTGGCAGGGCTGAGCAGACAGCACAAGACCAACACACTTACCAAGTTCATGGCCTAAGTCAAAGGAGAGAGAAACCAAACAAAAATTAATACAAAAGGTGATAAACCACCTCAGTATAAGAGCAAAAAAGGAATCACTCCCGTTTTTTTACACTTAATTTCCTGTGATGATTGTTACAAATTCCATACCCATTTTTGTATGTTATTGATACTTAACATTGCCATTTATATCTTCCCCTGTACATTACAAAAGCATGTCAATTTGAATGGCAATTTCATAATCAATATGCAAATGTGCTAAAACAGATCAAAAGTAAAAAGAAAAAAGTGGCAGCTACGAGTTTAACCAACAGCTACCTCACAACAATGGGCACACACTACAACAAAACAACACACCACTTGTTGGTTTTCTCAAGGAAACAAATCCAGACCATATTATTGTGAGATATGCCTGCTGCTTAAAAAGACTAGTATGGCATCTGAGTACAAGATGACACGACGAAACACTTGGGACGCTACAGTCTGTAAAAACTGAGACTAACCACCATTTCAGAAATGAAAACTTCTGTTCAGTTACATGCCAAAGGACCAAAAAACATGTCATTTTATTTTTTTCTTTCTGTTTGCATAGCCTTAAATTACTTTTTGTTTTATTATTTTTTTTTTTACATGTGTTAGCCTAACATTTTTTTTATTATTACTTACTGTATGCAGACTGTCCTATACTCTTCACAACACAAAAACATTACTTCTAGAAATGTTTTAGATTAGCTGCCCTGGTGTGCCCATTTGTGAGATGTGTGTCAATCATCAGTTTCATAAGGACAGTAGAGCCAGACACACACACATACACACACACGCACACACAATGACAGAGAGTAGGGGGACATGAAAAAAGAAAACAATTGACAGATAGAAGACAGACAGAAAGCAGGAAAAGGAGAACCAGGTAAGTGGTGGAAGTGTAAAAGGGAGCAGCTGAACAGAGGGCAGATGTCACAGGTGGCAGCAGCACAAGCAGATGCAGATGCACAGCTACAGACAGTGTGGATGGAAGCACGCTGTGCACCACTGCTAACCCAGACAGACCATAACAAGGCTGGAAGCAAAAAGCAGCTCAGCCACATCGGTTGCATGCAACTGTGTAGAGTTCCTAAGGTTCCTCTACTATACATGGGTACTCTGTGTTATACACTAGCCTGGGATCATTACAATCATTACAATCCAAACTGCAGGGACCATCTAACACGGAAGGCGTGTCCAGTCTCTAACTGTCTTTGAATACTGAACATGCAAACTCCACATAAAACCCTTCACTTAAATCTAACAGCATATTCATAGCTGTATAGGGAACCTTGTCTCCACTCATACTTGCGATGGAAATTAAAACCACTTTATAGTGGCCCAGTGGGTGTAGCCACACCCCTATTCCCATTCTACTCATTCTGAGGTGGGCAGCCAGAGGCCGGCCATTTAGCACTCACTGAAGAGCGGGACACAGCTGCTCTCACCAGATGTTCACCCCCAACGGTGCCAAGATTGCCCCTGGTGACCTCTTCGGTGTGACGTTCGGCAGAAAGTTACTTTACATGAATCCATGCAAGTGACACCCAGCTTTATCAGAAAGTAGAGCAGCAGACCAGTTTTAGATCAGCAGGATTAAATTAGGCCATAGCAGTTAATATTAGGGTTGGGGGGTGGAAGTGCATGCCAGAGCAGTTGTTAGAAGCAGATGCCAGAGAAGCGCATACCTTCAGCTTTGACTGCATCTCGCGAGATTTTCTCCGGGCAAGAACCTGCAAGTGGCTAGAAACCTGCAGAAAGAAGAGTGGAAGGGGGAAAGGGGAGACAGAGAAAGGGGGAAGAGGAGCCGTAACCAAAGAGGAAAGAGACGCCCAGGCACACCGTAACCACGGAACTGGCGCCACCTACCTTGATGCCCGCTTGGTATTCTCGAACTTTCTTCCGCGCTAACACCTGTATGTGACTAGACACCTAAAAGGCGTGAAAGAGCTTTAAACACACGGGTACAGAGGCCTGCTGGCTGTTACATGAGTCTGATACATCCATAAGGGCCACCTGCTGTTCCATCATTATGAATGAAGTGGATAATGTCTGTGGAGACTGAGGCAAGAGACGCCTTCAGCACACGCAGACCTGTTCTATTGTTATGACCAAAACCCACCAGATGTGGAACACAATTCTCTTTAACTGCTTGGCCACACGCTGGCTGTGAAGTAATGTGAGGAAGGGAATGTCATTGTCAGTCCCATGTGGTAATACTGTGCTCTGTATGTCACTGCAGAAGCCACCAATGAGCAGACTGCTGGGAAAAGCAAAGGTGACCTCTACACAAATACATTTTACACTGATGCTGCGGCCAATTCAACAGCACCATGAAAGAAATGCTGTGCATGTAATTATTTTTATTATTTTATAGTGCTTTATTAATCCCAGAGGTAAATTACTTCTCTGCATTTAACCCATCGCCTAGGGGGAGCAGTGGGCAGCCACATGCAGCACCTGGGGAGCTAGCACTGAGTGTCTGGCTCAAGGACACACCTGGCTGTGCTGGGATTTGAATTGGGAGACTTCTGCATCCCAGACTGATTTTCTTCCATTGAGCCACCAGGCCACTAAAAAATATTTTTGCAGCAGTATTATTTTTAATTTGTTTTTGTAATGATACTTGAATCTAAATATACAAAGGACTTAAATTTATCTGATATGATTCATTTACTATTGAACAGTATTTTCTGATTACTCTAAACGAACACCATGTCTTGCATTATGAAAGTGCTGACTTTGCTATGGTCTTGTAACACAAAGGCTGAAATAATAACAGGCCTGATATACAGCATGTCAATATCCCATGAAAGCGGGATGTTCATAAAGCAGACTGAGGCGTTTTCTGCTTTGTCACATCTGTCCCTGAAGGTCCACTGATACAGCAGACTGCTACTCTGGACAACACCGGTTGGGGTTTGACTGACCTCTAGAGCTCAACACTGAACGCCTATCTGGAACAGACTATATTTTCTCTCCTACAACTTCTGTCTGATGCAGCTAGTGGCAGTTTGGTAGGCTTACTGTTATGTACAACTGTCAGTCCAGTAAGTATTACTACAACAGTGAACTTTACAGACTGCAAGAAATTATGTGTTTGGTTTGCTTTTTATACTCTGAAAACCGTAAGATTTTCTGCAAGCAGTTTACATGTCAAGGTGGAACAACTACCTGCTTCCGTGTCCGGGTTTTCCCTGTCCGCAGTTTGATGTACCTGGCTATCAGCTCATTGCGACCTACAACACAGAAAGGAATACATCAGGCTTAGGTTGGAACCATTTTCTTTTTCAAATTTTGAGTATCGTGTCCTTCAATTTTGGCCACAAGGTGGAACCATAGCAGCAAAAAACATAAACCTGCCAGGCCTTAGGCTATATTTGCAATGCATTATGGGAAAACTATAAATCAAGGCTTAAGTTTATGATTAAAAAAAGGGGATACACTAATAATGTAGTAAGATGTTCATATTTGGGGTTTTACAGACTTGACACTTGAAAATAAACGGTATTTTAATACCTATTACCAGTTACATAAAAAATGTTACTCCAAATTCAAATCTGAATTACAATTGGTAATACTGATTGTGTTTTAAAACAATACAACTTTTCTTGGTCTGATCTTTACCAAGTTTTATTAGAGTAGAAGAGACAGATGTCTTTGTACATGACTTAGTAGTCTAGTAGAATGACTAGTCCAGACCAACAAGGGTAGTCTCCACAAGAATGCCTCATAGTTTGAGAAGGCCAAACAATGAAATAACTGCTAACACAGAAAATGTCTCTGTTGACATTTAGATGATAAAGTCAGAGTTTAAGAATGCATCAAACGCTGACTTGCTGCACTGTTAGACCCCTGGGATTCTTCCACATTTGACTGGTAGAAATGAGTAAAGGACATGGGAATTGTAATGTCTGCACAGTGTCGGAGCTCCATGTTACACCCTAGTTAACGTGCACATGAGCTCCTTCCTCTAGAACCTCGTGGACACGGGACTTGCTTTTACTTCAACCAGGATGGCATGCTAAATTCCCTGAGATACTGAGTGATGTGAAACAGCTGGGGCTCACACCCCACATATAAGCGAGGGCTGAAGAAGGTGCTGGAGTGGGGGGGATGTGGTGGGGGGGCACTTTACATGCAAATGTAGGCTTTGTCACCCCGTTGTCCCAGACACTCGCTGCCCGTAGCTTTGAGATGGACACGCCCACCTGCACCGCGCCACCATGTTCCACACAGCATGTCGTTGTAGCTCCAGTCAGGTTGTGTACACGTATCCTCATGCACAAAAATTTGGAAGGAGAAACAGCTGAGGAAATTGATTCACGCACACAAAGCCCTCTCAGTCATAGGAAACAACTGCAATACGATGCCTGGCCCACAAATCCCTGCGGCTCCTTGAAGCACCTGCCACAGTCCATTGCAGCAGACAAACGACGTGTATGTGTGTGTGTGTGTGTGTGTGTGTGTGTGTGTGCATGTTTGTGTGTGTGTGTGTGTGGAGTCCAGGCTGGCAGAAGTATGACCCCGTCAGCCAGCTTTCCTCTATACTAAACCAGTTCGCACATGCATGATGCAGCAGCACGGGCCTGAAGACCATGATGACGGCTGAGATGCACCTGGCTTGGTGCACTGCGTCCTGAACATCACGCCACAGAGGAGAGCATCAGAAGTTCATGTGGCTTAAGTGAAGCACCGACTAGCAAATGTCTGAGAAACCCAGGGCATGACAGTAAAACAGAAAAACTTCCTGAAGGGGGGGGGATACTGCTCATGGTAGCACCCATCCGCCCCCCCAACCCCATTTGGAACCGCCGCCCCATTGATTGCTCAACACTCACTGCTAGAGCCCTGCGGGACAACTCAAGCTTCCGCATGCTCACGCACACACACAGGCGTTCTCACATACACGCACACACACGTATACTAACATACACAACAGCGGTACTATTCAACTCTGCCATTTTTAATAGCTAGCTCTGTTTTATGTTTCCTTAACAGAACCAAGCTGGAAATGTGTTTTGGTGAAGGTATCCAAATTTCCCCTGTGTTCTTAGAAACAGTTCTTTTCTGGAAAGGGGAGGTAAACTCCTATATTTAGTCATTAGCTGGGACGTGGCCACAGAACCAAAAGCCAAGGCAGTGCATCTGCTGTGCTCCCTGGGATTTATGCCCTCCTTGACTAAATCATCAAATAAAAAAAAAAAAAAACTGAAAACTGGATGATGGCTGCTAGCTGTATCACAAGAAAAAGACTGTCATTACATATTGTGAGAGATTCTCCATGTTTGTGTGTGATGGCGGGGGGGGGGGGGGGGGGGGGGGGGGGGCGGGGGGGGCGGGGGGGGGGGGGGGGGGGGGGGGGGGTGGGGGGTGGGGGGGGAGGGGGGGGGGGGGGAGGG
>JABJVR010000103.1:1520393-1546958 GCA_025773905.1 Chitala chitala
GCACAAGGCTGGAATGGGCTACAAGGCCATCAGCAAGAAGCTTGGTGAGAAGGAGACAACTGTTGGAGTGATTATTCACAACTGGAAGACTTTAACTGGAAGACTAGAAATTATAGACTGATCATTTCTTTGTTAGTGGGCAAACTTACAAAATCAGCAGGGGTTCAAATAATTTTTTTCTGTAACTGTATGTGCCAATGAGGACTATAATGCTGTAAGTGAAAATGGTATGTGCACCAAATACATGTAGCAGCGTGAGTGAGTGAGACAATATGAGAAACATCAGTGAGTAGTTTGTAGCACAGTAGAATAAGTAAGGCAGTATTAGGATGTACTGTAGTATGAGTCAGTAAGGCAGTATCAGGATGTACTACAGTGTGACTGATAGGTGTACTGTGGTATGAGTCAGTAAGGCAGTATCAGGATGTACTACAGTGTGACTGAGAGGTGCACTGTGCGGTGAGTGAGTAAGGTGCTATTAGAAGGTACTAAGGGTGTACAATAGTGTGGAAAGACAAGGCAGCCTAAGAAAAGATTGTATTTTCGCAATGAAGAACCTACTTTGTGTTGGAGGATTTTCCTCCTCTTCAGAAAGCTCGTCTGTTTTCTTGTTCTTTGTCTTCTTGGGTTTGGAATCGGAACCATTTGACTGGATTGGACCTGACTCTTGCTTCTTCTTCTTGGGTTTCTGATGAAGAATCCTGCCAAATCACCATTTTAAATGTCATCTTACTGTACCTCAGTCACATCCTTCATCAGTTGTGAGTCTAAGTTAATTCTTATCCAGTGTCATTTCAATTAAATCACAAATCAATTTGATAAATGTTCTATACTGTCACTATTATAAGAGATTCCTGGAAGTAAGGCATTGGTTTTATTTATTCCGGGAAACAGTGCATTCCTTTCATAAAAAGTGTTTGCCATCCATTGCTGTAAACACCTTCCAGAATATGTTCTTTATAATGTTTTAAATGGATAAATGGGCATTACTTTGCGATGCTGACCTACCATTTGGAAGACAGCCAAATGGTACAGCAATAAAGCAGAAAACAGAAACAAAAGAGAAAGATAAGTAAAGCTCAAATGGAACTTTGAATATTTGCACAATGATTTCAATTCATGATAAAGAAACTAACACTATAAACTAACCATTTAAAACACCTAACCTAAATAGTGACAACAAGGGAATTGGAATCCAAGCGTAGACCCTCTCAAAGACAAACAAGGAACAAGGAAACAGAGACAAGAGGACCAGGGGTGTGGACACACAAGAAGCACACTCAGGTAGAATGAGATACCTACATTGTCATACAAGAATAATAATTATTAACATTTTTTAAACCTTGTGACAAATGTTATATGCAAGCCCTGTTTTTTTAACACTTCTGGGAGAAAAACTCAAATGTATCTGAATGCTTTGCTTCAGAAGTGGATTTAGAAGACCAACCCATAGGGAAGGGTGTTTTTTATTCCATCCATCCATTCATCTATCCATCCAGCCATCTATGGCGCTTGTCCTACACAGGGTCACGGGGACACCTGTAACCTGTCACGGGGAGCATAGGGCATAAACCGGGAAACACCCTGGACAGGGTGCCAACCCTATGTAGGGCACAATCTCACACAAACACACACTCATCACACACTCATTCGCACGCTACAGGCAATTCAGAATTGCCGATCAGCCTACAAGGCATGTCTATGAGGTAGGGGAGGAAACTGGAGTAACCAGAGGAAACCCCAGAGTGTTGGAAGAACATGCAAGTGCCACGCACACAGAGCAGAGGCAAGATTTGAACCCCCAAACCCAGAGGTGCAGGGTAATAAGCTGCCATTTTTCCCACCCCCCTGAGCCAAACGTGTGCTCAAAAGACAAAGCCACGTTAGCAGCAGGAGAGGCTGGAACTGACATACAGCCCAAACAGAGAATGAGGCCACAGCTGTTAGAAGGCAATGAGTAAGGCAGAGGGCCATTTAAAGGGACGGCATGGGTAATCCTATTAAAGGTCCAGGCTGTCTATTTATATCTGCACCTCCGTTAAGTCTAGAAGTGGAGGCTTGAGCCTGTTGTGCTTTTATAATTAATATACAGTAGTTACTCGTAATTTAATTACACTGGGCTGCAATATTACTGGATTGATGCTGTGAATGAATTTGTTTATAGTATTTTCTCACACTATGACAGAGGACACAGAACATAATCACAGCATCACTGTGGTGTTAATGAACTGCAAGCTGTTCCAAATCAAGGCCATCAATGAATCCCTTTAGTGTAGATTATGTAAGATTGTCACTGGGTGCCAGCAGCCCCTACAAGCTCAATGAGTCTTTTGAACCTGTAATTGCAGAACAAATGTAGTCCCCTTAAACAGAAGGGGCCTTCACTGCTAACAAGCTCTGCTACATGAACAGGTCATAGGAACATTATTTTATACAGCTCACCCTTTTCCATGTGAGAACCACGCTCTTGCTCAATACAATTTTATAATGCAATTAAATTTCCACTTAAAACTAATGAATCAAATAAAGGCTCATGGGTGCTACATGACTATGTTCATATCAAATGAAGTTCACAATTAAAAAATGATGAACGTCCCGTATTCAGCTGTACCAGTGCATTTGTGCTTATATCAATGAGTGACACAAGTGTTCATAAACAAGCTTTTTAAACCTAACAGATGTTAGATAGTGGGACTATATTTTTATATAAACCCCGCTATTTGCAATACAGTGTACCACCACAAACATCCATCCATTCTTTACACTGCTTATCCTATTCAGGGTTGCGGAAAGCCTGGAGTCCATCCCAGGAGGCACAGGGCAGGGGACACCCTGGGCAGGGCGCCATCCCACCACAGGGTACACACACGCGCGCACACACACACACACACGCACACTATGGGCGATTTGGAGACACCAATCAACCTGACCTGAATGTCTTTGGACTGTGGGAGGAAACCAGAGAGCCCGGAGAAAACCCATCAAGCACAGGGAGAACATGCAAACTCCACACACACAGACCTGGGGCAGGAACTGAGCCTCGGCCCTGAGGGTGCAAGTTAACGGCACTAACCACCATGCCACCACTCACCAGAAACACTAGAATGTAAACCATTATAAATTTTAAATGTAATAAATTTTAAATTATTCATGCTTAAGTGATATTTTTTTCACAAAGTTCCTATGACTTATTACTCGTAACAGCAGTTTGAAAATGTCCTAATTCTACCAAATGAAAGATATGTGACTTAGCACAGCTGGCTTTGATATACAATCCACTCAATCAATGCTTACCCTTGAGGCATTAGGCTATAAAGTTATGGAATCATATAAACTCAGCCCATGTGTTTCTCAGTCTTCTGATACTGTTGAATGGGAAGAATATTACAGCACTCTGAGCTTAGGCAAAAACAAAAGCCACCTCTCTCTGGCCCTGCTAGAGTGCACAGGACATACAGAACTCATTACACCCAGCCAGGCATTTACTTTGTTTGTAGACTTGTTCAGTCCTGTGCTCTGTGTTCAACAAATGGACCAACAATACCCACCAAAAGCACAGAACGCCTGGCAGACGGCAAAATGTCAGTCAGCACCACATGTGCACTGAGGAAGCGTGAGACAACGTTTCTCAAACTGAAGCGCCATCAGCAGGACTGTGTGTGCAATAAGGCGATTAAGGCTGAGAACAGCTGGTCTCTCTAGTGAGTGTGGTGGTGGGTGGGCTGGAAGAAGAGGTCATGTGACAAAAGGATAACTTGGTACTTTAGCAGCTAGGTGTAACAATAAGGAAGAACACACAACATTCACTCCTTCTCGGCGGCAAAGACAGACTGGCTACAGGCCCTTTACTTACTTTTGATGGCATTTGCAGCGTTGTGCTGTCATCGTGTCTGCTGAGTGAAAGCAAGAAAGCGTATCAGCTTTCACACACTTTCACACGTGTGTTTTCTGTTGTGTACCAGTGTGTTACAAGCAGCATTTGCCAATTGTCCAGTGAATCATTCTCTCTTAGATAACTGTGTAACATGACACTCTGCCATATTAAACTCACGGAAAGAAGCCATTTCGTGTCAGGCAGGTGTGTTAATGAGATATCATGGCTGCTTTGTAGATATGTCTAAAATGCTAACCCAGAGACCAGAAATGGAATCAGTTATACTACAAGTAAGAGTTAACTACAAGTAAGAGCTGACTGTCATGACAGCACCAAATTAACCTGTAGGTATTTAAAACCATACTCATTCAAACTTCCACAGTATTTAACAATTGTGTTTACAGTAAATGGTTACATCTACTGTGATGCAGTATATGATAATGGTGATATAACATAACGTTTAAGCAGTTATTACAAAACACAGCAAAAGCAGACATCAGAGCACACTCACGTGTCTGAGGTCCATACTTCTTTCAGAGTGTCCTTCTGAAGCGGCATTGAGAATCAGGATGAATCTCAACGTTATGTGACCGAGAGGGCTCGCTGAGAAAGGGACTGATTCCTTAAGGGCTGTGTAAAACAGGAAATGGAAAACTGTCACAGATGTTGCCTATATCGCTGTCTAGGTGAAGCAAAGACGGAGTGTCCTCATACTGTTTCAGGTTGTACCCTTGAGAAACCTACCTCAATTGATTAAAATATTCAGTTATGTTTGTTTATGGTTCACCACATAAGTGTAAAACCACAAGGGGAAAATATCTCTGACAGTAAAGTCAACAATAATGCAACAGAATACTAACAGTAAAAGAATTCAAACAGCAATAAAGAAGTAATACATAATGAAATGTCTACAACTTTCAAAACAATAAGGTAGAGGAAGAATGCATTGTCCTTTCAACTATGACTGACAAAAGACACTTAAATGTTGAGAAATTTCTAATACTCTATTAAAAGTATGACATATAAGGGCATACACGGAGTTAGTTATTGCAGATGTACACACGTATAAGAAGAAATAACACCTGAACTGCCGTACACACACACACACACACACACACACACACACACACACACACACACAGGTACTTGCACAGATATATGGACACAAATATCTTGCAGCATCCCACCCTGGGCTTGAATTCCCAAGACGACAAATACACACTTCCGTGGTCTGGCTCACCAGAGACTGCCTGTAATGCACAAGTCTCACTGAGACTAATCCTTCACCTCTAAGAGGATTTCCCAGAGAGTTACATTCCCTTTGGCCCCTCTGTAGCTCCACACAGGCCACTTAGCAACAGCTTCTGTCATACCACTCTGGTAGGAACACGCCAGTAGGCTCTGATAAAGGTCTAATGAATGAAATCTGCCAAAAACACTTTGGATTTGTTTAATCTCATCCTGCCACAGTGACTGGTGCCATAATATGCCTGTTTCACTTACTGCTTACAGTGATGTCCATCATGTAGTCTGGTGGCTTCTCATTGGCTCCTTGGTTGGTCCACAGATGAAGTTGAAAAAAAAGCTCCACCCACAAAGCCCAACTGGCACCTCTCTCCCTACAACACAAGTTTACAGAGAAGAGGTTATTAAGTTTCTCACTCTCAGCAACCACAAGGTGGCAGTCCAAACCACATTGTGTTGAAAAACAGACTAGTCAGTCTGGAGGTAATCACGGAACACTCATAGACTAAAAGCATATTTGTGTGAACGTGTGAGCTTGAAAGCACGATTCACTCAAAGCATATCACTTTTAACAATACAAAAACAATATAAAATAACCTGTTATTATTATTATTAGGCAGTATTTACATTCTTACAACACTAACTTATAGTGCTAAGCTAAACCGTCAGTGTTGTCTTGTCAGAGTTGCACAAATGAGTCACTGCTGTTTCTTTGTCCACAGTATGTATGTTTATTTCCCTTTACTAGATATTTAATTTTTTTAATCATTAATAGAAGACTGAGAGGTTTGGAGTAATTAATTTACCCACATGAAAGATAAGCTAAAGCCTACAAAATTACAAAGCCTCTTATAAACCTCTTATTAACCTTTGTGAGGTTGAAATCAGATGTATGTGAAAACAGCATGGAATGAGGATAAACAGTGTAGTATATTTAAGCAGTATCACACAAGAGGGAGTGCTGTTGTACTGAATATCGGCACAGCTATGATGTGTCATAGGCACAAAGCCAAGGCCACATCTTACCAAAAACCACATTCAGATGCAAAAATAGAAAAAAAACACTAGCTGAGTGTTTTTTTTGACTAACTTAGACTAACAAGCTGTCACAAATGAAGGACAGCAGGTGGGTGTGATCTCACTGGTCACCTGGCACACTACACCTGATTATAAATTTACATTTTAAAATATCACCTGACCTTTTCAGCCAGGTCAAGGGCTCACTTGAAGCTTGGAGAAAGAGCTCATTTGGCATTTCTGCCAGACTTCAACAGCTCTAGAGTGTGTGGCACCAGGCCTATGGAAAGTCAATGAGTTTAGGAGTGGCAGTAACTCAAGTTCTTAAAGTGACAGTACCATTTCTCACCCATACACAATTGGTCAATTAGTTGCTTTGGTAACTCCAACTGGGTTTCAAAAGGTAGTGACTGACAATGCATAGTAATACCTCCCACCATGGATTTTGAATCCTCGTTTTTTTTTTTTCCAGCATAAAAACTTTGCTCTTTACCAACCAAGGGCAATCTTTGGCTTTGTGGCTTACATTGCAAATCCAGCCTTAAGTTTTACCTAATGGCAAAAAACAGGAGCAAACAGTAGGGAAACGCCTTGACTGTGCCTGAATGGACAGCTGTGAAAGTTTTACAGCATTCAAGGAGAAGGCAAGACGAAGAAAGAAAACAAACAATTAACCTGCAGTTCAGGCAATCATATCCATGCATTACTCCCTATTGATTTATCTTGCATATGCACTTAACAAGAACAACTTTTCAAGGATTACCTTAAAAACTGCTCTACCCCAGACACCACTTAAAGTGCTCATGTGGATGGGCAAAATTAACTTTAAGGAGATCATTAAATCTGCTTAATTTGCTGCTTGACGTTCAAAGCCTTGCTTACTTATGGTAAAATCACAATAAAGCTGTACAGCAGTGCAACTGTGGTGAATTTAAATTCCAAAGCAGAAACATATCGACGGTTTGTTTGTCGTTGCCGTTTGACCCAACAGACAAACCAAATACTTTCTCTCCTTCACCTCTCCTGCTCATCAGTATAGATGGATGACCTTTAGAACCAAAGGAAGACAACACGCCTGTTGTAAGACTGTATCTAACTGGCCAGCGGAATATTACACTTGACATGTGCTTAATAAAGCAGATATTCTCAGTAGAATTAGCAGACAGCACACTGCTCCTTTGGCTTGGGGGCACCATGTTGTAATGGAACAACATGAACGTAATGCCAACATGTTCAGGAGACCTCTTCTGTGAGGACAAAATGTAAATGTGAACAAAAATGTAAATGTGAAAAAACAGATGCTTTTAAAATGACAGCTTTGTTTAAGTTACAATATCAGATATACTGGTATCTGTACAGGAAACACCTTGTTAGACATAATGGTCAAATCCAAAATACTTCTCCAAGCACAGTCAGATGTCAAATATTTTCAAAGCTTGTCATAAATATGCCAATTCTATAGTTAAATTTAAAGTGAAATCAAGGCTATGTCTGTTCAGAGCAATATCATATGTATTTGAGAAATGCTCATAAAAATTTTATGATAATCAAAATTTATGCTATATGGTGAAAATAAAGCCTACTTAAGGTGTTCATTAGGAGAAGACAAGAATGTATACATCAGACCACAGATTGACAAGATCCAAGATGCATGCATTGTTCCTAGAGTCAGTCGTTCATTGTCCTCAACAAGGCCCACAAACTGTAATTATGCCTTACAGGACATTTTCAGCAGTATAGTATTCCAGTAGCCAGTAGCCAGCAACTAATGGAGGGTCTGAGGGGTGTCGCCACAGCAACCATTTATAACCCACCAATTCCCGGTAATACATGAAGTACTACGGAATCTAATCACTCCTTCAAGTCCCCTTTAATTCCACCTTCCCTTCCTGGCATGGAATGATCAACAAATCTTGATGCAGGCTGATGGACCTGTGTAGTTTATGAGGCTTAAAGATATTCTCAACAGCTGAAACGTTAAAAGGGGCATAGCAGACACAGGCCACCTGCATTATTCTCTGTCTGAGAGTTGCAGCTTTTGTTTGCTGACTTTTTTAGACTGCCCCCAGGATTAAAAGCTCCCTAATGAAAAGACCACATAAAACAAACACACACTCACAATCCCTTATTTGCAATTTCAAAATGGAAAAATCCAAAAAAACGTTTTTTTTTTTTTTTTCACAGGTTTTGTGGCAAAGCTAATTTGATTTAGCAGATTATTACTACATAAATAAGGTGTAACGCTTTTATGTAACACGTAACTCCTAAGTAGAGTTAAGAGAGCCCAGCCGATCACTCTATGAGAAGTATGGACTTGGATGCAATAAAGGTGGAAAAATGCAGCTGATGAATTGTAAAATGTAAAATAATTGTTAAAACATATCTATATTTATTTATATTAGCAGATGCTTTTATCCAAATGTTACAGTGATATTGGTTCTCTGCATTTAGCCCATCACCTTAGGAGAAGCATAGATTTTACTGTCACATCCCTGCCTGTCATGTTCCCTCTGTCCCCTAGATGTCGCCCTTCCTCCTGTCCTTTCCAACCTGTGCCTTCGTTATTAGTTGCCAGCCTTGTGTCGTTTAACATATTGGTTTGCCTTTATGTACCTCGCTGGTTTGTTTGTCCTTGGCCAGTTGTTGTATGTAGATGTAATCTTTTTATTGCTGTATTGAACTAGTTGTTGTGTTCTCATTGTAAGAGCCTAGTGTTGTTCCCCTGTTCTTTATAGTTTGGATTTAGTTCTTTGTGTTCCCTGTAGTCAAACCTTTGTGACCTGTTTGGCACTTCGTTTATACACTGTTTTATCCTGTATTAAAGCCTCCCTTTTCGCACATTTGGCCTCGCCTCTCTTGCCTTCTACGCACAAACGTTACATTTACTACATAAATATTATTCTTTGGTTATGGAAAGCTGCTTTCAAACACTGCTCAGGGTGCTACGGAACATAGGGTATATGCACCGTATCATATATGGATATACTGTACATATAAAATCCATAAATAAATAAGGTCCAAATTAATGACATGTACCAGTTTAATTAATACAGTACATGCAATATTTTAAAAGTTGTCATTTATTGGCTGCACTTAAAAATTCACATCAATCATTTCTTGGCATTTTGCCTTGTTTTAACCACTAGAAAAAAGTGACTCTGGACTGGCCAATCCAATAGCAGAACATGGTATTTCACTCTACAATATTAAAAAAATATATTTCTTTTTTGTTTAACAGTGCCTCTAAACGAAGTTGTCAAGAATGTGAAAACTGTAGTGTGACGAAGTATTAAAGTTGATTTCCCCTTCTTTGCTAGAGCAGGGGTCAGCCACCTGTGGCTCTGGAGCCAAACATGGTTCTTCCACCCTCTACAGCACCATTCCCTGCAATGGGACAGGGGCCAAAAATGGCTCTTTTGATAGTGGAGGTTGCAGACTGTTGTGCCAGGCCTACAGGTGTGATACTATTGAATGGCAGTTAGATCAGCAGTGTTTGTTAGTTACCTTTAGTGTATTTTTCTTTTGTATAACTGGTTGCTGCCTCAGGTATATTCTGCTTGTCCACCGAGACTCTTGGTTGCTGTTTGTATGTTACAAAAGACCCAGCAGCCGGTGCGTTGGTCTGCAACAGAACCCGAAGGGCTTCTTGGCAAAACCAGCCGGCACTGACACACCATAATGGGTCAGACTCAAAGGCCATCTGCTCATTCACGCATTTCCGTTAATACATGTTTCTCCAAGAGGCAAAAGTCCGGTGATATATCACATCAAAGTCCCAGTGTTCAAACCCTTCTCATGCTTTGAGCGTTGATGAACATGGTAAATGACTTTTGTTTCAACAACAAGCTACCATTCCACAGCTCATTTCATCAGTGGGGCACGTTTATACTGTATAGTTTTTTCCTGTGGCTCACATACTGATCTAAGGATGGTCATGGGCAAATTATCAGGGCTTGTGACACTCGCAGGGCACTTAGAAACATTCCTGGCCTGTATGCCCTTATACAGGGAAGCCTGCATGAGGTACACTTCTACCAAAAGCCAGTTGTTTATGAAGACATTTAGGCAAAACAAAAAGCCAGTCACACTTAGTGTGCTGTTACAGTCCTGTCCTGTACACAGTAAACATACCAATAGGTTAAAGCACAAAAGTACGCGATACATTGGAATCAGTAAAGTTGCTGTGTTTGAATGAGCAGAGAAATCAAAGCTGTACTGTATGTATTTTACTGTACCTGTGGAATTAATTACATTTAGTTTTGTTTGTCTATCACTGGTACAAGGACCTGCTTTAGTAATCAAGGAAAATATGCCTAAATGCTTAAAGAAAGGGGGCTAAGTATGCAAAAGCGGTTTAGTATGGAAAATAAATTTGGATTGTGATTTAGCTGAGTGTGATAAGCTGCTGAGTAACAACCCGGTCAGAGTAAAGCAGAAAAAACAGATGTAGGGAGGATAAAAAGTTCAAACGTAATAGAAAACGGAGGGGTATCGAGTTTGCAAATATTTTATTGTAGCGGCTCTCTGTCATCGATGGACTGTGGAACAAAGGAGGAGGGAGGGGTGGGGAAATCCAAAGTGGCCCTGAGGTAAAAGTCCTAACAGGGAGTTATTCAAGACCTTACATGAACTCCTGAGTAAACAGCAAACAGGCTTGCTAACCAAGGGGCGGGAAGCCCGAAGCGTCCAGGAATCTGTGTCATGAGAGAATGGATTGCAACAGCCCAGCCTCCCCCTCGCCCAGCGCCTGCTCTCCTCGTGGGAATATGCACTTATTTGGCCCTGCATGGGGCAGACGATGAGGGCTGACCTACATTCTCCCCTCCCTTCCACATTAAAACTCTGTTGTAGCGGTGTCGCTTCTGTGGCCTAGAGCCACTGTGGGCAGGGGCCTAGAGGTGGCTGCCAACCCCCCCCTTTCCATTGGATTCACATGCAGAGGCGGGGCACTGCTCTCTGGCGGGCACGGCTTGCTTACGAAACAGGCAGGCTCTTTCTTGAACCGCAGCCAGAGAAGGCTGGCCCTGGTGGTGGCAGACGTCCTCTCGGCAGGCAGGAAGAGACACGGGGAGGGAGATCTGTAAAGAGCTCACGGCTTCTTCTTCGTCTGTTGCCAACCCCCCCCCCCCACGCTTATGCTGAGGCAAACCCTCCTCTTCTGTGCGCTTGTATAGTTCCGTTTCTAATTCAGGCAGTTTAAAAGCCACCTCATAAGTTCCTGCCGTTGCCAGCGCTGTTGTTATTGTTGGTTGTTCATTTTTGAATAGGTTGTGGAGGAAATGATGGTGAGGAGAGGACATGATCATCGAAGAGTGGTGGGTGTGTATGTGGGGGTGGCAAGGGGTTTCGGAGAGATAAATAAATTAATAAATAACAAAAGAGATGTGACGTTAAAGGGAGGGCTGCCCTGGATGATGCCTGCGAGAAGATACAGCAACTGGAACAGTGAAGCAGTCCCTGTGTATGCAGCTGGGATACCCTGGAGCTCCACGCTGCCTAGGAGTGTGTACAAGTCTGGTGGGAAGTTTGGAGAATCACAAATTTGGCACGGACCCTGGATTACTTTGGTCACTTTCTTTTTCTTCACCAGCAGGACCTCTACGTCCCTCGCAATGACAGGTTTTTTTTTTTTTTTTGCAGCAGTAGCTATTCTGGAAGTTTTACATCCTTTAAAAACCCATGACACATCAGCTAGTGACGAATTAATCTGGATTTAAAAAATAATTACTGACTAATGCAGATGTGAATTTACGGTCACGTGATTACATGTTTGATGAAATTTTTGAGTGAGGGGGTGATGGAAATCTCTATCTTTATATGTCGGACGTTCTGCTCTTCTCTCGGTTTTGGATGCATTCGCTAAGGGTGGGCCATGGCAGGGAACTCTTGGCTTGACACCAATTTGGAAAAATATATTAAAACAGAGTGAAGGAAGGCAAAAACACAACCAGAGGCAGAGGAAGACCCCGCATGGGAGGAAGGGTACGAGACATGCCACTTGGGACGAATGCCAACCAGTGACAAAAGCGTTTACCACCCGCTTAAGGGGAACACTCCCCTCACCTCCCATACATCCCCCTCTTTTTCCAAAGAAGCTTCATAAATTGAAAATTGTCTTGCAGTAACTAGTCTAACAGGATCCTCATACGAGTGGTCGGCACAATCACGTAAGTCTTTCACATTTTTGGGTAGTTTTCCTGATGCGTTTTCTGTCCTTTGGTGATGTTAGAGTGGCCAAATACATTTCTCGTATGAAGTACTTGACATTTTGGAAGGCTGAGGGTTTTGTCTTCCTGGGGCGATGAAGTTCAGTGGTACGGTAGCATATCAGGCAGATATCGTGTCCTTGTCCATGACCCACCATGTTAGCCCTAAGAAAATTAACAGAAAGCTTATCTACCTGAGCCCTCAGGCTGTGTTGAGGAACCCCTAAATAAGGGGTGCCAGAACCATTTAGTTCTAGAAGAGCTCCTGCCTCATTTCCCTCTCTCATGCGTATTGTGTCTCCGTGAGACTGGCTCTCTCCCTCTTTCTCTCTCTCTGCCATTCTGTCTCTCCAACTTGGCAGCTGGTCCAAAGTGGGCAGGGAGGGAGGGAAAGGAGGGGGGGCAGCACAGTTCTCGAAAGGTAAAGTACAGGGGCCTTCATGCGAGCTGCCTCTTCCGTCCCTGCCTCACTCCGTGCTCCGCCGAATCGTGGGTGTGCCCAACCGCGTTCCTTCATCCTCTCGCTCTCCCACCCACTCCGCACCATCTTGCCCGACCACGGCAGCATGCCAGTCGCTCGTCCTGCACAGAAAAATCTCAGAAACCAAAAGCAGGTACTTCGGACTTTCTGAGCTAATCGGTGTGCCCGGGTCACCTCCTCGCCCTGGGGTATTTGTTTTTTCCTTCCCTATTGTCTTTCTCCTTTGTCTTGATTGTCTCGATTGCTTTCCGTCACTTTTATCCCGCCACGCCGATGCCACCGCTACTGTGAGCGTCGCCATTGCTGTTACAGATAAAAAGGCACAAAAAATGGTAAACTTTTTAGAAAGGCAGAGGAAAACAGTAGGTTCTCGCTGGAGCTTGCTGTCGCGCTATCCTTTACTAACCGTTTACCAGCGTTTATATAACATTCTCATAATTTTTTTTTTATATGGAACATATTAACGAAGGTGTGCAGCAGCCACGAGGCATGTTCCAAACCGAATTCCCTGGGTGGCTAACAGCACGGAGGCCATCAGATAAGGAAACGGTGTGGAGGAGCGTTTGAAAGGCTTGGTCATCCTGAGGTAACTGTGTGAGTCCTTCAGGTTGTCAGGGGTGCTGTGAAGCTTAGGTGAACAGAATTCAGGTGAAGGGTATGTGGCGAAGAGTAACAGCACTGCGTTGAAGTCCTCCCTGTGTTTCTGCTGAGGCTAACCAGTGCTGAACCTTTCAGGCTGATTGTAATGCACCCTCCTCTGTTATATCTATAAGAAAAGAAAGGAAGCACAAACTGTTTTTCTGTATTTTAAGAAGAAAAATAGAGAACATCACTTACATGACTCAAAATACACAGAATTTACATAAATGTGGACAAACTGTGGACAAAAACATACTTAATTTCCTCCACCTTCAAAGGTACCTTATAATAGTTTATCATTATATTGCACCAGTAAGGTCTTTATTTATTCAATTATTTATTTAAAATATTTTACAAACATATAAAAATATGCAAGAGAGTTTGTTAAATGTTTTAAGACTTGCTAAATTTCAGAGGCTAATGCTAGTGATTATAAATTCTACCAGTAAGAACAAAAGCACCAATTTAAAACTGTGATGTTAAAATATCCATATTTTCACGTGCTGTATGTTATTACACATAGGACAGTGAACTTTCTGAGAGATGAAAAAACAACCATGATTATGTTAATAGTTAGTTAGTTTTCTTTTACATTCTTAATTGGAGCATATAGCAAACATAAAAGAGTATTTACAGGGAAAACCAGTCTGCCTGTGAGGACGGAGGGAGTCTGGATGCAAAATATGTGTGTAGTGTGCATGTTTTCTGACAATGTTTAGCATGGGTCCATTTCCACAGCCTGAGTGGAGCACAATTCCAAAAATTCACAAAATGTTACCTGAATGAGAGTGTGAGCATGACACAGATAATCATGTAGCGCACATGCTACTTTGTTTACTGCTGTACTTATATATATATATGTGTGTGCTAGAGGACAAATGACAGTTAACATCAATGAATGTGATAACATTTGGGACACTGAACTGCACACACTGGCCGACTGAACGCCTGGACATCACGAAGGCTGTGCTCGAAACTAATAACGCGTGTTCTTCAAAATGGCGAAAGATCGCCACGTGTTTCAGTTGTCTTGCAGTGAAAGCACTGCCGAAATGCACTGCGTTATTAAGCTCTGAGCAAAATCCTTCGAGCACAACTCGACTTTCTCAGAGTTTCTGTCCCTTTCACACATTCTTCACACTCCCCGAACACACCAGAAAAGTTTCTATAGTTAACAGTTGGTGGTGTGTTGTTTGTTCAGAATTCTTTTTTCGAAACAATTCTGTGTACAAACCAGTTCCGTTTAGGTTGGTTTTAGGTGGCCATGTTGCTTATCTTTACTAGTTACTGAGCTTTTAATAGCCAATCTGTGTGCTGTACAGAAAAGCACATGAACGGTTCCAGGACATAAACAGCGGTGCACATTTCACTGTATGGTGTGTGCGTGTGTGTCGGTGTACGAATGTGTGTGTTTGCCAAGATGGAGGGTGGGGAGGGGAGACGCTGGGGGGAGGGGGGAAAGAATAAGCACTTCCTCCTCCCCGCCCCTTCTCCCCCCCGACTATCCTCAGATGAACTTGTCATGCTGCATGATGATTCTATTTTTTATTTTTTTCCTTGAGGGGCCGGACTGTTTCCTGCTATCAGGCCCTTTCTCCCCCCGTGGCCTCGCATGCACACTGCGTTCTGAGTGCTTCTCTCTCGCGCCAAGGCACACTTTCACATTTCTGTTCTCACCTCTGTGCAAATGCGGCCCGTCATGTAAAATGGAGCAAGGCCCCGTTTTTTTTTTTTCTTTCTGAAAATGAGGAAGTCAGACACTGTGAGTGAGATCACACTTAAGTTTGCGTTCCATTTTTTGTCACTTAGTGGACTAAATTAACACTGATAGCTACATGAGCATTTTTCCAATAAAAGATAAAAATGTTTTGTTGTTCATTTCTTAGACTGCAGACCAAACAACCTGTGTTCTTTAAACAGATAAAGATTTATCTTTTTGTTTTTAACCTCAGTTTGTAATTTGGTTATTCCTAACATTGTGAGAGGGGCATCAAATATTCATGACCAAAGGAACACAAAACTATGTGAACTAAAACTGGTTCAGTCTGAAGGTTATGCATGTAAATGGACAGAAGGCTTCTTTTTCATGTCAAAAACCAGATCTTTTTCAGTTTTCAAAAACCAAAATCACAAGGTCACAGGTTCTGCACTGACATAAAAACAGTTCTAGTAACATTTTAAAGACAATAAAGCAATGTAGTCGAGCATATTGCAAATTCATTATAATGAATCAAATTCTTGAAATACTTCAAAGCTATAAAACAACAAGAAACTGCACAACACAAAGTAAATATCGATTACAAGCCCCACGTTAAAGCCTATAACGTTCTTTTTCTTTCTGTTGTGCTGTCTCATAATTTGGTTAGACTGTCAGCATCAGAAGTGCAAAAACAGGGAGTCGAGAAGCGTCCAACCACAGACCACAGAGTGAAGTCAGCCATGGTCAATGTGACATTAACTTCCTCACTTATTTCCTCTTCCTATATAATCATTTTGCAAACAAGGAGAGAAAGATTATAAATATAGCTGCAATGCCAACTTTAAGGGGTTGCAAAAGTATTCGTGCTCTTACTCACTGTTTGATGCTTAAAATTTAAATAAATTATATTGCTTATATGCAGCATAATTTAATATATAGGACAACTTATGTTAATGAATATTATTATCCTTAGCTCAGAATCCAAAACCACAGATTAGAAGAGTGCAATAAACCATGACTTTCTATTGCATTCTTAGGGCAGGAAATTGTACAGCATTTTACTATTTATTACAGTTAAATGTACAGAACTAAACACAAATCAAATTACAATTGTCCTTACAGCAGTGAAAAATAATCTTCTGAGCTAAACCAATATACTAAAATAACCAACCCAAATTGAATTTTATTTATTTTGCAAATGCAATTATTTTTGCTATCTTCAACATTTCTGCCAAATACCTCTATTGTCTGCCTGCCTTACAAAGAACATTCTTATGTTTGACTATGGCAGTACTAGTAAAATTTACATATGCTTCAAATACATATTGAGATTAGTAATGATTAACTAGCATCTGCACTGGCTTGGCACCCTGTCCAGAGCATACCCTAACTTGTGCTCTAGGCTGCCAGGGATAGGTTCCAGGTTACCTGCAACCCTGTCCAGGGTAATTAGACAGAAATACAATTAGGTAATATCAACCAATGTATGTTTAGGATAATAAATGTAGCTAAACCGAACTGCATGTTAAAATCAGACATTCATTACCAATGTCACGTGAATATTTCTATCCAAGACTGACAATTACACTTATCAGTGTACCAATAAATGCTTGTTAAAAGTTGTCGAACACATACGGCAGATAAGCAGAATGTTATATATTACCCCAACATCTGCATTCTTTGGCTCTCTTGTGTTTGTTGCATGACAACACTGGCAGCAAGTGCAAAAATCTTTTAGGAAAAAACAAGGTTGTCCTGGTGTGCCCAAAAACCAAACAAGGATAATGAACTCTGGCTTGGGTGACATCGCAATTGTAAAACACAAACTGAATTAGAACGTGACGTGATAAGAAACTAAAGACTGCGTGAAATTTGTAGCTTTTGTAAGCACTGCTCCCCAACGCGTCTGTTAAAAAGCAAAGAACAATAAACATGCGAATGAGACAGTCGGAACAAACACTCTGTATTTTAAAAGATCCTTGGCCAAACCCCTCAAAAACAGCTTTCAGCTTTTGAAAATAATAGTTAAGCCCTTTCACTGATAACTGCAAAAACTAAACAGATGCGTAGAATTGTCTTATTGCTGATGGTTAAATATTGCGACTACATGCACCTTTACACTGGCCATCTGTTAGTGTGCTGGAGCTATTGGAAGAGAGAGCCCCCAAATGCAGACACAAAGGCATTGTTTCTGATTTAAGCTGAAAAAAGCAGGCTTTCACTGCTATGCTGCCAGCTGAACTCCTCTTTGACCACCCCCCCCATACCCACCACCTTCACTCTACCAGCATCCTCCGCCTGTCCTTCATTGAAATTCAGCCTGGCACGCAGATTGTGCCCACGCTTTGGCACCAGTGCTTGAGAATGGGAACTCAGACCCATGTCGTTTGCCTCCCGTGTGACAGTAGCTGCTGCTGGCGTGGTGGTGGCCATCTCTCTGCACGTTTGCCCTGTGATAAGTGTTGTGATAGGTGTTGTTCTCTTTGGTGTTTGCTTTAAACGCTTCCGGCTCTGGCTTGTGTACCCCACTGTCTGACTGTACACGTGAGGACGTTGTATTTACATAACTGGTTGATCAGTGAAGGCAGCTCCAGGATTCATTCAGCAAGGAAGGCCTATTGTTCATGAAATGTGGTCTGTTTGCTTATCCATCCGTCTAGCTGTCGTGACGTGGAGACAGAATCATCAGGCCATCGCTTTCTCTCAGGTTTGTTTTAAAGGCAATGGCTTGTTGTGAGGGGAGAATGGGATTTTCTTGGCAGAGTTCATAGTTTTGTTTAGGAAGCTGCAGAAACTCATCATATCTCTTTCTACTGCCATCTCAGTATGTCAATAACAGTCATCATTTTGTAAATAAATTTGACTGTATTATCTGGAATTTCATCTTTCCTCTTCCCTCAAAACATCTAGTTAAAACACATGACAGGTTTATTGATTTTTATTTTTTTTTTGCAATTTGTTTTGCCTTTGCATGTTTACTTGGATACAGCATACTGGTGTGTTTTAGCAAAGGGACATTGAGGCAGACACGTAAAAAGATACGGAGCAGATTTACGAGTCTCAGAATTAGCTGTCCATGGTACACAAAATAGAAGGAGACACATCTTTGTCTGGCTCAGTAGCGAACTCCCTTGGAAACCCTAAAATTGAGCATATGTATAGACGCAGCTGATGTTATGACATTTCACTGTCATTGTTCTCCTCTTTGCTTCCTCTCTTGGTTAGGAACCCTGTGCCTAAACAGAACCAGACACAGGTTCATCTACAGTGTCAAAGCTGCATGAAGGCTGCACATGGATGCTGCAGATAGAGCAGGAAGACAGCTCAGCAAAACACTTCCTGTTCACACAGTCAAGGGACAGCAAGTCAAAATGGAGGTCACTGACAATGCACAATTTGGAGATTTAACATTTATACTCACAAAACTACTTACACATAGGCTGTTTTTGTAATTTACTGTTGTCCTCTTTACAACTGAGTTTTTAGGTTTTGAGTTACGATTACAGTTTTCATCCCCAAGGAGGCCAAATGCTAAATTTAAGTTCTGAAAATGTGCACAGATTTATGAACTGGCCAGAGCTCAAAACCACACTGCAGCTCTTGTAACCAAGTTGCAAGTGTTTAAAATTACACTCACAAGCAGAGATCGCTTTGGTCAACGTAAACACGGCGCAGGTTCCAGCTTCAAGTAAACCATGTTCTACATACAGTAAAAACTGCTGTCATTAATAAGCTGATATATGAACCCAGACTCTTTCTTACCAGACTGGGACCGGTGTCCTCAAACAACCCTGCGGCTGAAAAGGCAGAAGAAGAAATATGAGCCGTGCTTTGAGACAGTTCTGTCGCTGAAGATCGACGCTGATTTGATCCTCTGATATGTGAGATATCTGCAGAAACGTGCTGGGTATATTATTATTATTATTATTATTATTAAGACAGGCATAATTGCATAACACTTGTCTAGAGAATTGGTCAGAGACTGGCTGGACCAGTTCGGGTTTTGTAGAAGCTTTGGATCGACTCTGGACAGGAATAATTTTCCTAGAGAATTGACTGACTGAAGTACGTACACTATTTAAACAAAGAAGCAGGTTCGTTTGGAAACACCAGGTAAAACAAGTTTAAAGCTTTTAAAAATAAAACACACGACAGACTAGCGTTATCTGTGTTTTATAACAAATTATTTCATTAATCTAAAAAAAAAAAAAAATCTAAAAAACAACTCATTTTAATACTTTCAAGGTAGTTTGGGTATTTTCTTTTTTTCGTCTTTTGTCAAATGTAGTGACGAGAGTTCAGGTGCCGTAAACACACATCTTTTAAAAAGTGTATGGTCAGGCATTAAATGAAAGCGATCTGGTGAACGGCGCTGTTTAAGTGCTGTTATACCTGCAGCACAATTGATGGCAAAAACCTTTTCTAAACGTCATTCAGTTGTAGGCTTTTGATTCTTGACATTTTAACACACACGAGGCACAGATGACAGTAAAAAAACATTTTGTGAACGTTTTCTCCAGCCCCACTGTATGGTTCTCATTTAAAACACACTAATATGCATGACGCACAAATGACAACGACAACAGCGCTCACACACAGACTGTAAAGCTTCAATGGCAGCATTACGTAAAATATGTTTGTGGATTTATGAACGACGGAAAACAAGTGTGTCTCGCATCGCATTTTCACGGGCTTCAGCGACAACACGTCAGCAATATAAATCAGAAACGACCTTGGCCGATTTTACTGGCGGGGTTACGTGCGAAAGCCTCTGATTCAGCGCCAAGCCCAGAATCAGATGCCAGCTAGATTTTTTCCTGCTCATAATTGACTTCGCTACACACGACTGAACAAAATATGGAAGGGGGGGGAATGCTCTCCCTCCATCAGTTAGAAATGAGGCACAGTTTCCTTTATTCTGATTTCAGCCACAGAGTAATTGTTTGCACCTGAGCGGAGTCAGTAATTTATGAATCAGTACCATGCAGGGAGACTGAAGGACGATGGTTACAAAACAGTTTTAAAATGTTGGTTAACTTGGCGTGTTCATTGCTAGATTATTTGTTCCCGTCAGGTATGATGGGTTTGAATATGACGGTTTTAGATGCATATATTCTGACTCGTTCAAGTCAAAATTATGTCATATGTCTCAGTGTGTCAAAATGCAGGCGTAAGTACATGTGTAAATCACTTTAAATGCTTTTATTGCAGAGTAAAAAAAAATGCCCTGATCTTCAAAACAAGAGTCTGATTAATCCCCCAAGTGAGGGACTCAGTTCTTTAGTTCAGCGGGGTAATCCTCTTGTTTGGTAACTCTGAGCAGGATGTGGCTGCAAAGGTTCAAAATTTTGCCTTTTCAAAAAATACAATGATTTGTTTACTTTTTGGAGACCAGAAAAACTGGTTAAAATTCTGATTAATTACAAGGTCTTAAAGGCCCTGTGAAGTTTCACCACCTTTACTAAGGTACAATATGTCATTTGAGCAAGCTACTCAAAGTACATTGTACCATATTTGAATACTATATCCACTTGCATCACTGCTGCATCTTTGTTGAGTCCTTTCGAGTGGTACTGTGCCACACAGAACTGGTTGAAACAGGATGTGTAATTTGTATCATATGGTTATGTTAACACTAAACACAGCGCAACTATTCCCATGAATACCATATAGACATGGATTAAACTAGCCTTAGTCATTTTCATAAAATACCCTGCTCTTAAAGGAACAAAACATAGCAAGCACATTGTCCAGTGAGCACTCTGTCCTTAACCTGCTTTTCTGCTTCACTTTACTGTTTGGCCAAAACATGTAATTAATTTGCTCGTGAGCACGGCCTTGTTAGCCTGGCCATGCAGAAGTGTGTCAGACTAATTCCCTGCTATCCGTTGTGTGCTTGCCGGCTCCACAACAGCATCACGTAAACACGTGAGAGGTCCCCAGTACAAAGGCAGAAGGACGTATAGCAGTTTGGAATGTTAATACTACATGCGACAGCTGTCTCATTCAGTATAACATGTGTGGGTGACAGTTCTCTGTTGCAGATCTATTTCTGTCTTAATACCTGTCTCAAAAGAGATGGGTTTAAGGGCTTGAATCATGAAAACACATATACTTTGGATGAAATTAGGACAATAACAAACTTACAAAGGAGGCAAAGGGAATATTAATATTAATTATACACAGAATCTGTTCTAGGAATTTTAGTATCATTTCTGTTATTTGTTATCACCTGGTAATGTGTTTAAGCTCCTGTTTTACTCGGTACATGTTGTTATAAGTATGTGTTGCACTACTTATGTGTTACATACTTAGGTGCAAATGTGATCTGAAAAATGAATCAAAGAGTGATGAACTGGATGCATCTTATGCCTTTTCTTTAAGCAGGACTGACTGTGACTAAATTGGTGGCTTCTTATAACAAGCAAATGCTAGTTTTAAACTGCATGACCATGTCGTATTTTTCTAGTATATCTAGGTAGTGAGGTTACAGTATCAACAGATAGGGAGGCTTTATAAGCAGCAAGTAAAAAGCTAGTAACAGGGTGCACTTAACCTAGCCCCAGTGATAATGTCACAGTTTTGCTGGGTATTTCCTTTGTTTCTTGCCCTCACAGTATGTTTCTGCCAGAGGAAGCCCTTGAGAAGAGTAATAGTGAGAACTATTTATCCCACAGACCCCCCAGGCCCACAAACAGAGTCAGTCACTGAACCGAGCTCCCTAAAATGGCCGAAGTGCGGCCATTTTGTCTTGCGGCTCATTTCCGCGCCAGTAGAGCCGACTGCACGGGGCTTGTGTAAGCTTGTGCAGGCAGGGGGAAGCCTTGTTTAAATGCAGCTATTTACTCCAGCCAGCTGAACAGTGGGCATCCGCTGAGCTCCGGCCTGGAAGAATCCCATGCGTTGATGAAACGGACAGCGATTCCTGGCAGCTTTCCTGCACTTCACGCCAGCCTTTCACCGGATGCCAGCGAGTTACACCGTAGGCTCCCTCAAGTTAACTCTCTTTCTTTAGTGGCTCTACAATTACAGTTGTATGCATCCCTTTTTAAAACAATGTCTTTATTTACAAGGGACACCGCAAGGCAATGATACCATGTTTTTGTTCCCATTTTCGGTTGTTACTGACTGCTTCACCCAATTGCACTGGCTAATGATGTCCTACATTACACCTTCTCTGGAAAAGACTATGTTATACATCAAGACCAAATAAAGAGAGGAGGACGCCAGAAGAGAACTGTGAAATTGTTTCCAGGGCGTTGCAAAAGCTGCCAGATGTAACCTGAAAAGGGACTTGAAAACCATAGTTTCTGGCTTTACAACTTTACAGCTATTTGTGAAAGATGAAGGATCTCTGCTAACTCTGTTGTGCTGGACAGCAGATGTGCCGTGCGTTTACGCCTGTGGTCAAACAACCGCTGGGGAAAAGACTGACGCTGGATCTGGATTTAAAGAAAGAGAAAAAAGACTTTCCCTTCCTTCTGAATTTTCAAGGCCAAAGCATTCAAATCCAACTACTAGTGTGATTTTTATACACCAATATGCATGAAGTTGACTGCCAGGCATGGTGCAAGCTGTGATGGGATTTTCTGTGTGTTACCACAAGACCTCCAAGAGGACATCCAGTATCTGTGTAGCACAGGAAATAGGTCTGCTATTGTAGAAACCACCGGTTGTCAGCACAAGTGTTTCATTAGTCCCCTGAGAGTCAGATCTTTAGCTCAGCAGGCTAATCCTTTTGTGTGGTAACTTTGTACTGGCTGTGGCTGCACGAGTTTCAACCTCGGCAGAGCTGCCCCATTACATTTTACAGTTTTGTTCACAAACTCTTGAACCTTTCTCCTCAGGGTTCCAGTCCTTGTTCGGACATCTGGCCCATGTAATCCTGTCCTTGAGGCTGAGGTAGTAGATTGAATAGTTGTGGGGCATGTGACCTCCCTCTGAGATAACTATCCAATCTACTGTCTTTCCTAAAGAGACAGTCAAATCATCTACCCACGTTCATCACGGAGAACTGAAACCCCTTGAGCTGTCTTACTGCATTGCTCAGACCCCACACCTGTCACTTGTCCCCCACCTCACATGTGCAAGACTTCTAGAACATCGACGGTGCTGGAAAAACGTCATTTTCTATGAACAGCAGTTGGTCACTGACCATTTCAGTATGAAGACTGGGCATTCATAAGTTTCGAGTATCTAATCATAAGGCTTTTGCTACGGAGTCGGAATGTCGCAGTGCTGTGGCCCTGTGGGGTGAGGTAGTAGGTTGTATAGTTTGGTGGGAGAAATCACATCCTATTCAGGAAATAACTATACAGTCTATTGCCTTCCCCAACGGACACAATATACACGATGAGGGCTCGAGGAAGAGTGCATTGTCCCAAAAGCTGGATGAGCCTAATGTGGTGCATAGTAAACATATAATCCTGTATTTAAATAAATTAAATGTATTAAATGTCTGAAAATGACATTTAAAGTGTATGGCGGCAGTAGTCAGGGAATATTAATTTTATGCTACACATATTCAAGAAAATTAATAAAAATTAAAGCAGCAACTAAAGCAATGTTATTAGACTGGTATCTCTTTAAAGCAGGGATGGGAGACTTTTCCCATCTGTAGCCAAATTAACAAAACAGCAGGTCACAAATAACTTTGACTTTAAATGGTATTGTATCTGCTTGGATTATGTAGGCATTTTAAAAAATCAAAGCAGTGTAGTGTTTGGCCTGAGGGCTGGAGGTTCCCCAGCTCTGGTTTAAGAGATTACCAGACGACACTCTAAGTTATTTCAATTATAACCAGAATTACAGCTGATGGATACAAGGCACAAACTGATTATCAATGGATTGAATAAATTAAGGAGCGACTGACCACATAGATGTTACATTGCCGTGTTGCAGCAATAACGTGAAGTTGGATTAGCTGTCCTGTGACAAATCCACTTTACAGAGATTCTCACAGCACTTTCATCAAGAACAACAACGCCAACACAAAAGGCCAGACTGCAGTCTACAGAAATTGTATTCATGAAACTGAACTGGTGCTATACATTAAAAGGTCTTATTTTGGTTATGGTGACATAGCATTCAATGTACCAGCAAACTATTTATGGTACTAATTTGTGGAATACAACCAACAATTATGTTGGAGTATGTCTGACATGGTGTAATTAAACACCTTTTCAACACAGACAATCTTTTAAAGATTTCCACATGATAACTGGTAACAGTGAGAGGACAGGGTACACCATCAAATGTTTTGTTTTAGTAAAGTCTCTTAGAACCAGGTTTATGTCATAATTTACATTTTAGAAATTAGTATAAATGTTATGTTGACTGGACACTACTGTAATTGACTGTAAATTTGTACAATTCCACAGTTCACACTACATTGACTATATTCTAATTCAATTACAATGGTTATATAATAATACATGATGTTAAAAATTTGAAACAGATTTAAAATTTTTATTATGCAAGTGCCTTGTTTTCAGTGTGAAACGTGAGGCTGTCAGGAAGCATTGATCATTTCTGCAGATAGAGGGCTATAATATAAGAAAAGATAAAATGAGATCATCTTTATTGTTATTATACTGGATGCAGTGAAATTTTGCAAAAAAAAAAAAAAAAAAAAAAATCAAAATAAGACTTCAGTGAATCTTCAGCCAGCCTGCCTGAGTACTGAGGACTGAGGATGTGTGGTTGTCCTAGATGGCTGAAGAGGGGTCCTGCCCCAACTGTCTGTCTCCCTCTACCTCCCCCAGCGTCCATATGGCAGGACCCCCCCCACACCTTCACATTCTCGACAGTGACGTCAGTAGTGTTCTCACTTTCATCATATTCATCAAAGGAATATTGGGCAACAACAATCTTAATTCATGTTCTACTGACTGAGGCTCTGATCTGAATTTGGTCTTAATTAGAGTAAGCCTAGAAAATCCTGACTAACACATGTAACTGGTAGCAAATGGCAACAGAACTGAAACAGCTTGCCTCCAAAGGTTTGGATTCACTGGTTTGAAACCAAAATGCTTATGAAACAAAAATAGTGAAACTTGGCTAATTTTTGGTTGCTAGAAATGAAAATTATGCTTAAAATTGTCAGTTGGCTTTACTTTTCATGATATGCTACTATAGCAATATTCACGAGGTTACAAATGACAATAAAGGAAGTCAACTGAGTGTTCAAGTGAACAGGTTTTAAAGTAATGTAGCTAAATGACTAAATACATTTAAGTAGTCATAAATAAATCTATACTGAATTTTGATAGCTTTTTAGGCAAAACAATGAGTGTCTTATTCCCAGTCATGGGTGATTCAATCATAACTTACCTTCATCAATCTGGTCATAAATTGCCATAGATTATCTAAAAAATCATATACGGTGAAGTTGAAACACAATACATCGTTCTCTTATGATGTCACAACACACAGGCCACTAGTCACAGCCGGCCATATTGTAGGACAAACAAACTGCAACATACCAACTGAGTGTACTTGTGCATAACTTAATAAAAAATCAGAATGGCTGAGAGTGGAGAGAAAAAGACTTTATGCCTTACAAATTGTAACATTATATAAAGGGGAGCAAAGAAAAAAGTCAGTGTAGACAGGAGAGAATACTGACTTGCCATCACTTAAGTAATGTCATACACATTTTACACACCTCTCTGTCAGAGGTCATGAAATGACATTGTTTGTTTCTTGCTCTCCTAGCACAGGGTCATTTTTGTGTTTTTACTGTATTATCCCCTGTTGTTTTGCACAAAGCTTTATTTTATAGTAAATAAACAATGCGTCTGATTCGGGTTTCATTAATCATTTGACTTACCCTACAAAATTGCGGATAAACATTGAGTCATGTGAGTCTATAAGAACTATGTATATATACATTAAAAACATAGGCTTACAATTATTTATTCATACTGTATTATATGTACTGTATATACACCCCTGAAATTAAAAATTCAAGTGTTGTGAAAACAGCAGCCAGTGTCATTGGAAAACTCAGCACATCAGTGTTAATGCTATAAACTGCTGGCATTACAAGAAAGGTTATTGAAATTAGAAAGGCATTATGTTTCACAAGTGAAATATAAATTGTTGAGAATTTGTCAGTGTAGATAGCTGTCACTAGTTTGCTAGTTGCTGTACTAAACATAAAATGTATTTTTGTCCTATTGTAAAAATGTATGATTTGTTGACACCTTTCCCTGAATGTTTGCACATAATTGCAAGTGAGAAGCGCAACCTTTTTTTAAAGCATTTCTATTTAAATACAAAATTACTATTCACATTTAAAGGACATCAGTTGTTATTAATTATAAATATACTGCTCAAAAAAATTTAAGGAACACTTTTTAATCAGACTATAGCATCAAGTCAATTAAACTTCTGGGATATT
>JABJVR010000103.1:1547058-1562904 GCA_025773905.1 Chitala chitala
GACTGTGGGAGGAAACCGGAGCACCCGGAGAAAACCCACCAAGCACAGGGAGAACATGCAAACTCTACGCACACAGATCCAAGGCGGGAATTGAAGCCCAGGCCTGGAGGTGCGCGGCGACAGTGCTAACCACCACACCACCGTGCTGCAATGAGGCTTCAGTTAGTCTTAAAAAAATTAAACTCAGTTACAGATCAAAGTTCAGGAGGCAGTGTGTCCCATAATTTAGGGGCCCCCACAATATTTATATCTGGACCTGGGAACTGACACCTGGATACAACTGGTTGGATGATCAAAGGGAACGGTCATGGCTGTGTAACTGAGCTGTGAACTGTCCTCTGTGTGTGAGCTGTCCTCTGTATGTGACCTGACCTGTGCCTGAGCTGACCGATGTGTGAGCTGTCCTCTGTGTGTGAGCTGACCTGTTCCTGAGCTGACCTGTGCCTGAGCTGACCTGTGCCTGGACTGACCTGTGTCTGAGCTGACCTGTGTGTGAGCTGTCCTCTGTGTGTGAGCTGATCTGTGTCTGAGCTGACCTGTGTGTGAGCTGTCCTCTGTGTGTGAGCTGATCTGTGTCTGAGCTGACCTGTGCCTGGACTGTCCTGTGTCTGGACTGACCTGTGTGTGAGCTGTCCTCTGCGTGTGAGCTGACCTGTGCCTGGACTGACCTGTGTCTGAGCTGACCTGTGTGTGAGCTGTCCTTTGTGTGTGAGCTGACCTGTGTCTGAGCTGATTTGTGCCTGAGCTGTGTGAGTTTGCACATATGACTCACAGATAAAGGGCCCTGTGCAATAGTACTGTAAATTACCTGTCTTTCATTGCCTGAAGATTATTAGTCAATGCAGTATTAGTCCACCACTTTTTTTTAACAGCAGCTGGAGATGTCTCGTATTTTTTTCTGAAAGGCCTCTGGTCTTTTAACCTTAGATTCTTAATGTGATTTTTTTTCTGAAAATGGTTTAGAGCTCTACTTTAGTAATATTCACAATTTAAAAACATACAGCAGTTGTTTACTTGTTTACTTTTTTAACTTTTTGTTACCATGTATTTAAATTTCTCATTTCAAAACTCCTGTGGTTTTCAATAGATGACGTTATAGTAAACATGTCCTGCTGCCTTTCCAGGCATTGCCTTGCCTCAAGTGTTTTCCTGTAACTACATTGAAGTATTTTTTTACTACAGTAAGAACGTACAGTTGGCAGATGAACAACTATGACATTTTTCATTCATTAATTCATTTATTTTCAAAGCCCTTATGCAGTTTAGGGTTATGATGGAATCTGGAGTTTACCTTAGGCAGCCCAGGGCCCGAGATGTGGTACACCCGAGGACATTCGCAAACACGTACATTTACACACTAGGGGGAATCTAGCAGCTATGCTAAAACTGGTGTTTTTTCTTGCTCATTAGCTTCCTGGTGATGTTACTGATTGTAACTGACTCAGTGATGCTTTTTTTGGTAATAACAAAATTGAAACCAGCTAAACCTGTGTTGAAAAACCCATTGAGTTAACTTCTGCTGGAAATTCAATCACTTGCTTGAATAGTCAGGTAAACCACATTGTTTTTTTTCCTGCTTTGTGAAAATAGGGCACTAAAATTATAATGAAGATTGTTGATTATGGTTAATATTTCTGTAACATTTTATTTGGAGGTATGGTAGAAATTTTATTGTTCTGATAAGGTTATGTAAAACCAAAACACATAGGTGAAGTTAATTCCTATGCAAATTGTACATATTCATACATTAGATTATAGGTTAATCCATCCATCCATTATCTTAACCGCTTATTCCTGGTGAGGGTCGCGGGGAAACCTGGAGCCCATCCCAGAGCACATAGGGTGCAGGGCGGGGGACACCCAGGGCGGGGCGCCAACCCACCACAGGATTATAGGTTAATATGTAGGTTAATGTAAAGTTTTAACTTCAACGTTAGGCACTAGTGCCCTGCGGTGGCTTGGCACCCTGCCCTGGGTGTCCCCTGCCCTGCACCCTATGTGTCCTGGGATGGGCTCCAGGCTTCCCTGCGACCCTTAACACGATGAAGCGGTATAGAAGATGACTGACTGACTGACACAAGTCAAATGTTATATTCACTCATTTAGCAGACGTCTTTGTCCAGAACACCTTAGAAACGACACATTCTTGTTACAGCAAAATCAGTTTTCTTCATTTAACCCATCCCATGGGGGAGCAGTGGGCAGCCACTATTCAGTACCTGGGGAGTTAGCGTTCAGAGACACACTGGTTGGGGGGGGGGGTGCTAGTAATTCAGTAATTCACAAGTTTGCACATCAATTTTTTATATTAATAAGGTTAATAAACAGGAAAAAATGTCACTGGAAAACATAAAATCATGTACACGTGTACATCAGGCATACCTTTATTCCCAGCAGTGTAGCACATATCTCTTACAGCAACGGATTAATACATCTACTTAATCAGTGTGTTGTGTATACAAGCAGTACATTTGTAGTTACAGAGAATAATTTATGGTCAAAGGTGCTTTAAATAATTAGTGCAATATAAGGGGATCATTTTTTATTTCTTTTCACTGTTTTAGACAAACCCAGACCTAAGTACCAGAGTGGTAAAAGTCATTTAAATATATTTGTTTAATCCATCTTGACCATGAAGCAGTTAACGGATGCCGTGCACTATTTTCAGTTTTCTCACTTCATGCCATTGATTCAACGCAGTTGGAAGTTTACAGGGGGATAATTGGAAGCTCGTTTGGACACACATTTCACATACCAAAAATAAAGAGATCTGGACTCTCACCCTTCTGGCTGCTCAGGTCTCCACGGAGACATCGCTTCTTCAAGGAGGTACCAAATCGCAGTCCTCAGGAAGCCCAGTGCCCCCCCCTTCATGCACAGAGTGGAACAGCATCCTGCCACGAGTGATAGCTCTTTCTGGTAAAAACTGATTGGAGAGCTGCTGTGCTCTTCAGGGGTGGTGTAGCTCTGGGGGCAGGGTGGGAGAGCACAATGGACAGATCAAATTAGCAGCACTGCAGGCTGAGTTGGTACACAACTGTGAGCCAGTTGTCAAACTGAGAAGCCGGTCTTGTACAGTTAAGAGAGGTGATGTGGCAAGACATGCATTAAAGAGACAGATATTAACATAGAATTAGAGGAGTATTATTGTAAATAAATGGATGAGTATGTGAAAGGAAAGCTGGGATCATTCAAAACTTAGGAGGAACAATTCAGTTAAAAAAACTTTATTTGACCCCTAGGGGCAATTCAAGGCACGAAGAGCAGTTTACACAGAGCAGCACAACAAGAGAGAAGTAATAATATTTACACAGTAAAAATAAGGATGGCAGTACACTGTTACAAAACTGGACCTAATATTATAATTTTACATATGTTTTGAAAATAAATGTTCTCAAAACATATGTGCAATTTTTAATGAAACACTTTAAATTTTTCTTTTTCTGTGACTTATTTATTGTAGCAATGTAAGTTTTCTACATACAAGAAATGTCATTCTAGGTTTTCATTTTGTTCAAACTTGCATCTGTATTTCCTATATTACATGCAGTATGTTGATTTAAACGTTAAAATGTGGCACTGCACACACGTTTTTATTAAAATGAACAGATCTTTTTGAGAACATGTGAAAATAACAGTTAAGTAGTAAACTTGTTTATAGGTTTTGTAAATCCTGCAGGTATCACATGAAACCTGTGCCTCGGATCTGGGACCATGTTCCATTTTAGGACAGATCAAGATTCCTTTTGAAGTACATGTATCATGTGTGTCATAAGTCCAAATGGCATCACATAAAACTCATACCATATATCCAGGCCCATATTCAGCTTTAAGCTCCATAAACACAAGCACAACAACGTGGGCCTCTTCGCATCCTTTGATTGGATGGTCAGAGAGCATACTAATCGGAGCTAGCAAACCCGCTAGAGTGAAAAGCGCTTTGAGGCACGCTGTTGCAAAAGGCGCTATATAAAAATTAATTGAATTGAATTGAAACTACACAGATCAGCTGTGAAGCCGATAGATGTAATGCCTCTCAGTGCACTGTGTGGTAGACAGCCAGAAAGGCCCTGCCTCCTCACAACTAATATCACTTCCATCCTTAAACTCATAATACAGCCTTATATCATTTAGAAAGTACATAACACAAAGTAAACAAATTTCCATCCAGAGACCCATATATTCAGGGTGGCACTGACAGCATCAAAGCATTTTGATTATTCACCGCTCAACCTATAATATACACTCTGCTATATTAATATAGTAGTACATTTAAAGTTATTTGCAAATGCACAGGGAGTTAATTAATTGGTTAGGAGTAACTCAGCTGCTTTCATATTGTCAACAGTTTGGAAATAGGCAAATTAGTGATGATGTAAGCACATCTTATAGAAAAATGAGAGACGTCTTTTAACATGCCCTGAAAGGTTTGGACTGGTCCCTATCTAAATGGAATTAAATCAAAGAATTTTCAAGCCATGTAAATAGAACTGAAGCTCTCCATGCTTCTGAGGCACTGGGCTGTAATTCACTTGTCCTGTGTGTCTGTGCTGAATTGCTTCATTCATTAGGCTTTATGGGCAGAGGGTGCATTTCTTGCCCAGCAGATGTTCTCTTCATCAGACAGTCTGTAAATATTTATCAGAAGCTATTTTAAAATAACCTTTGTCATTGATGTGGCTGGCTTTAGGCATCACAAATACATACTGTACATTTAAATATTTTTAACAGCTATGGGTCCAGTGCAGAACACGATGTTCTGTCACTGTATGAGTTCGGAATGATACTTAATTTTGACATAGTACGACAGGCAGGGTGAGAACAGTGTGCTGGCTGCCATTGCACAATTTGGTTATTACCTGCTGCAGTCCAGCAAGCAGACGTTAAGTAATGAACTTTTCTCTCGAGCCAAACAGTTGGACTGACACTCAGTCACCCTGAATACTGGGTTCTAAAGGGTGAGGGTGTATGAGGAATCTGCAGAGAACTATAGCTCCTCCTGTCCCATTATCGTTCAGCCCCCCCCTCAACGCACACACAAAGTGCACCAGGAGGGGGGGAGAGAGAGAGAGAGAGAGAGAGAGAGAGAGAGAGAGAGAGAGAGAGAGAGTGGTTGGCAGAGTGGGAGCATGGCTCATAGCAGGATGGTGGGGGGGGCCTTCCTATTGCTTTTACTGGCCTCCAGGCAGCCAGTTTATGTAGGACCAGGGGTGCAAACTGACACCTATCCTGTCTGGTAGACTGACAAGCTGAGATCCACAGATGAGTTCGGAGGCTGCAGAGTGACACAGGAGGTCAGTGTGGAGGGTGTGGTACGAGGTGGGGGGGCACCCATGTCGCCACCGTGGAGCACCATGCCCCAGGAGTACCTGGACGTGCTCTACATCATGACGGAGGCAGCTGTGGCACTGGCGTCCGTGCTTGGCAACACGCTGGTGGTGCTGGTGGTGTACCAGAGCCGCTCGCTGCGCGACACCACCTTCTGCTTCATCGTGTCGCTGGCGCTGGCCGACATTGCCGTGGGCACGCTGGTCATCCCGCTGGCCGTGGTGGTGAGCCTGGGCCTGCGGACGCACTTCTACACCTGCCTGTCCCTCGCCTGCTTGCTCCTGGCCATCACGCAGAGCTCCATCCTCTCCCTGCTTGCCATCGCCGTGGACCGCTACCTGCGCATCAGGATCCCCACTAGGTGAGCGCTGTGTGCAGCCTGTCAGGCTGCAGGTGGCAGGACGGTGAAAGAGCTACACCTGTTTAACAACAGTCAGGTACCAGGTGCACGATGGTTACTAAAAAATCCCTTTATATGAGCATTTGAAATGGCATGAATAAAAATGTATTGTCTCCTCAGGAATTACATGATCCAAAATGATGGGTATACAGTTCTAGGTAAAGTGAAGTAAAAAGACTGCAGGGTAAATCTGAGCTATGGATACACAGACACATCACTTGCACTTAGCAGTTTTTAGGGTCCTATATCAGGCACTGAGTTTCTCCGTGAAACCATAGCTGTATTACCTGATCATTCCTTCATCTTTCAGACTCGAGTTTTGTTATAAAACTGATTTATTTGCACTTGGGCAGATTTGCTCTGGCTGTGTGTTTTTATAGTTCTAAAATGGAAATTTAGATTAGTAAAAATCAATATATGATAGCAAATCACGAGGAGTCTAAGGTATAAAGTCTGGATTAATAAATAGATCATTTAATAATAGTGGTGTCTCTTTTTATGTCGGGGAGAATAAATGTTCCATATTGATTGTCACCAGTTTGTTATTCAGTGCGTCGAGGCACTGTATTTTTAGGCTTTTTCTCGGAATCTTTACAAAGTTACAAAAAAAAAATCAATGAATAAATAAATAATAAAAAAAAAAACAGTAATAATAATAATTATTATTATTATTATACCACTTGACCATTGTGCACTTCAGTTTCAAGGATTCAGCTACAAAATTGTGTCTCAGTGAAACAAGATGTAAACCTAGATAACAGACTAACTTAGTCTTCTGGTTGTGCACATTCACAGTGATTTTCCTCCCACGCTGCTGCTAAAGTCCATATTCTTCAGTTTAATGCAAATCAATAGGCTGGACAGCAGAGCCTCTTAAGTAAATTAAAAGGCTGCTCTCATTTTAAAAAGTGGTTTGGTTTGCATTTTTGGCAGAGGAATCGCAGCATTTAATTCTTGCGTAGCGTCAGCTCGTTAGAACTACTTGTGCAAATACAGAAGACAAAAATTATGCTGCTGTACACATTTACTGTAATTATGCTGCTGTGCACAGTTTGGTAGGACAGAATTTACCCGCAGTATTTAAACGTACCATAATGTTCTTTTATGAATCATCACATTGAGGAAAAATAAGATAATGGGAAAATATATAATGGGGACTTTTCACTAAATACTGTGTTAAAGCATTTGATTCAATGTATAAAAACCATATTAAGGTAATAAGAGTTTCATACAATTAAAACAATGTTAAATCTGCACATTGACTTGCAAAACTCAATAAAAGCAGCAAGGAACAAGTTACAAGTGTCATCTGAGCTTCTTAAAGACACACTCGCAATTTAATTACAAATGAGTTTCCACAACCACACAAATCAGGTTTGTCACAGCACTTCTTTAATGAATGCATTCATTTTTCAAATTGGAGATGTATATCTTCAAACATTCTTTTTTTTTACAGTAACAAAAATGTGTTAGCATCTTTTAAAACACTGCATGTGTCTTTACCTTGACTGGCTGACTGATGGAACATTTCGGTTCAGTTCAATTCAGTATTATATAGGACCTTATACAACAAGTTGCCTCAAGGCGCTTTACAGGAATGAAATGCAGTTATTACAAGGAATTAACATGGCAACGTTTGACAGGTACAGCACAGTTGTTACACAGCCACGGGCCCGGGTGGCGGTGTGCGTATGCTGGCTGCTTTCGGCACTTACGGGCATTGTGCCGCTGCTGGGCTGGCATAACCAGCCCCTGGCGCATAACCACAGTGGGGGCGACATCGTTTGCAGCTTCACCGCCGTCATCAGTATGGATTACATGGTCTACTTCAACTTCTTTGGCTGGGTGGTGGCACCTCTGGTCGTCATGGTAGCCCTGTACGCTGAGATCTTCAGGGTAATCCACCGACAGTTGGGCAAGCGCGCCGAGGCCACCAGTGACGCGGGGAAATACTATGACAAGGAGCTGAAGCTCGCCAAGTCACTTGCACTGGTGGTGCTGCTGTTCGCTCTTTGCTGGCTGCCACTGCACATCATGAACTGCATCATATTCTTCTGCCCCGAATGCCATGTGCCCAAAGGCGCCATGTATGTCGGTATCTTCTTGTCGCACGTCAACTCCGCCATGAATCCACTGGTGTACGCCTTTCGCATAGAGCGGTTCCGAATCACACTGGGGCAGCTGTGTCGCCGGTGCTCGCCATGCTGGCTCAAGGCCAGCCCTCCGACCCTGGCTGAGAAGACTCCTGCCAACAAGTAGGGGGTGCTGTTGAGTCATGTGAGCTGAACATGCACAGAAGTGTTGAGGAGGAGGTATCTTCATCGAGATAAAGTAGGTTCATCAGAGGCCCAGTTTGTCTGCATAAGCCATGACTGTATCTTGAAGGAGGTGAAAATACGCTTGTCCAAAGGAGATTATATACTTTGTTTATTTTACACTTTCTCAACCCTTGTTGCAATTGAATTAAAAACCGTGGATCATCACAACACACTTTTCATGCACTGCCTTTTTTTCCTTTTATAAAGATTAAATTGCAACTGCTTATGGGAACATGTCTGTGTGTGAATATGGTCTTAAATATCTAGAAAATATTGCATATTTTTTTGAATGTACAAAGCTTGTTTAAATATCTGTCAATGGCATCTTTACCCAGGAAAAAGAAATCTGGATTAATAAATAGGTCATTTAATAATAACTGTGTCTCCTGTGATTTTTTTAAGAGCTTTTGTTGAATGAAAATGATTCTGTGATCCCTGGGCAGTCCTGTGACTTCAGCTATTTCTGTACAAGGACATCAGTGTCACAAATCAAACACTAAATGAAAAATGAGACAAAAGAAAAGTAAATTACCTTTGAATAACAATAACACAGAAATGGAAGGTAATGAATTTTTTTTTTCTCAGCAAAAGCACATAGCTCAGCATTTGCAAATGTCAGCTCTACAGCACAACAAGGTGCAAATACAGTTATAGTCACCAAATCACTAATGTGACCTCCTACTATAAGACACTGACAGAATTTCAAACGAGCTCTGGGAAGACTGGTACTGAATTTACATGATTCCCTACTTAACAGTGGCCTATTTATGAGTTACCTGTAGATGCACAAATATTTTACTCACAATAATGTACATTAGAAATATAATATATAACCTCAAAGAAATAAAAAAATGTCAACAAGTTACTGTATGTCAGAAATACGGTGAATAACTAAAATGAGTCTGAAGACTAAACTGGAGTCTATATATTGTGCAACTACGATTTCCCAAGTAAAAAAAAGTTACACAAATAAAGAACATTAACTAGACAAGCACATGTACACTTCGCCAGTGTATACATTTTTTAAATCAGTACTGACAACATTTTTATGCTATGGTGTGATATTACTGTAGGAAACACTAATTAATTACACTTCTTCATTGTAACATCAGTAGGGTAACTGCACCTCTCCTGTCAGAAGAGGCCATGGAAAATATCCTACCAGTATGCCTACTCACACATACTGCAAGCTCATCTCATGTGCCAGTTTGTCTCTTTATGATATCATGAAGGCGTTCATAAACATTGTTCTAAAAATAAGTTGCTCTGTACTAAAGATGTCCTCCACAGACAGCAGAAATAAGCGGTATTGATCACTTTCTGTGAGAAGGCATACGTTTAAAAGCTTGGAGGTTTTATTTCAACCCCCCAAGACATGTGGCTCAATTATTAATTTCAGTTATACCCAGAATGCATTTCTGTACAAGATTCATTGGTTATATGAGAAAGTGTTGGGGATTTATGTGCGCTGAATCAGTTAACAATCTGTGCTTTATCAGGAAGCTGGCGTAAGATTATCACTACTTCAAAAAAATTCTCAACGGAGGCAAAAAAAAAAAAAAATCAGCTATGATGCCATTCTAGAAAGCAGATGAAAGCTATTGGTTACACCAAAAACAGGTTCTAGTGTACACTGACAGAGTGACCCAGATCGTCCTGTTAGTGAATATAGAGTGCAGGCTATAAAATGTGACTAGTCAAGCCCTCTGTTATATTTATATTCTCTGCCTTTTTTACTTTTTTTTTCAGGCCATGTGGCAAAACGTTAGCTGTTATATACTGTGTTGGAGGACTGGTTGTGCATGACTGTACTGGCAATTTGAAGTAAAAACAAAGTGTATTTTGTACTGAAATACGTGCTACATGTTTTCCCCAGCCAAACTGCTCAGACCAACCACAGAGCAACCACAGAGAAGAGACAGAGTGAGAAAAAAAACCCTTTGACATGAAATATATGGGTAAGACTGAAAATTAATACAAGAACAGAGAAGAGGTCAGATATGAGCTAGTTGCTCATATATTCCAGAGTGTGAAGAGGGGGTGAAATCAGAAAACCATGCAAGCTGAATAACCAACTGTTTTACAAGGTTTTGGTCTGGACCTCATCTCTGTGTAGTAAAGTGAGCAAAATGTCCTTGTCCCTGTATGTGTATCTGCTGATGGACCAGGTTTCTCCCATGGCATAAAGACATGCGGTTCAGATAAACAGGTGAATCTATCTCGTCTGTAGCTTGTATAAGCACTCTCCTATGGGCTACACCCTGGCAAGGTTGAAACCTGGGATTGGCTTCAACATCCCAAAAACCGTGGCTCAAATAAGCAGCTGAAAAATGACAGAATGTAGTGTGACAGAAGAATGTAATCATGTTAAAATACCCTGATGATCAAAAACCTACAGGACTTAATAAAGTATTTGCTACAATAATCTTTCTAAAACACTGAGTTTTTGCCCAATGGTTAAACAGAAAAAACAAAGTCTTCAGAAGCAGCTGAATGATATTTGTGCTCTCTTTCCACAGATGTATGTGATTAATGAACACTTGAAGTCATAAATTGAACTGAAATCTGAATATGTCACAGCCGTGTTGGAAAAGCCTGTTATGGTTAAAGGGAAACATGTTATAATCCTGTCACTGTATGCACCATTAAATCCTGGAGTCGGGGAATTTAAAAAAAGGCTGCTCTGGTTGGTCAGTCAGAGCATTTGTATAACTTGGAATGTTGTTCGTTCATCTGAGTTGTAGTGTGTTGTGACGTGCAGAATTAAAAATGTCCACCAGGTGTCAGACTTGTGGCTCGCATTTTATGTATTTACAGTGGAGATTTTCCATTAACACTTTGAGTTCATAAAATCGTAATTGTTTTTTACAGGAAACTCAGTTTGATAAGTGCTTAGTCTAACAAAAGCTATTTGTTAAATATGAATTTTAAATACAGTATAATTGATAGGGTCCTTTCTGAACGTCCAGGACCCTGGGCAAATTCTTACATTGGGGCCCCCCTTCCCCTGGTCATTGCTTCCAGCAAATGGAAAATATGTATAAACACAAAAAAGTAAATTCACATATAGTCTTATAATTTTGTGTACATATTCAGCCCTGGGTGAGTTTTACATGTAAACACAGCATAAAAATATATCTAAACTTATCTATGGCAGGTCAACCTTTAATTAAAGTTACACTTTCGAATCTTTTTCTGGCCAATGTTTTGTGTGGTTTGTCAGTCATGAATGTCCTGTCATTCTATGTGTGTGTGTCACACATCTCCCTGTCTTATTTTATAAGTGTGCGTGTGTGTGTGTGTGTGTGTGTGTGTGTGTGTTGGGTGGCGTGCCATTCTGCATAATTCACTATAGTTCACCAGCTAGGCTGCAGAAGGTGACATGTTAGCTGATGGTGACAAACAAGAAGCTCAGTGTTAGTCCTAGCAAACAAGCACAGCAGATAAGCACAATTACTTTATATGCACATTCAATTACGAAACACCATTAAGTGATACAGACTGGTGAAAGTGGGATCGCAAACTAATTGTGCACCAGAGTGAGAGAAACAAGTTACAGATGTGAGCCTTACTGCATAATTCCATCCAAAGTTAAGTGCAAAGCCTCCTTCTGCAAGGAGGAAACATGCAGTGCAGGACAGAGGCATAAGGGTTTCATGAGAAGAGATCTTTCCCCACACTTACAAACACCAGTCATTTCAATTACATGCAACACCAGGGGAGTGAGCAGGCCAGTCTTTTAGCAGCTTCTTTCTTGTTTCACTGCCTTAGGTAAGTATTTCCCAAGCTGGGGGTGGAGGAGTGTGAGGCTGGCCAGTCGAAGAGGTGCTGGTGGTGGTGGTGGGGGGGAGTTGAAACAACAGGGCTGGAACTGGAAAGCCCCCTTTCATTGGTTGACTCACTTATGGGGTTGCCCTGCTAATAGACAGAAGGAAGCGAACAGAGTGCAGAGAGGGAAGGACACAGAGGGAGAGCTCTGTATATATTTGACTATTGTGTCTTATATATAAGGAAAGAATACAAGTGCAAGAAAAAGAGTTACTTTTACTCAGGTCATCCACTTTATTTGGATTCAAAGTCTTCCACATCAACTCCTCAAACTGACCTGGAGTCCATCTACTGTCCTGCTCTTAAAACTGACCTGCAGTCCAGCTACTCTCCTGTCCTTTCAAACTGATCTGCGGTCCAGCTCATCTCCTGTTCTTCTTGTTGATTGCATCTCGGTTCATCTTGCTCCAGGTCCCCCTGCTTCAGCTCCAAGTCCCCTTACCTCACCTCCAGCTCCTCCTGATTCAGCTCCAGCTCTATACACACCCCCTCTTCACTCTGCTCTTTTGACTTTGAGCTATGAAGAGTGAGATGATGAGGTTCTTGGTCCTCATGTGCATGCTGCTTCAGCTCACCTGTGCCCTCTTGGAGAACATGCACCTGGAACTCGCCAGCACCAAGCCTCGCTGCCCGCCACTGTGCCAGTGTCAGGAAGATGGTGACCTGCTACAAGTGGATTGTTCTGAGCGTGAACTTACAACTTCACCTGCTCGCCTCAGCCCTTACACCTCCTATCTGTGAGTACCCAGAATCCACCACACACGCAAAGCAAGCCCAGAGCTTGCTGACAGCTGCAGTCTGGTGGATGCTTTTCAAGCCATCGCAGTGCCTAATGAAATGAGATAATTTCAGGTTTTGCTTTAAGTGCAACTGATTTATTTAAAAAAATCTGTGTGCTAATTAGGCACTAAAATACACAGGGCTACAGCTACAGGGTTAGAGTTGTACAACTTCTGAAGATCTGTTAAGGTGCTGGTCATCTGCTTGTTGACCGTGGGTGATTAACGACGTACGTGTTGATGGATGAACTCAAACAAAGCCCACACCAAAATAATGCTGCTTCATAGACCCAGTTGAAATTCATGTTTATACCATTCCACTACTTTTTTTCTGTCTTTTGGTCTAAACCAGTTGTTGTGGTGATTTTTTCATTCGTTTTCTTACTTTATAGCACACATAGAGTTCGACGCTGATAAATTATGATCTGAATTGTTCTGAGGTTTGACAAGCTAAGAGAAGCTAGTTTATGCTAATTGCAACAGTCATCTGAAAATCTTGTACACATGGAATTTGCATTTTAATAATCCATCTATGTGAGGATCAAATATATTTTTGCATTTTCCAGTGAGCTAGGTAGATCAGAATTACTTTCAAATTACAGTTGCGCCACAGTGGAGATACTGGCAGAATTCAGTAAGCTGAGATCAGAGCCATAACACCTCATCTGCGTGCATTCAAACTTGCTCCTGGCATGACAGGAATAAAATAAACCTTTTTTTGCCTGACACAAAATTTGGATGGAATTATAAGGCTATCAATAAATACATATAATTGGAATTACAATAAAAGGAGAAGTTGAATTACCAAGCATACCTATGAGATAAGGTAATAAAGGTCTGTATTTATTCAGTATTGCTCTGTACTGCTGTTGCATAAAATAGTTTTTCCAAAGTTTACAATCTAGCTTGTAATATTACCTGTTTGCCTGCTTAATGTAAACACAGCCATGGGTTTAGCCTGCATTGGTGATGCATCCTTAACCATTCATTAACATTCCAGCCCATAAACCAAGCCTGTTACCTGTAGTCCCCAGTTAGAGCTTCAGTTCCTTGGCTGTCCTCTGTTGACTCAGGATTGGCTGCACCCTTTTCAGATTTAAATTTATGTATTTCTCTTCAGCATTCCTTTCTTTTTCTGTTGACCTAAATCAAAGTTAGGCCATTAAAACATACCCCAGAAGGAAATATGATGTTCACGAGTTGTATTCCAGGTACCGAGTCCCATCTGATTTATGCACTCCTCCGCTGAGCTGTGCAGTAACTACTATTCACCACATCATTTCTCCTGAAGGCCTTCTTACCTTAAGGATTTGGCTTCCCTGAACTTCAGCATGAGCTCATCCTCAGTGAAAACAGCAGAGATGTAACTGAGTATGGAACCCATCCCTGGGAGAATCACTGAACTGCCAGGATAATCCAGACCCAAAATTAGGAAAGGTCAAACAACGTCAGCAGGTTATAAAGGCTAAGGTGGCTGACCCTGGGACAACCCTCATCCCTCATATGTTCTGTGAGCTCATACCACAGCTACTCAGAGTGGGCATCCATTATGTGGACATCCATTTTGGAAGCCTGCAGCAACCAAAATGCTGCTACATAAATAAATAGGATGAGATGCTAATAAACACAAATGGACGTAAAAAAAGACTGACTGGTGCTGGTATTTGCCAGATGTCAACAGGACTGCCGGTGTGGGAGGGTGAGTAATGGACCCCATTTGAAATGTGTGGCAGTTCATAGAGATAAGCATGTCTTGTAGGCCAGCTCTTCCTGTAACTCCACCCTGTGAAACACGAAACAGGTGATAGTAATGCTTTTTAGTTCACACACTTGCAGAGACATGTGACATGAGAAATGACCCACCATGCTTCACTGTTTTGCATCCATACAGTTTGGATAAGGTCACAGGGTTGCAGTGTATTACAGACAGGAAAGAACACTGAATAAAAATATGTTAAATCTGTAGAACAAAATTAGGCAACGAATATATATTTTTTAAAACTAAAATGTGTCACACAACACAGAGCACCTGTTACCAAAAAACATTCTCTTTACAACCCCTCAAACAGGAACGTCCCCCAACTTATGACTCCAGTTTTGACACTGTCACAAAATGTATGAGAAGAAGTTGGGCCAGTCGTTATTCGCCTGTTAAAATGTACTACTTTATTCCATATTCTCCGCACGCCATAGCTTTTTTCTGGCTATGATCCGTCTAGGATGTGGGACGGGGCTCACAGGTAAACCATCAAAGGCACTTTGTCCTGCATGACTGCAGCTGAAAAGGCGGCTATCGCGCCACATAAATGTAAGCTCTCAGCTCCCAGCGCAGCGACTGGCATCTTGGTCTATGTCTCACTCTCCACATGGTTTGTTTTGGCACCTCATTTTGGACACCTCCTTCGAACAGCCCAGGGATACTTTAATTGCCAAAAATATCAGAGCGCCACGAAGCTGAACATAAGCGTAGCTGTTAGCTAATATAGCGTCACATGTTGATCTTGTTATGTGTGCAGAACTTCAAGCGATCAGCGAGACCTTCTTAAAGGCAGACCCTCGCCTCTCTGGCCAAGGAGAAAACATAATGCGCCACAGTTCCTGAAAGCCCAATCGCTGAAAATTGGATATTACCATTGTGCCAAATACTGTACTTGGACATACGCTCTCAAGGGACTGTACCTTAAATGGACATTACTAAATAAATCGCTGTGTAAAGAGTGAGCAGGCATTATTGCAGACTGTCGGCAGCCATGCCAAATAATAAATTGCTTAAGTAACTAACCATTTGGCCTCTGTAACACCCTGATATAATTCTGTGTGTAAAATGACATGCTGTCATATCAGAAGCAGAATATGCCCTACAAATAAAAAAACATTTAAAAATAGATTGTGGTCAGTTGAACAAAAAAAAAAATACTAATTTATAATGTGATCATGTGATGAGCCAAACTCTCCCCTGGCCCTTGTAGCCTCTCTGTCCACCTGCTACACCCTGTGGGACCCCACCAACACCTTGCAATACATCTTCAAAAGAAAAAAAATTACCCTCTACACTTATTATTATATATTGTATATTATATATATATATACTTATTGCTATATGACATTTAGCAATTAACAGCTGTTTAGGATTATGGGAGTTCTCATTGTTCATGTCATCTCAAGACCTGAGGCTCAAAATTGGTCCTCTTGT
>JABJVR010000103.1:1563004-1606122 GCA_025773905.1 Chitala chitala
CCCCGACAACATAGCTCCCAGGGTCATTTGGGCACACAAACCCCTCCACCACTTTAAGGTGGCAGCTCGAGGAGGGGCAACATTAAACTAACATTAATAATTTAAAAGTTAAAACTAATCTAAGACCCTAGGTTTGTAAAATAAAAATATTATATGATGAAAACATTGTCATTTAAATTGTATAATATTATACAACTGTAGATTTGGAGAAAATGAAATAACCAATTTTTTGCATGAACTTGTATGTAGTATACTCCTTAGTGTGCATAGATTATATTCTTATATAAGAAAAAATACCAAATAAGAAAACATTGGTAAATGGCAAAATCTTCATGAAAACCACATAAGCAGATTTTAAGATGAAATTTCTCCTGGAGAGTTAGTGAATGAGAGTGACCTCTCTCTGAACATGCAAGAAATTTTCCCAGAGGTAAGAACTGAACTCATCCTGCACGATGGGATCTGCCAGTCGTTCCTAAGGAGATCCTCACTATATATTTGTTTGAGTATCCTGGGTTTGTCCATCTTTCGCCCTATGTATCGGATCCAACTCACTACCAAGTGGTGATTAGTTGACAGCTCTGCCCCCTCTTTACCTAAGTGTCCAGAACATACGGCCTCTGGTACCATACAGAGCTCTGTTACCCTGTACACGTATGAGTTTCTTATAGTTAATCCATGTCTTGAACAGAAATCCAGAAACAATCACTCAGGTTGTATTCGTTTTTTCTGTCTCAAATGGCTTTGGGAATGTAGAACGTAACCTCAAGCTCATTCCCGACTAGTGAGGTTACATCCTATATTCCCAAAGCCAGTTTCCATTGCCAAGTTCTCATTTGCCTTGATCTTTCTGGCAACAACCTGCCACTTTGGTGGCATCGCACATGATCCCCATCCTTCATCCCGTAGGTGGTGGACCCGATAGCTGACCTCACATCATAATTTTGGGCTGATCTCAGCCAAGTTATGTGGATCACCTTGACACCTGGTGCTTGCCTGCAATCCCAACCCCTCAGCCAGGCTCCAAGTGTGGGTCCTGACAGCCCCACACCAGACAGGGTTCACTTGGTTTTATCTGTTGTACTCATGGGGGGGTTTTGGACTATCCTTTATCTGTCCCCTTACCTTAGACCTGTTCGGCATGGAAAACCTCACCATGAGCATAAAGCTTCTGATGACATAGTTCTGAGGGTCACAGAGGCCCAGAAACCCCACCACCATAATAAGCTGATACTCCATTGGGAAAATATGTTTCATGTTCTACTTTGCAGGCTGTACTGAATTGCCTTTGTAAATGATATCATTAGGCAATTCAAAGCATCAGCTTCATTGTGTTAAGTGTTCTGTAAAAGAATACGAATTACTCTTATAAATCTGTTTTTGAATAATGGTTCGCTAAATGTTTAAGTTTGGTCATTTTTAGATTGCAAAAAGATATAGTAGCCTACTTGTTCATTTCTGAGCAATGCTTGAAAAATGACCACACAGCAAAGCGTTAAAATAACACTGCCAGGTTTGCTGTCCAGGACTGTGGCGTTTTTTTGTTATTCTCTGAATAAACAGGAACCATCTGTTTTAACAGTGGTTAATTGTCTCTTGTCTGTCTGGTTCAAGGTTCATGCTAATTGTATCTTCTCCTAAACTGCTGCATCATTACTAGTTTGAGCAGCGCACGTTCTCTCGATTCAGTGGTTGAATGTAGTAATGTTGAAACCAAGCATAAATTAGTCTGGGAATATTTTTATGGGTTTATTTGATTTTCAGTTGTCAACCTTATTTTCAATTACAGTATATTTTATGAACGTGAATGAAAATTAGCGGAGTTCACTACTGAGGAACGTTAGTTTCTTACCGAAAGTCAATACTATGTAATATAGTGGGCGAGCCTCTTCGATTAACCAAGCTTCAGATTACATAGATCCTTACGTATTTAAATTTTTATTTTTTTAAGTACTAATATATTTTGAACAAAACTGCATACTTCCACATATGTATATAAGAATGAAATTATTACATTTTTGAATCTGATATTTTTCAATATTATTTTATCTGGACTAACAGTGTACAATTTAACAAAGACCAGATCAACTTGCAGACCAAATTCTGAGAGCCACTTATCTGAATTCAGTACTTAGTTGACTCCGTCTTAAGGCTCGGCTCACCTATTAACAGACACAATGTCAGATATCAAGATAAATCCAGTGGACGTCTGCCACCTTGTGGAGGATTGTGTTCACTACACGGTAACGCATTGTGATGTCATCAACACGCGACGAAATGGGAGCGAATGGGACCAATGTTTGAAAATGACACCGGCCAACTAGGGTAAATGAAGGAGAAAAATATTGTCGGTTTACAATGAATGTAGGCAAGCTCCTTGTGTTGTCGAAATCAGTAGAGGTTTCCCGTTTACTGACACCCTTAATTAAGAAAACCTCAAATGCCTCGTGTTTGCAATCTCAGCGCTTCTTCAGAAGTCATCCGCGAAAATTGGCGTATGCTAAAGATTTGTTTCTTGGGAAAGTAAATAAAGTAAGTATGGAAAGATCTTAGCGAACCTTTCGTATCTTTAATGCTTTCTTATCATCACCGTCATAATCGTATGTGTACACTCATCAGAACACGTTACAGAAACAGTACTCTGGACAGTTGGTATCAACATACCTTTGCTGGGTTTTGTGAATTTATGCTAAGTCATTTAAATTTAATTATTTACATTGTTAGATTTGTCTGGTTTCTCAGTTACACTCGCAAGTTGCGTACTTCTAATTAATATAATGTGAAACATAGTCATTTAATTAATTTTAGTCATTTAAGCAGATGCTTTTATCCAAAGCGACTTACAGCATTTTGTATGTTACAATGAGCTGGCGTTGGGTGTCTTGCTCAAGGACACATCAGGTGGCTGGGCTGGGATTAGACCCGGGATACTTCTGCATCCCAGCCTGATGTTCTACCCATTGAGCCACCTGGCCGCCATATGGCCTCTTTGCTTGTAATAATTTCCATTTACTTGCCACTGCAGGCAGAGGTTTTTCCTTATCCAGAAGTTGATAATGAAGAATTAGAAGAGATAAATCAATTTGTCGCCCCTGTGGAGAATTTTTTTAAGGATGACGGTAAGTTCAGTGGTTTTACCAACCTGTAACTGTGTAGCAGATTTGAAAGTGTAAGTGCACTGACTGATCCATTTAAGACTTTTAAGTGCACTGGGATTACATTCTGTTTGAAGGGGAGACATACGACATTACAGTTTAATTACATTTGAATGTATACATAGATTCAGTATAGTCTGTATTGACACTTCTGTCTTTTAACAATAAACCTTTTAAAAACTGCTGTGTTCCAGTTGACTCCAGGCAGATTGATACAGAAGCAAAAATTCCTGTAGAAACTCTGAATGGGTTAAAGAAGTTGGGACTCTTTGGAATTCAGGTGCCAGAGGAATATGGTGAGGGCATGTTTCTATTGTGAAATAAGTAGTGGAATTTTAACCCCCACATGACTGCATTACTTTTAACTGTAAAACACAAAGACACAACATTTTGCCAGTGATACAGAATGGTTGGTTGTTTTTCAGGAGGGCTCGGTTTCTCAAACACCATGTATGCCCGTTTGAGTGAAGTGCTGTCCTCGGACAGCTCCATTGCTGTTACACTGGCCGCTCACGAAGCTATTGGCCTGAAGGTATATCCCTCACAATTTTCTCTTTTTCATGTGAATGAGCTAATGTGGACTTCATAGCTGAGCACAGTGACAGTTTAACCTCACATTACCTGGTTTTATCTTAAAATGTAGATGCTGTTGCGATTGCAAATGTTCACCTTTACTGTTTTTAATTAGGAAAGAGTGAGCCTAAGTCTTCTGCTGATTAATCTGGTGTTTTGTTACTGTTTTTCAAGGGTATCCTGTTAGCTGGCAATGAGCAGCAAAAGGCCAAGTACCTGCCCAGGCTAGCTTCAGGAGAACATATTGCAGCCTTTTGCCTAACCGAGCCAGGCAGGTAGGTCTGGAACCTGTTTAAGATGGTGCTGCTAAAATGTATCTTCCATGGCTTGTTTCACATTTGAAATACACACATATATAATTTTTTTTTTTTTTTTTTATCTTGGCACAGTAGCTTGTAAAGGGGAAAAATGATTCCCCCCTTATATGAAAGGCTTTGTTTTTAAGTGACTGAATGTGAGACTGCTGTGTTTCAGTGGCAGTGATGCTGCATCCATCCTGACTCAGGCAACACTAAGTGAAGATGGAAAATACTACTCACTTAGTGGCTCAAAGGTGAATAATTAAAGAATCTTATTAGTGACCCATCAGATCATCAACTCAACACACCAGACAAGTTCTACAACACTTAAAACGTATTTCTAAAATATAAAGCATAGTAAACAAAATAAATATCTTACTCTTTTGCATTTCACGTTTTTATTTTTTAAAATTGACTGCTTTAATTCTGCAAGATATAAAATTTTCAATTCATTTTTATATAGCGCCTTTTGCAACAGTGTGCCTCAAAGCACTTATGTTCAGTGTATGTTTACGGTAGTTGGCTTGTATTCCAAATTTGAAAGGCTTCCATATGTCTTTCAGATCTGGATTACCAATGGGGGACTAGCAGACATTTTCACTGTTTTTGCAAGGACAGAAGTGATTGATGAAGAAGGACAGAAGAAGAACAAAGTCTCAGCATTCATTGTGGAAAGGGCATTTGGTGGAGTCACGAGTGGGACGCCTGAGGACAAGCTGGGTGTTCGTGGTTCCAATAGTAGGAGAATTTAATATTTGTACCTGGTCTTCATGTTCCAAGAGCAGTATTTACCCTGAGACCTAGTGTGTTAGTTCGCTGTAAAGTGCTGGTCAAAATACATACAATCTTACAGAAAGCATCCAGTTTGTTTTACATGTTAAAGTTGATGAGGAAAGTGTTTTTGGTTCCCCTAGCATGTGAAGTGGTGTTTGATAACACGAAAGTGCCAGTGGAGAATGTCATCGGAGAAGTTGGTGGTGGATTTAAGGTAATGCTGAAAGTTTTTGTATTTTGGTCTTCTGATTACTTCCTCCTGTGGAGTCCTTCAGAAGGCAGGATCTAAAAGTTTTTATTATATTTGATTAGTCTTTCTATAATATTTATAATGTTTTGTTATTTGTTTCAGACAAATTAATGCAGCCAGCAACCGTCCACTCTGCAATTCTTGTTATCGTTCGTCAGAGTGTCGAGTTTTTGAAGTGAAATATATTCTTTGTGCAGGTTGCGATGGATGTCCTGAGCAGTGGGCGATTTGCCATGGGCAGTGCTAATGCTGGAATTGTCAAGAAGCTCATAGGTGAGATGTATGACGGGAAAGTGGGTGCTGCTGATTTACTGTCGTCTGTGTTGGTTTCAGTGTTGGTTTGACACAAGCTTGGCCTGTGAGAGAGCTGATGGATTTTATTCTTTCCAGAGCTGGCAGCAGAGTATGCTGGGTCAAGAAGGCAATTTGACAGGAGCCTCAGTGAGTTTGGGATGATCCAAGTATGATTTTTTTTTTTATTCTTGTTGTTGCCAGTTTTAGCAGGTTTTCATAATTGTCATATAGCTTATTTTCTTAACTTTGTTAAATTGCACAAACATTTTGTAGCACAAGGCTTGACGTAAATCAGGACGTTGTCTGTGAAACAGGAGAAATTTGCAGTGATGGCCCAGAATGCCTACGTGATGGAAAGCATGGCCTACCTGACAGCTGGTCTGATGGACAGGCCTGGGATCCCTGACTGTGCTGTGGAAGCAGCCATTGTAAAGGTGGGTGGATCCCTGAAGCTCCAGGGAAGGGAAGCCATTGTGTTTTGGGTTTACTGGGCCTCATGCAATGTATGCCTGAGTGAGAACAGATCAGAACTGCTTCTCTAATGCCCTCTTAATACAGGGTGCAAAAAATTATATGGAGAACAAAATTATGTTAAATGGGGTGTAAATATGTAAAGCATGTAAATTAACATGACATGAGGAAGTGAATTTACTGTGACTGGTATGTAAGTGCATGCTTCACCTGTGTTATATACAGTTCGTTTGTAATACACAGTTCAGTGTTTTAAACTTGCTTTATATAAAAAAAAATCTACCTGCTATTTAGCCCTTCAGAATATAAGAATTTGACTTGTGCCTGCCAGCTGCTGCTCTATGATGTTAAATGCTTCTGAGGATAGCAGTGTTTGGGTGTGTTTATTGGTCTGTGCCTTTGTGCAGGTTTTCAGCTCTGAGGGGACCTGGATATGTGTCAGCGAGGCTCTCCAGGTGCTGGGGGCCTTAGGCTACACGAGGGCCTACCCGTTTGAGCGTTACCTCCGAGACTGCCGAACTTGGCTCATCTTTGAGGTATCGCCACCTCGTTCCTCATCCCTGTGATATCTGTCCTCTGAGAAGCCATTGAAAGAGCAGGAACAATTTATAGATTGTCAGATGTTCTACCATTTGACCATTAGAGGGCGCAGATCTTTTGTGTGGCACTAGCCTTGATGGAATGCAATGTGGTAAATGTGCCATTAAAAAATAAAAAAATAAAAACTTAAAGGGTTTTGAAGGGACTTTCATGGTGGACATAAACTGCTTATTTGGCACAATCCATTTTAATCAAGTGTTTACTTTTTATTTTTTATTTATTTAAAAAATTTTTTTACCAGGGGACCAATGAGATCTTGAGGATGTACATTGCTCTCACGGGAATGCAGTACGCTGGAAAGGTCCTGACAGGGAACATAAAGTAAGAGCTTCTGAGCACAGGCCAGGTGATAAACAGGCCGTGTGTCGGCTGCCTTTGTGTCGACACACCTGCTGTGCTGACTCACTTTCTGGCACGTGCAGGGAGACGAAGACGGGCAACCTGGGTGTCGTCATGGGAATCCTGGGGAAGCAGCTGCGAGGCGTGGTCAGCAGTAAAGTGGATCTTGGGCTGACCGGCAACACCGGTGTGGTGCATCCCAGTCTGACGGTACGGTCCTTCTGCCAAGTGCACAGACATGTTCAGTTAGGGGCACCACGGGTGTGAGTGTGTCCATGTGTGCTGCCTTCTTTCTGAAATATAGTATTTTAGCATTAGCTTTGATACTGAAGCCATGCATTTTTTACTGCTGACACCGTTGACCCACCCACCCTTCTTTATCATATGAATGCTGTTAATAAGTATGTATCTCCCTCCCCACAGGACAGTGCAAAGAAGTTGGAAGAAAACGTGTGCTATTTTGGCACTAGTGTTGAAAGCTTACTTTACAGATTCGGAAAGGTAATTTGTGTAATCTGCTCTTGCAAATATCAGGAAATTTAACATATTTAGCAAAGATGTTTCTTACAAGGTTAAACTTAGTTGAATGTGTGATAACAGATGATGGGTAATTCACTCTCCTTCCTAATCAGATAGTGTCAAATTTTTTTTTTCTTCCCTGTTCTAATATAATTGAACTGCATCCAGTTCTTGGAATTAATATAAGGCATGTGAATGAGCACCAGTATTGAATTTTGTTAATTGTATAGTGGGGTCAGATTTTCTTTCCAGGGTCTTCAGCAATGTGGACGTTACTCCACATGACCTTAGCGTAGTTGGGACATATTCCACAAATCTGTAGTCCTATATGGTAGAGATAATGTTCCTCTCCCTGACAGCTGGCTTTTTTTAATGCCCCTTGAGGTGAAGTAGTGTTTATGACGTTTTAATTGTCCAGTTACTTTAGCAGGCATTGTCTATGTGAAGATGTGCCTAGTATTTGAATGGCATTTGTAACTGATGTTTTATATGAAGTTTGACAACTATTTCTCCTTTGTAAAGGCTGCATTTTTTATGTGAAATGGTTAAGAATAGAACAAAGTGTTGCGTAATAATAAATGGCAGATGTGGTGAAGAAATCAAGACGTAGCAAAATGAGCAATTGCATTTTTATGTTTTCAGACCACAGTCTAACACAGATGTGGTAAGGGCAATTAAGTTGTCTGACAAACACTGATCTGTTCACAGACTGTTGTGGATGAACAGCTTGTTCTGAAAAGGGTAGCAGATGTGCTCATTAACCTCTACGCCATGACCGCGGTCCTGTCCCGGGCGAGTCGATCGATCTGCATCGGCCTGCGTAACCACGACCATGAGGTACTGGTTCCACCAATGCGTGGTGTTCTTGTAGCAGTAGGTTAAGAGCAGATCCTACAGACGGGGTTCTGTTCAGATTTTGAGCATATTGTGTTTAATGGTCTACGTCTGTTTTCTGTGCTAGCCTGGTAATATAAAATGGCATCAGTTTGCAGCTTAATAGGAAAGGTGAAAAGGTGGAATTGTGCACCATACCAAAATGTACAGCATGTATGGAAAGGTTGTTACCAAGCTACACTCAACTGCATGTCACTGAATAAATATTTTTTTATGCTGTCTTGGAATTGGTTGTATTTAAGCACCATGCCTTGTAATTGATACCACAGGGGAACCTCCAGAGATTGACATAAAACGTAACCCTCGTTGGTTGTAACTTTTAATTTACTTGTAATTTCAGCATCGTCAGCACTTCCCTAAAGTATTTGTGTTAAATCACATTGTATATCAGTTAATGTGTGTATTGTTAACAAGTTACTACCTTCAGAGGCATATGAAAGGAATGTAAAGGCTGCTTCTGGGAGCAAAGCCACAAGATGCAGGGAAGTCGAGTCAGTGTTTCGTTGCAGATTTAAAATGGGGGGGGGGGGGTTACCATTTCTGATTATGTAAAAAATACAATCTGTACAAAACTACTGTCCTTTCAGCAGCAAAATGAAAAAGATTAGAGGAAACGGACATTGTCGCCGTTTTGGCTCATGTAGATGAGCAAAGCGCATGCACAGAAAGCTGAAACGGCATGCCGGGACCCTGCAAACTTGAAAATGAGTCTAATTTATATAAAGAGCATAAAGTACAAACGAGGAGCGGGTGAGGTTGATTAGGAAGTGGAATGTGTAGTAATTGATATCACCTGACGGGTGGTATGCCCCCCCCCACCACAGTGAGCCTGTTAAAAATACATGAATCGCTGTATAAACACCCTCCTCCCCAACACAGTTAGCTCCAGTAAAACACTTGTACCGTTTCTCCTTCACGTTTTGCAGGTGCTTCTTGCGAACACATTCTGCTCTGATGCTTATTTTAAAAACAACTTCCTGATGGCTCAGCTGCAAAGACGTGAGTATAACAGAAGTGGTAATGGGAAGCAGCTTGCTGAAGTTAATCTCTCTGCAGTATTAAAAGTCTGCATGTGCAGTGCAGCTACATTTCCCCCCCCCCCCCTTCCTTGCTCTCGAACCACCACCCTCTTTCGTGCAGTCTTCCAATAGCAGTCTTTCTGTAGCACTTTAATAACAATGCTTACGTTATTCTTGCTGTTTGCATTCTGTGCTTTGTTCTGCTTCTTTTCTGAACTCTTGTTGCTTACTTTTTCCCCCAAATGAATACTTAAATTCAAAATTTTAATTATTTTAAGATTCTTCTGAGAACAACGATGACAGCATAAAGAAGATTGCCAAGGACATCCTGGATAAGAGGTCCTACATCTGTTCCCATCCCCTCGACAGAACCTTCTGAAATACTGTATGTGAAAATAAACTTTGCTGAAAAGTGTCCACCGGGAAATGTGCTGATTCTGTTCATTAACCGCAACATTTACTGTAAGCTGCCCTGTGGCGAGGGAAGGACTTTGGTGGTTAAACTTAAGATTGTAATTCATATCAAAAATGATGGACATAAGGTGTATTAAAACAAAGCTGCAAAGCACCTTTTAACCTGTAATGCATGAAGATGTGTTCTCCATTAATAATTAATCATACAGGTCAATGTATGACATGGCATTAGCTGGTAGTTATATAAAGCTGGTTACCAAACCACTTCGATCCTGTAGGTTCAAGGTTTTAAAAACGATTATAGTCATATTTTTCCCATGGCATGTACAAAGACATCCATATGGGTCCTAGTTTCCACAACCTTTAAGTCACATGGCTTCACCCACCGATGGCAGGAAGTGTTGGGGGAGGTAGGGATGAAGACTGATGAACCTGGTACATATGCCTCTAAGCTCTCAGGTGTGGAGATGCTTTTACTGTAAAGATCAAGCTTCTGTGAAGCAGGTAACCAAAGAAGGCCATCCATCCTTTACCAAACTGAGGGTGGCTTGGAGCCAGTGCTAGGCAGCCTGGAGTACAAGGCAGGGGACACTTCAGTCAGGGCACCAACCCACCATAGAACCAAAAAAAGGCCTCACTAAAAATCTGTGCTCATTCCTGTTTGACTAGGGAAAAAATTCTGGAAGGTCACATAAAAAGATGAATTCTTACAGATTTATATTACAAGAGGTGATTGTTGTCAGACCACAGGCTACACATGTTCCAAGGTTCCATTACAAAGGCTCTGCCCACCCTTTGTTCTGTGTGTCTTGGGCCACTCACTTCCACATTACTGTAAGAGTAACGGACTACATTGAAGGGTTTATAAAGGGAAAGCTTTAAGCTACAAGTTCCACTTGTATGTGAAAGAAGATGATAATGTGTGGACTCCGAACCTTCCCATGCCTTGTAGATTAATCTGATACAGCATTTTTTTTCATTTGGAACACATCTAGAAATATATTGCATGTGTCAGTATATTAGATATTTCCTCTTTTCGTAATTAAATTCAGTTTTGAAGATGAGCATTTGTATCCATTCGCTTGTCATTAGAAGAAATAAAAGGCTTTAACAAATAAAATTTTCACAATGGACCCACATATATTTATTCTCTTTTTGCTTGTACCCACATGGTATCCCACTTTGTAAAAATGCGATCCCCACCATGTGCACACAAGATTTTCATGTTTTATTGGTGAAGTAACTCCTACATGTGTTCATGATTACATCTGACCCATGAACACGGGACAGAAATTGCTTGCCAATCATATTGCACTTTTCCAAATGAAAGAGAACAGCCAATGAACAAGTGTGTTGCTGTTTTGCTGCACACTGGTGCTGAACCAGACTTTGAGGGCCATCTTGGGCATCCTCTGGGATAATGTCATGGGCTCATCCATCAGCAGGTCAGCATTGCCTCATGTCACGTAGCAGCTGAACTCTGAAATGGACCCAGCCTTAGCGCTGTCCATGTTAGCTGGGCTTTAGCCATCAGTTATGCTGTGATGAGTATCTCTTATTGCAAGGTTTTTTCTATGAGGTAAGCAAACTGGCACAATTATAAAGGTATGAACAGTGAAAGGCCATCTGGGTACCCTATGGGTATACAGTCTCCAAGCTGAATTTCCAGGAATACAACAATTCTTAAATTTGATTGTGTTCTTGATGGCGCCTTATTGCAGTGGCACTGGAAATGACAAATGACTTTTGGGTTATGAAACATTATTAATAGGCCTGTAAAGTAATGCTGTAATGAGGTAATAATCTTTAACCCCACCAGCAAGGTGAATGCTGAGAGAGACCAGAAACCTTAGGATCTAAAAACGCTGCAGGGCTTTGAGGAGCATTCAAAGTTCTGATGACGCTTTGATCACAACCACAAAGGCCATATTGTGTCAGTGACGGGTTCATTTTGTTACTACGTACTATGTTTTCTCTTGAAGACTGTACACAGAGAAAATTACAGTACTTTCATATATAATACCACCGAACTTGAAAGCAACAGACGTCGCGCAGTGAAAACTGTTGTGGAATGTAATGTGTCGTTGTGGCTTTGTTGGGACAATATAGGAGCCTCGGTAAACTTCATGGTTCACAGTTTAAGATACAGATTCTATACTAGACAAAACAAAAATTCCACTTCTGTTCAGTACAGTAAACCAGGGTAGATAGGTGATGGCACAACATTTTTCTGTGTAGGTGGGACCGACATAAAAGTGCGACAGTTTACATGTGTGTACATAACTGGGACTGCAAGCTTCTGTTCATGGATTACGTTACAGCCATCCCCAAGCACCGCATGTAATTGCTTTAACAGACTCTCACTTATGGGAAAAAGTGCTTCAGCACAAAAAAGACTCCATGTAACCAAATCATGTCAGTGCCATCATGGTGCCTTAATAATTCAGCATTAGCCATGTCGTGCTACATGACACCAAAGCTTCTTAGCTTGGGTCACTAAAGAGGAGTGGACCATGGGAAGAAAACACCAGTTAAACCCAATCCCTTTGCCTAAGAGTTCAGGAATGCTCATAAACACCATGCTATGGCCCTCAAAGCGCTGTGGTGAAACCCAACACCCACGAATCTGCGGAACAACAATCGGAACATTTCAGTGACCTTTCCCAGCTTCTTCATTTGGGCCTCATCGGGACGCTGGGGGTGCTCACTGGACTCCTGTCATGCTCTTGTCCAGACTATGTCAAACCCGCGCATGTCCACCAAGCAGTCTCACACCAGCCTTAGCGGCCTGACACTCAGTCACAGGAACTACAGTGATGGGATGATGCTCCTCACTACACGCGAAGCTCCATAAACAGAATCTTAGCCAGACAAAGTGACGACTTTAAATTGTGGAACATTGTAAGTTCTCTACACATTTACCTTTAGCCGCACTGTACCTTCAACATGTTCTGTCGCTGGCGATTTATGTGATTTCACTGAACCTTTTGTGAAGAAAATGACACCTGGAGTATGTGAAAGGGGGCATGTGATTGTAGCATATTGCAGACAAGACAGAGATCTTACCTTCATTCATTTCTGGTGCACAGGTACCCAAGTAATCAGTCATGCTCTTTATTCCAAATGTTTGGCAATATGCACAGTCAAAGGCAGAATGAAGCATTTCTTTACTTTCATTTACTTTTCATTATCATCAGTAACAATGAAAAATTGTTACTTCCATTGCCCAAACAGCGATTTCCATGTAAAGAGAATGTAAGTAAGATGCTACACAATTTCTCTGGCTATCATTCATGAAAGCTCTGTATATTTCTCTGGTGATGGCTTTAATCAAGATTATTGTAATAATGAGTGGAACACATTAAACAGACGGTATGGGGATTACCCTGGTGCCTTCCTGTAGCCAATTAGAAGCCTCCTTTAGGCAACATCAAAGCACTGCAAGATGGGCCCAAACTGAGACATTTAAACCTTTAGTCAAAAACCAGACTTTAAAAATAGAGTATGTTACGGTAGGAATTTAAATTCACATAAATTTATTATTATTTCCATGGTATGAATCATTCTTCAGAACCACCCTGGCTAAAATAAATGTTCTTTTCTAGAACATTAATTTTGTGAAAACTGTTTATTATTTCAAGAACATCTTGTTACCCATTGAAGAGGGAAGTGGATTTCAGACAAGCATGAAAGGAAATAACACTGTGGGTAGAGAGTACAGAGAAAATGTAATGATTTTTAAAATGAAAATTTGTTCACTGTATAAAATGCCTGATGTCCTGAACAGCAGTGTGGAATTTGTCTGAGGAAAATTGGCATTTAAAGACTGGCACGATAAGCTCTTGATTATTAATGCCACAATATGTGAGTTAATGTGTGCCTGCTGTATTATACAATGTTGAGTGAATGTGTGCCTGCTGTATTATACAATGTTGAGTTAATGTGTGTCTGCTTTATTATATAATGTTGAGTGAATGTGTGCCGTTGTGTTATACAATGATGAGTGAATATGGCCCGTTGTATGACATACTGTATTTGCTAAATGCAAATGAAGTGAATGTAATGATGAGGCATTCCAAACAGATGGACAGCTTGACAGAGACATTGCCATTCTCCCTGACATACTTGGCACAAGGTGTGCCCTCCAGGATGCCTCTGCAGCAGAGTTTTTTCTGTGTTTCAAGGAGACATCTTTGCCAGAAAGACAGTTAGGGGCCCCAGACATGTCTGTATTCAGAGAATAACTGGATTGCACACTTTGACTGGATACATCTTCCATACCACAGGTTATAGCCTCATCTCAGAAGGCCACAACACATATCCATTGTTTTGCTAATAAAAATAATGATCATATCATACAGTGTTAGTATTCTTATCAAACACTACAAAAAATCTACCCAGGATTCATGATGCCACCTTAAAATAGTTTTACATAACATGGTAAAAAAGGAAGTAATTTTCTGAGATTTTCAGTGGAATGCACATCAAAATCAATATCCTAAAGAAACCGATATGCCTCTGTACTCAACTCAGTGGTACTATCAGCATCATGATCTCCTCAAATATTTGAATTGCAAAGCATCAATCTACAGACATGAAGCATGCTGGATTGAGCTGCTGAATGTGAGGAAGGGAACCAAGAAAAGACACTTCAAATAGTGCACTAACAAAAACTTGTATAGCCAAAACATGGGGGCAATCATCCAATTAAAATGAGCAAAATACTGTAATAATACTCCCTGCCACTCACAGCACATGTATGGTCAACATAGTGGACCACAAAGAGCAACAATGAAATCATGGTTTCAGAACATTCCAACTTGTTCAGCATCCTACCCATTCGGTTCCTTTAACGGGGCTTTATGAGTGCTGGACTTGGCTTTAGTGAACACCATGCCTTCTATATCCTATACCCAAAAAGTGTTCTATAAGAGGCTGCTTTAACAGCTAGATCAACTGTGAACATTTTTCTTTATAGATCAACTCCAAGTGAGCCACATCTGGTCTCCTTTTTGCTAGGTGTTAAAATCTGAAGAGAAAAATGTTTCTTTTTCAGTTTTCCATGAGCATTCCACTCATTTATCGTGAAATGCGTATGCATTAATAATCATCTTAAATTATAAAAAAGACAACAATCATGCCAACACTACCAGGTGTCCTGCGCTCAGATCACAGTGAATGGGTACATGTAATAAAATTATTCTGCGCATGGAGCCCCTGGCATTCATACGACTCAGTGGAATTTGCCTTTTCAAGAATCAAATGTTAAACAATATAGTACATGGACAATGTTATTGTAACGAGGAGGACATATCAAAGTGAGATGCCCACCCGAGATAACACAAGCACCCCCAGAGGACAAGAAACAGGGAGGTGAACTGAAGACTGGACTCCATTCAGCTCCTCACCCATCTCTACAAGGCTCCCAGTAGTGCAGGTCAGGCTACTGAAATATAATGGGGAGCAACCGTGGGAGCTATATGAGGTCCAGCTGGAGCTCACTGCCAGACAGAATGGCATGGATGAGGCCACTGCGATTCAACTCCCTACGAGCTCTTCTAGATGTCCAGCCTGAAATGAAGTTCCAGCTTGGAGAGCTAAAGGCTGCCCTGCAGAGGAGATCTGCAGAAATTAAGGATGATCAGAACACCAGATAACTCTTCTGAAACTGTAGGCGACGGAATGGAGAGAAGCTAGGGGTCTTGGCCGCAGAGCTAGGTGCCCTGGTGCAGCAGGCCTACCCCAACTACCCCCTGGCTATCCAGGAAGACCTGACACTGCAAGCCTTCTTATCAGCATTCATATCCGAATGGCTCCAATAGCAGGTACGCCTCCTTGCCCCACGCAGCATCACCTACACCTCCTTTACAGTAACATTGCCCCATTACAGAACACTGTTACTGTAAATGTTGCACACTTATTATTTTTGCACACTTCCACACATTGCACAATTGTTTTTCTTCTTTTCATTTCATTTCGAGTGTCATATATTTTTAGAAACTTCTTTGCTTGTTCTCACTTTTAGTTGTAACCCATTTGTACACTGGCTACTGTAACAATGGATCTGTCTGTCTGTCTGTCTAAACCATCTAACACCATCAGCAGTATGGCAGTTACTCCTTAAATAAACATAATTAATGCACTTAAGTCCATTTGGTAACATGACGTTATGTTTGCAGACTCTCTTTCTTCACAGACACAAGAACAAAAATGCACTGTCCTGTTTTATTGCTACAGTTTTCTTCTGAGTGAACATGAAGTTAAAGTTCTATCACTGACACAGGTGTTAACCTCAGAAACTCTAAGCTGACCTTACATACCATCACGTTCAAGCGCTGTGAATGTGCTTCCTTTTGCCTCTATAGAACATCAGCCTGTTGTTCCCTGTGCTTTGTTCTCTAAATAATGTTAAAATCAACTGAAATACTAACACTAACTGACTTCTACTGGCTATGGACCATCAGGGTGTGAAATTTACTTGACATGGTCTCTGAACTTCCGAGGTATCCACTAGTGTATTGGATAAACATTGCTTTCATCCTTATTTAAGTAGTCTTTTTTGTTATCAAGACCTGTCAGGTCTCAACTGTAAATTTGATGGAGTATTTAGTTATATACGTAAATTTGTTATCTGTGCATATATTAACATGTACAATGTCAGAAAGTCCAAACCTGTTTAAAAGCAGGTATGAGCTGCTAATTGTACACAAGGTCCAGTTTTTTAACTGTTCATACCACGAAAGGCCAACAGTATCTCTGGGACAGAGTATTTTTGTTGTATGGGTTAGAAACAAACATCAGCACATTTTAAATATACACACAGAACAGAGAGGCTAGTACATAATCCATTCAGTAAAATAATCAGAAGCAAACACACTAATTTTATAATACATGCTTTCAGTTGGAATATAAAAATACTTAAACTGTTGAAATGCTCATTCTGTAATATTAAAGCTGGTCTAGCCTCAATAGAAATGCATTTACATCACCATGAAAAACATAAATGAACTGAAAATCAGTTTTGAATGAATCTACCAAACAAAAATTAATATTGTATTTATATTGCCTATGTTATCTGAAATAGCCTATCATTGAGTCAGTTGTAACTATCTTAAACCTAAATATCAAAGCGATACACATGAAGTATATAAGACCATATTTTACGTATAAGCACTGTAATAGTAGGTCAGTAGCGAGACCTTATGGAAATTAAAGCCAGATGGAAAGTGAAAACGACTTTTCAAAACAAAAGGAGAAAATCTATGAGCAACCTGCCTGTACTGAACACGGGTCTTGTGGTTTCAATTTATGGTGACATTTTTATGTCACGTTTAATGTTTTTTTTTCTGTCGGGTTTAGAAAGCCTTTTATTATTTAAATTAGAACATGCTTCAATAGATTGTACAGTCATGCAATTACTGAAGCTGAAGTGTAAAAGATAGTTTCAGTCACCCGGGCAATATGTTATATTGGAATTGTACATTACATATGCACTGCAATCAAGAAGCTTCCTCGTCTCCATTACTTTGAAGGTAATGTAATCGGTTAAACACGTGCACTATTTTGTAGAACAATGCGGCTCTTCACGCTAGCATCTGCTTGCATAAATTAATACTCTGCACAAAGGGAAAGCAGATGTCGTTGTTTTGTCTCAGCAGCATGCCGAAACGGTAACGTTTTATACGTTTATAAAAGCTTTCAGCAAAAATCTTGGAAAATGTCAAATGAAAAGGTGCTCAAAATCATCAAAAAACATTATTTATATTAATTTAAAGTTTTAACAGTTAAGTGCTTAACATGAAGTATGCCATGCAAAAACTCCACTACAGTCGGTGGACCAAATGTGCAGACTGGGGCGAAGCCCAGCCTCTCAGACGTCATGAAACACATGTTGAGCTTTATTTTTGATTAGACCCTATACTTTGGGGGCGGGGGGGATATAAAACTGTTCACAGAAACGCCTTTGGTCTTACACTGATTCAAGAGACTAGAGCTTGGGGTTGGATGCAAAATTACATCAAAGCGATGAAGAAAGCTGCGCTGATCAGACACGAAAGGGAAGAACACGTTATGCGTTTAAGTTGGATGAACACTAATATTCCGTTTTAAATGGGAAGGTTTTGAACTGCAATAAGTATGGATAAAACCGACGCGTATGATCCGTACGGCCGACCTGCGCGGCGAACACAGTGGATTGTCAGTACTTTGGCTTACCACTATGGATTAGACCGCGGAGTTGAAAATGAAATAATAGTTCTGGCAACGGGTTTAGATCAATATTTGCAAGAGATATTTCATCATATGGACAGCCAAGGGAATGGCAGAATTTCTGCTGAAGACTTTAAAATACTTTGTCAAGTTTTAGGACTGAATAAAGACTGTGACTTAGAAGAGTGTGCGGGGATTTTAGAAGATGTCCCGAATGAGTTTACCTTCAGGCAGTTTCACGCTAAACTGTGTGGTTATTTCAGCACTAAAGCCGGATGCCAGTACGAGAATGGGAGGCTGCTTGTTGGTAAAGAAAGCGAGCACATCGAAACGCAGATCCGCCTTAGGAGTCCCCTAAGGCGCAGGGAGAAGTCGCTCTGTGCGGGCGCGAAGGAAAGGCTGAGCAGAGCGTCTTCCCCCTCTCCAGATCGGCACTCTTCGGACTGCAAACAGCTGGGATCTTGCACTCGGGAATGTTACGAGGAAATCGTTGCACTAGAAGAGGCGGAAGACAGGATAGCAAAACTTGAGGATGAAAACGCAAGTTTGAGAGAGCTGGTGGAGGACATGAGAGCCGCGCTTCAAAGTAGCGATGCCCGAGCATTAGCGTTACAGGTGAGTGTCACTGTTAGAGGATCAATGGTGTGAGCTGCGCTTTATTTCTGTTATGTGTCACAAATCAACGAGCGCACTTTTGATGGCTGGATGATGTTAAAAAATTATTACAAATTCGTTTTTTATGGAGTGTTCTGGAATGGAACCTTCATGAAAACCTTGAAGTTCATATACACAACTTTTGCACACCATGAATGGTTTTACTATTCTCTTGCTCCTCCCTTTTATTTTCTCACTGTCAAGCCCAGATGTGACGGGATGTGTTGAATGTGCGACATTGTCTTTCTGACCCTGATGACTCCTTGTACTCACAGGTAGGACTTTGGAAGAGCCATTCTAAACACTCCCCAGATGGAGGCTGCTTCCTCACTCACCAGAAGACAGTGGCCAAGAAGGAAAGGGCCTGGGCAGGCATGAGCATCCAGAGTTTCCTCCAAGAGGTGGAGGTGGAGCTGTCCCGCAGTTCTTGGGATGGACAGACTGAGGAGGTCGCGCTCATCAGCAATAAGTTGGAGAAGGAGCTGGTGAGGTGTCGGGACGCCGTGCGCGCACTGGAGGATGCCAACCGGAAACTGAAGCGGGAGCAGGTTGAGATGAGGAAGAAGGTGGAGGACGCCAGGAAAGCGGTCCTCAGCAGCCTCGGCAAAGTCAAAGAGCTGGAGGCCAGGGCCAGCCACGTGCCCTTGCTCCAGCACCGCGTCCAGCAGCTAGAGTCAGAGCTGCTCTACTGCAGGTAATTAGGCAGCTGATGAAGCGCATGGCCGAAGGTCAAGGCTGGGGCCGCCTTTGCTTCGACTGCTGCTACCTCTCTGAATGCAGGGAGCTTATTTCACCCCTTCCTGAGGCTGCTGTATGATTTATTTTCATCTGTGATCAGTGTTTAAGCTGTAGCCATGAAACCGTGAGCCTACAGCAGTTGTAGGTCATAATTTTTCTTGTCAGTGGACAGAATTATAATGACTTTTCAAAAAGTTGTGCATTGGGAGCTTGTTTTATTGGTCTGCTTGTCAGTGTAAGCATATTTGTTGACATAGTGTTTGCGGCAGGTTTGTTGTCACTTGATTATTGTGTAATTGCACAGTGTTGCTGACGGGTTGGCTGTTTATTCCTGGGTAGGAAGAAGATTTACTGCATTTAATGAGCAATTTCAAGTGAATTGCTGGTTATTTCATTGGGGTAGTGGCACAGCCTCACACCTCCAGGCCTGTGGTTCGGTTCCCTCCCTGGGTCTGTGTGTGTGGAGTTTGCATGTTCTCCCTGTGCTTGGTGGGTTTTCTCCAGGTGCTCTGGTATCCTCCCACAGTCCAAAGACATGCGGGTTAGGTTGATTGGTGTCTCCAAATTGCCCGTTGTGTGTGTGTGTGTGTGTGTGTGTGTGTGTGTGTGTGAGAGCCCTGCAATGGGTTGGTGCCCTGCCCTGGGTGTCCCCTGCCCTGTGCCCTATGTGTTCTGGGATGGGCTCCAGGCTTCCCTGCGACCCTTACCAGGGAGAAGTGGTATAGAACATGGCTGATGACTTTTGTGCTGGTTGTTTGATGTTCACAGTTTGGCTGAATCTGAATCTGCTTTAAGGTTTGACATATTTATTCATTTAGCAGATGTTTCTGTCCAAAACAACTTGCTAAGTTTCACATGTTACAGCAATATTGGTTCTCTGCATTTAACCCGTCCCCCTGGGTGCCCGGGGAGCAGTGGGCAGCTACGTGCGGTGCCTGGGGAGCTGGCATTTGGGTGACTTGCTCAAGGATGCAGCTGGACTGGGATTTGAATGGGGAGACTTGCACATCCCAGTCTAATGTTCTACCCGTTGAGCCAACAGGCCATTTACAGTTTTTACTTTATATTAGGAAAAATACTTTGGAATAAACTTCTAAATGTTTCCTGACAAATTCAGGACTGGTATTTTCTTTAAGGGTAATACTTTCATGTTTGAATAAAATAATTAAAGGCACACAACTCGGTTACGCTTTTCACTTTGTTGCTCATAAAAATAAATTGCACATAGGTTTTACATCCAAGTGTGTTACTGTGACATTTAGACTTTTTTAAACTAGCTTTAGTATTACGTGCCTTGAATATATACAAAGTTATGAGACATCATCATTGCAAAAATTTACTTTCTCTCGTACAGATTTTAAGAAGGTGTTGGCTTTTTTACAACCTCGACTTAACTTTGATTGAGGGAGTGTAAAGGGTTTTGGGTGTAGATTCACACCCTTGAGGTACCACTGGCTCCATATTCCATTTATTATAACCCACAAGAAAAGTTAAAGCAAATTCTTTATGTCAGACAAAGATCGCGGTCAGTGATTGAGAACGGCATGTAGGGGTGGATTTTTTTTTTTTTTTTTTAACCACATGATTTTGTTGCTCTGTTTCCAATTCATTTAAACGTTAGACACGTTGATTAGAAAAGGGTAACTTTTTCAAGCTTTCATTTCTGTCAGTTGTCAGAATTATTCTGTAAAATTTTTAACACTTACATTTTATGTTGGGTTTTTTTTTTTTTTTTTTTTTTAATCAAGTAGGCCTATGTGTTAATAATAGTCACTGGTGACCTAAAGGTTAAATAGTTGCTTTTGACTGAAGTACATGCCACAGCTGTTCAGACAGGAGCTCAGACACCGCGTTTCTTAACTGAGAAGTTAAAGTGATGTTGTAAATGTGGCCCGTAGTCCGTGGGTGCTTACCCACAGTGAGAAGCCCTTTGACACCTCAGTGTCTTGGAAGTGTTTGTCACCTGTGTCTCTCTGATGGATAGGTTTTTGGCTCATCCTCATGCTTTCTGGCATGGATACACATTTCCCAGAGGAAGAGCTGCCCATTTCAGCCAATGTGTGCCTTGTGTTCAGTGCCATAGAGAACATTAGGTATTCGTAAATACAAAAATATGCACTGATAATTCTAAAGCTGATTCTGAAATGAATAACAAAAAAGCTTGACAATGACTAATTTTTTGACAATATTTAGTATGTAATGCACAGAACTTGCATTATTCTGGATCTGTATTACTAAATTAGTAGTTTAACATGGCTTTTAAGACCTGTCCACCCACTGACCAAGTTAGCGCTTTCCAGGATGTGTCGTTAAGCAACTTCTAGGCTCCCTCATTGCTGTGATGGGCCGAAAGCCGAATAATTGATTCAGTCCACAATGGGGCTGACATGTAGGCAGAGTGCTCCATTCACCCAGGGGAAGCCCAACTGAAACGGATTGAAAGTTCCCATCAATCCCCTAACGCTTCTGTCCGATGCTCTCGTCTCGCTGAATAATGGATAAACAGTCTCTGTGTGTATCCTAGCAACACCTCTTCACACATTCTCCTAACAGCTATCCAGATGATTGTTTCTGTCAGTCTGCCTTTCAGCCTCGTAGGCTTACGTTCACGTTCCAGCAAACTAATGGTAACATTTTGTTTCATCTCAGAATTGGCCCCTCACCCGCCTGTTTTTGCTTGGCTATGTGACTCAGTAGGTCATGTTAAAAAAGGGTGCCGTGCGTTATTTACCCTGCCATACTGTAAACAGCTCATTTGCTGAGATCCTGATAATCTCAAATTGTAATGCATAAAATTGATTTCATGATGTTGATGGAGAAAATGTGCTATTATTGTAACTTTTGCATAGCACAGTTTCTTTAACTCCATAAAGTTCTCAGTTTTTTACATCTTGCAAAGATTGCATAGGTTTAATGTACAAAAATGCTATTAAGTAACTCCAATATTTTATAAATTGTTAATCTGTTTTTCTAGTGTTCCACCATGTTCTGGAAAGTTAAACCTTTTCTAAATCTTTTTATTTTAGCCAGAAAAGTAGGCTGACTGTGCAAACTCTAACATCTGCTCATGATACGAGTTGTACAATATATGATGTTACTGTTACCAAAAAATCCATTGTTGGATTATAATTACACAAATTATGAAAGGCAAAGGTAATCTGGTATAGCAGGTGTCACTCCTCTTCTCAGATAGAAGGCATTTAAGACATTTCACAGTTTTACGGTCACTTGCATGCATTTTGCCCTACGTTGTTATATTAATTGTGTGGCATGCACATGATTTATAATAGACGGTCGGCATGTTATTGATTACAAGCAGTGAAAATAACTATCTTTGACTGGCTGGTAATATTTGAAGTGTATGAAGATGGGAGCTGCTCAGGTAGAGTGCGCACACACACACACACACACACACACACACAGAGCTGTTACTCTGTTTACACTCTCTGCTCTGCTCTCGGTACCGTAGAGAATTGTGTACAGTTCCACTGTCGGGTATTTATTTAGAATTTCAGACTTGCTATGCTTTGACACAGTCCACCGTACGTCTTACAAACTCTCTTTTAAGTTTCTTCACTGGGGAAACGTCCCATGGGTTCACAAATGGCAACGTTGTCTCAATTAAGTTGTATCGATGGCTTGTTAAGAAAGGGAAGAGTCTTTCATGCTGTCTGTCTGCTAACTGCCCAAGTTATAGCAAAGCACAGGCATGGGAACCCTCACAGACGTTGGGGGGGAGCATGTTCATCCACATTTCCCCCCTTACCTTAGAAAATGTTTTCTATACACATGTAAAACATAATCTTATGTTTAGGGACCTGGAACAGGAACAAAAGGTCAGTATCTTAAGTATCAGCAGAAATCCCTCCACTGTGTCAGTGCTGAGCATAGTGCTTAGCTAGGCTTGCACCAGTCAGCATTTTAACGTATAACCGAATAAGTATCGATAAGCCAGTATCAAAGGTTGCTGTGCATGCGTATGTACTACCTCCACTAGTACTCCTAATGATAGTAATATAATAGCCATGCTGTGTCAGTGCTGTGGAGGGTGTGTGAGATGTCTCTAGGTGGGAGGATATCCCTGTGGGACCTTTCAAAGTATGCTGGACTATGGCCAGCCAAACCACAGATGTTTGCAGACAAAGACGGCGGGACACTTTTGATACCACAGCCAGCACTGAGGTTGGCACAGGCTGTTCGGCAGTCAGCCTTAGGAATCAGGCTGGAATTGGACCTGCTGCTGTGTAATCCCGACACTCAGGGGCATTTTCAGCCATCTGTGCCAATCTTAATACTCAAAATGTCCTCCATTGTTGTGTCTGACACCTGGTTTTTAACTGAAACTTTTGGCTATCTTAGATTTTGTCATGAAAAGAACTGAATCTGGGTTGTTTCTTTTTTTCTCCTGTGCACAAGATGAACTTATTTAAAAGTAATTATAATAGTATAAAACTAGAATTTATATATTGAAATGGTTTAAGAAACGCGTTGCATGTAGAAAACCTTTTCAATATTGGATGTTAATGGAACATAAAAGTGTGTAGATGAAACAGTGGGATTTAAACACGGTGCCTTTAATTCCTGCTACTGAAAACCAACTTGTGCTGAGGACACAGAATTCTGAGGTGTGTTCAAGTGTCATAAAGGACACCGTCACAGTGCGGACAAATGTTTGCAGATAACTACTGTTGTCCATTCTTAAAGAACCAGGGAAGCACTGCTGGAGGAAGTAATAAAGTCACCTTGTCTTTGACCTGGCATCACAAATGCATTTTTGTGTGTTTTTACATTCTTGTATAAATTCTTTTGTGACAAAAAATGTGGCATCAAGAATTCCAAACTTTCTCTCCAAAAAAATCCAAGGTGAGAAGTAATGTTATTGCATAAGTTCTGCTCTGTGCTTTTGGATGAAAGAGGGTGAGGGGGTTAAGCAGTGCGCTGTGGCCTCCTATCTTGGGGGGTTGGAGGGGGGGGACAGGAGCAAACAGTTGGGATCATTACTGTGAAGAAAGGGGGAGGTCAGCGAAGTGTGTCTTTTATCTCTGTGGGCTCTTCCAGACCCAAGGGAGGTGAGGACCTAAATCAGTCACCGCTGGAGGAGTGTGGGATAAACATCCACACAATGAAGGCCATTGGAAGGGGGAGGGGGCACAGAGAAAGGGAGCTGGAGGAGAAAAAGAGGCCATCTGGAAAAAGGAGCAAACAGTCAGCTGTGTGTCGTCCGGTCTGGTCGCCTCACAGGGAGGCTGCTTTTCCCGGACCCTCTGTTGCAGTTCCACTCACTACAGCAGCACTGCTGGGTGTGTGGGAGAGGATGTCTGAGGCAAATGGCACAAACATAAAGGAGCGTGTCACTGTTAAATACACATTAAAGGCTAGCAGTTAGCGGAATGGGATAGGCATTTGGGTTGTGCTCCTGTTAAACAATGGCTGCTTTTTCATTGGAATGGATACACTCAAGGCTTGCCTAAATCTTTTCCTTTCACTTTTCTCTTCTGTTGATTTAATTTTTTTTCTCATCCCTCAGCTAACTAGGCTCATTTTTTCCCCCTGACACCCCCCCCCCTTCGTTTTTTTTGCACAAACTGACTAGAAGGCATTGGCACTATTGTAATCAGTTCCCAGTAGCTGTAGAAAATACCTGTATTAATAACTTGGCAAACATTCTACCTGTGTTAAATATTGACATCTGGAGGTGGTGGGGTTCCATTTCAGTGTTTTATCCTTTTTTTTATGCCTGTGCTGGATGTTTGTTCCCTGTCTGGGCCAGTCTGCCAGTAAGCCACATTCTTCCTTTGAAAAATGTTTATGGGTCTGACCTCCTAGTAACAACAGACCTGGAAAGCTGCTGTTGGTCACATTAATTGCTGTCTGCATATGGTCTGGTCCAGGATTAAACCTGAGAGGGAAACATCACGTCAAGCCAAGTTAGTGTTCACATGTGCATTGAGCCTCCACTGGTTTTCTTTCTCATTTAACTGATGACTGACTAACGTGTGCTTAATGATTACTGTTATAAACATTTCGTCATTTAATGAAAAGTGTTCTCAAAGCCACTGGAATGTCCATCACAAGATTTAAGGGTTGTCTTTTGCAAAGTGATCATTAGCTGCTGTGCTTGGGTTCCATCAGCTCTTACTGCAATAAACACAGGAAGTACGCCGGTGTCTTCACTTTAACCGCAAACAGCTGGGCCCACCCTGGTTTAAAGCACTGCTCTGCTTTGTATAAATAAGTTGGAGATAAGGCAATCCTGTTATAAATGCTCATACCTGCCTTTCTACCTTTCGGAGTTGCCGGTAATTTTTCTGTAAATAGCACAAAGCATTTATATGATTTAAAACAAATGCTGGAGAGACCAAAGACAACCTCAAGGTCAAAATAATATCCAGCACCACTAATTCCAAGAAATATGTGGTTACACTTTAGGGTTTTGGTTTCCTAATAGAACCTGAAGGTGTTTTCTCTGTTGTTTATTTGTTCGCAATTGTTTTTCAGATTTGCAGTATTTTTCAATTAAAATTAGCCCGGATGGATAGAGCAGAATTTAGTCCAGGTCTGAGGTACATTGAATCATTTGTTGTTTATGATTTGGGTTATTATAAAATCTTAAAAGCAGAGTTATGTGATGGAGTTGGAGAGAATATTCCCATCTACTGTAGATAATGTATATTATTGCACTGACCCACAGTGTTGGGTTGTAATCTGACCTGCACACTGTGGTCTAGACTCTATGCCCTCCTCAGGCATAAATTAATTATGTAGTTTGAGAATTTAGAGAATTGTATGCTTTTTTTTATTGTAGCACATTTTTCTGGGTGGAGTGCTTTGTCATACGGCATTAGCTGATCACATTTCTCTGCTGTGTTTCTGTGCCTTCCTTATTGTGATTGGCTGAATTACTGCATGTGAATGAATCTGATACAGTATTCAGCTTTGTCTGCAAGTTTCTTACAAAGAAATTAAGTCTGAATTATCTCCCTAAAAAGTGCTACTTCGGGGGTCTTCATAAATGACAGTGCACCACTTTTTGAACAGAACAAACATTAACCTAGCAGGGTGCCGGGTGCAGTTCTGAGTGTTCAGCAGTTTGGGTGTGATAGTGGAGCTGTGTGCTGCATGATATACATGCAGTTGTACTCATGCATTGGCAATATCTCGGGTAGAGCAAGAGGAATGGCACAATAACTGTTCCTTTGTGTGAAATTATGAAGCTCTTTGTGGATCATAGACTCTGGCCTCAGTTTTAGTCTTTGTGACTTTTCCATTTATCATTCGTACATTTGCTTTTCTTTAATTCTCATAATAAAAACCAGCCGTACAAAAGCTACAATGCAAAATACTTGTTTGTTTTTTAAATTTGAAGTCATATTATCTATTTCACAAAAAGCTCAAAATGTGATTGATTAGTTTCTTTGGAGTTTTGTAAATCAGCAAAGGGCTTATAAAATAACATTCATGTTGGGAGAAAAAAATATCCAAAAGGTTATATAAAATAAAAACAATTTATTAATGGGGAACAGATAATCAACGTTATACCCGTCTGGATTAGGTTTTTTTTTTCCCTCATTTACTGTTCCTAAAGCTCTGCAAGTTTTTATTATTTTCTTTTTTTATGTCTGGACATACAGAAGGCAGATGTAAGATTTTACAGTACCTCTGTGCCTAGGAGAAGGACAGACCAAGAACACATTGTCGTAGCCATGTCAAACTTTTTGACAAGGATGCACAAAGGTCAAGTGGGTCATTTCAAAGTAGTACATAATATAAAGCCTGAAAAGACAACCAGCCACATAATACAAATGATATAATAGAAATTATATCGGCATATTTCAATGACTACGAATGACTGTGTTTCTTGTGACACACTGTGCTCACATTCTTATTCATTGCTTATGCAGTGTTTTAATACTACATTTATAAATGTAAAGGATATTTATAGTGTGTTGGCAATGTATTTCAATTTAAAAGAATTGAGAAATCATTGATGTATTATATAAAGAAGCCTGTAGCACTGCCATCTTTCTTTGTTTGTAAACAACTAAAGCAGTTTGGACTGAAGCACATCTTTTCAGGATTCTCAACTGACTTTTTCCATTTAGTGTTGGCAGGGCAATCGTGCTTTACAGGATCTCACAGTAAAACATCTCAGCAGGATGCCTAAAACTTCACACCACACTCTAATCTCCATATTACCACTTCTGAGTTCGACACGGATATCTGCTACACTCCGACACACTGTTCAACAAACGGTGTGCTTATTCAGTGCTGCTCACAGAATAAATTCTGGTTGTTATGGCGCAGGCTCGCAGCAGCGAGAACATTTATTTTCTCTGAAGCTTTTACGTTCAGTTTCTCAGCGCACTTTGGCTGCCTGCTGCTCCCTGTGTTTCTCATGCAAAGTCAGCTTTTTAAGCCTCGCACCTTTTTTCCCCCAGAAAGGTGTGTTGTGGTTTGGCGGCTGCTCCACCACTGGAAAATGCTTTTTGATTTAAAGCAAAATTAATCGCGGAGTGCTGTCTTTGGCACGTGACTGCCGTTCACAGTTCAGGTTCATAGCTGTCTTTGCAGGACACCGCACCACACAAGCAGGGACCTGGCAGGCTGTCTCCTTGGCAACGAGCGGGGGCCCTAGCTCCAGCACCTTACCACCTTCTTGTGCAGCTGTAGGTTGATGTGGGCTTTGCAGCTGCCCTGCACCCCACCCCCCTCTCCCAGCTTCCACCCAATAATTCAAACACTCCTCCCCCCTGCGACAGTTCACCTTTAATGGGGCCCCAAATAATCACGTCACTATGAACTTGAGTCGTCCCCAATCGTTTTTCATGCTCATCCACTGCACAAATTATATACGTTATGCAAACAGTTTGCGCAGCGTTAGGCTGAAATGGCCTTTAAACCAAAACGAATAAAAGTGTGTCCCAACTGAAGTGTAGAGTTTTTTTTTTTTTTTTTTTTTTTTTGGTTTGTTTTCTGGTCCCATCTTGCTGAAAACCTTTTTCCTCTGTTTTCCCCTGGAAGACGGCTTCATCTGGAAACACTTACTCCGTGAGTCACTAAGGCCTGCTATCGGATTTCCTCCAACACAAACGCCAGCCCTCATTGCATCAGTGGCAGCTTGAAAATTGTGAAAAATGATTGATCTGTTCGATTGATTTATGTTGTCTCCGAGCACCCAAGCTCTAATTTTATTAGTGAGAGGAAGTTAATAAAAATGTGTAAAGAAAATATTTTCTTTATGGCGTTTTCAATGATATAAAAGCAGCAACGGAGGCGATTATCATCTGTAGTCTTTGGTGTCCTGTAATGCTCTCGGCACAGCCCTGTGCTGTGCACTGTAGCTGCTCTGTGTCTGCACATCTGAAACCTTTCCTTTGGCTCACCGTCAGTTTTTTTCCTGCCACAAATGAATGTACCAATGGTGTTCCTGGCCCAACCGACTTCCTGTCCTCCTCTCCTGCATTTGGCTTAACAGAGGATGGCTTCTTTCATTCAGGTTGCCAGGAGCCATACCATCAAGCCCTACATCACTCAGAAACTCATGAAAGTATTCACTGTAGTGTGCCACTGCAGAACCTGGTTCCAATTAGCATGGCTCAGTTTGGCACCGAGCAAATCGGAAAAGTCTGAAGTAAGATCATCAGTTCTCAAGGCTCTTACCAATTTTGTTTATAATCTTGGTGGCGAGCTTGCTTGCTTTCGCACTTTTGGAAATTGCTTGTGCAATGACACCATATGGAAGTGGATTACTTTTTCTTCATACAGTTCCACAAACCACAACCTTTACCACTGTGGATGTGTGGGTATTTTCCTGAAGCATAGTTAGGTCAGATCGTAACAACTACAGTATAATGTATGCCTAGAACCTCCAAACCCAGTTCCTTTATTGCTTATCTGTTGATTTTTGAAGAGGTTTCTCATACTATAGGGAACTGGATATGTACGTGTTATATGATAGTGGTGTGTGTTTATGAGGTGGTGCTGCATTCTTCCTCAGGTCTGAGGTGTCCAAACTTCAGGTGCCAAGCCGAAGGGCAGTGTCGTCCGAGTACAGCAGTGCCAGTGGATCCGCCAGAAGGTGCTGCCTGAACCCGCAGCAGGACCGGCGCTCCCCCACAGGCCGATGTGAGGTCACAGCTGAACACGGTACGTTGTTGGGTTCCACCCCACCCTCCCCAAAGTTGTTGTACCTGTCCGTGCAGGAAGTGAGGCTGGCTTGGGCTGCCATGGGATTCTTGGGGTCATGGCCTTGTCGCCCTCTATCAGTTCTTCAGTGTCTGCTCTCACCTTGAAACCTGCACTCTTACACCCTACATGGGCTAGATGGTACTTTGAAAATTATCATTAGCAACATTTCACTCCTCCAGGCTGGCTTGAAAATTAGAATTGTCTTCATGGAAATTCAAACTGAACTGAATTTTGAGGTGAAAAGTACCTTATCTTGGACCCTTATCATAATGTTAATGATGAATGTGTGTGTGCGTGTGTGTGGCTAAGGAGAAGAACAGCTCTTTCGTTCAGTGGAGGGCCAAGCAGCCTCTGACGAGGAGGAGGAGAAGTGGACAGGAGAGCAGCAGTCTCAGGTGGATGAGGTGAAGAGAATCTTGACGAGGCTGTCCTGCTGTGGTGACAGGTAATGCTTGTTAACCACCCCCCCCATACAGCCTGCACCCTGTTTGCCTTGCGTAGTCCTCTCAGAAGGGGACTAAGCAAATTTAAATACCTAACCTACTGTTTGGTCTGCAGGTGTGATGACAAGGCAGTGAAGAAGCTACTGACCCACTTTGGGGGCTCCAGGAGCGAGGAGAGCCAGAATGCTGTGGTGGAGCTCCTGGAGAAGGTCACTAGGTTGAACAAGCAGCTGGAGATGAGGGAAAGCCAGGCACGCAAGGCTGAGATGGACATGGACCAGGTAGACTGGTGTGCCTGCTGTGAGTGGGCAGTCTATGGCTTCTGGAGGAGACACCTCTGGCCTGCTGATGGTCCATTCAATTACAGCCTGTCAGGCCTCACACTGTTTGTTACAAGACTAAACCTTGGCTTCAGCGACACTGGAGAAGCACAGTAAACCAGGAAACCTCCTAGTGAGTTGTTATGAAGGGCTTCAAAGCAAAACCACAGCGGGTGGCAAGCCCTTGTTCAGGCTTCCAGTAGCGGTTTGCCTGTGCCCGCCCACCAATCTGTGGCTGACAGCAAGGGTTGTGACGCTGTCATCTACTGATGTCTGCAGCTGCTCCTCACTGCACCAGCCACGGAGACAACCACTATAGCTCATTAACAAAGCTGTTCGTTCCATCTGCTCTGTGTTGAATTTGTACACTATTCACCAGTAATGAACTCCACTCATCTGGGCAAAAAACATATGGGAGGTGACTAAAGTTGTACCATATTAAATAGGGATTTCCCAGACACTGGTGTAAGGTGTATTCACAGTTTTGTACCCTTCGTTCACAAGAAATATTTATAAAAAAAAAAAAGGAATCAACTAGTTGAAATGTTTGACAGTAAATAACCGTGGGGGGGGCAGGGTGCATTGAGTTGGTTGGTGTTTTTTCCCAGCCTCTCTCTGCCTCTCTCTTGGTGAAGGTGAAGGACTCGCTGCTGCTGGAGGTTCAGCAGAAGACTGAGGAGACGGAACTGCTGCACGCTGAGCTGCAGATGCTGGAGACGGAGAGGGTGCGCCTGTCCCTGGTGGAGGAGAAGCTCATGGATGTTTTGCAGCTGCTGCAGCAGCTTCGAGACCTGGTGAGTTGCAGCAGTCGTGCATCAAGCCAGGCTGGGTGCATGCGCGCAGCATGACGTTAGTGAGATCTTCCTTACGGCGTTTGCTCCTCAGGATTTTTAATGAGAACGAAGGCCAGCACTTTTGCCAGAACTTCTGATGTTTCTGCAACTGTCATCTGTATGCTTTGTGAAGGCTTAAGGTTCATTATCGAACTGCCTGAATGTTTCTCCTGCTGCAGACTGATTCTTGACTACTCTCAATTTTACAGAATATATCGAGGAGGTCCCTAGGCAAAATCTTGTTAAGCACACTGGAGTCTTGTAGCGACCCTCAACATGGTGAGAACTTTTCTTTAAAAGCTGCTGTAGACATGAGGTCAAATAAGAGCTGAATTCTGATGAAAATGTTAATTTTTCAGTTCTGTGATCTACTATTAACACCATGCAATTATAGCGTGCAACAACACACATAAAAGTTTTATTAGAATGTCAGAAAACCATATGTGCATGCACGTGTGTTTTTAATATGTGGCGTGTTGTTTCCCACATGTCCTTCAGGAAAGGCACACATCCTGGAAGTCCTAAACGCCCTGTATCATGAACTGGCGGCATGCGAGCTTCTGTCTGGTACAGGCCTGGAGCGCACACAAAGCCATCAGTCCCTGACCAACGCACTCCTCATCACGTGCTGACTAAACTTGCACCGTTGTGCCCTTGTGACCAGGCAGCCGGGAACCCGCTGCTGGAAATACGTACATGATGCTGTGCGACCAGCTTTTCAACTGAAACTGGAGTTAAGCATGTTCTGTGGGTTTTTAAAGTCCTAATGATAAGGAGTGTGCCTGAATTATGGCACATAACAGAAATGCAAGAACTTTCGTATCCTTGACATCATCAGTGTTATTCGCATGTTGAAACTACGATTGAAGGAATGAATGTTAGTTTATTTGACAGGGACATTATACATTAATTCATAAATCTGGCTATTTTTCATCTGCTTCTTGTTCTTGTGCAAGCTATTTTAAACCAATAGCAGTTTTTTAGTTATGTAGCCAAATCATTCCATGTGGTGTTATGCAACAGCAAAGAGAGGTTCTGTGATTGTGTATGCTTATTGCTCAGTCTTAAAAAAAAAAAAAAAGGAAGTCACATCCACACAATATTCACTGTTAATTTTTTTTAATTATTACATCTCATCATGTTAGGATATCATTCTAGCAAAAAATGTAACCTGTATTTGAACGTACTGTTTCTATTTATTTGCTGGAAAGAATACAGATGTGCTTTGGATCTACAGCTATATTATTGAAAACATAGTTACAGCAATGGTTACATTAAAATGAGGATGTTGAACAATTAGAAGCGAAATGTGGATTTCATTTTCACTATAAAAAGCCTGGTGTTTCAAAGCTAGTGGATTGGTCAGTATTTCTAAACCTGCTGGGAAAAAAAAAGTAAAATGTTAAATCACTGACTGATTTTAACTTGCATGTACAGTATTCAATGTTTCATTATGCAAAATGAGTTTTAAAAATTCAATCACTTATAAATGCACCTTTCCTAACTTCTGTATTACGGTATTTCCTTCCTGTATTCCTTATTTGAAAGTTTTTTAAGAGAAAATCTAGTTTTTAAAAATGTTACTTGCATAAGCTGATGAACTGAAGTTCATTTTGTAAAATAGTCTGTTAATTACTTTGGCACTTAATATTATGTCCTATGTCAAATGTCCATGATAGAGATACTGTATAATCAATATGTCCAATGTCTCAGTAAATGCCTGTCTGATTTAATGAACGAGAGACCTGATGTAGTAATGGTGTTTCTTTTGAGTAGTGGAACGTAATGTCACAGATTCAGTCATCCAGGTGGAGCTGTCTGAAAGTCGAATCATGTCAACTAGATTTTTTTTCTTCTTGATAGGATCATTTCACTACTCATGCAAGTAGCTTCTTCAGCCCGAGACAGAATTGATCAGGTATCCCAACGACTCTCTGCCATTGCTCAGCTAACAAGTCCATCCAAATAAGTGGAGTACTGAAACCACCCCAGAGGATAAATATGGGGTCCAATTTTGTTGCACCACCAATCCATTTGAAGAAAATTACTACTAATTTAAAGTTACACATTTTATTTCAGTTAATAAAGATATAGCTCAAATAGCAAACTTGCAGTTCTAATCAGTTCTAACGAATGTAGTTTTGTATGGTATTAGGCAAAATATGCAATAAAATACGTAGTCCATTCATTTGGAAAATGTGACATCACGAGAATTTTGTTTTTCCAAAACATAAAAAATTACTGTCCCAAAACCAAAAAAGCTTGCACAAATCATTTTGTGAAGCAATGTTGTATAAACTGGAATTTAAAATGTCATCTAACTTACATGACTGTTACACTTGACTGGTCCAAACTAGCTGCCTTTATATCCTGGGTTTTGAAAATTTTAAGTATGGTATTCAGCATTTTACAAGAGTACTATAATTGTTGTACTGCCATCGTGTGTCTAATGAAAGAAATACTCCCTGGGTTTAGTGTACATACAAGTACTGTACATATCCTACAAAAGACAAAAACGAAAAAAAAAAAACCAAGTCATGCAAACAAACTAAACAAGGTAATAAGTTAATCAGTATATACAGGAAAACACTTCAAAACCTTGCAGAAAGTAATACTGTCCTCTGCTGTCATCTATCTAAGTCAGGGGTGTGAAGGTACAGTCCTGGAGGGCTGCAGTGAGTGCAGGTTTTTGTTTCAGCCAAATTCAACTGTTAATTGATAATTTCAAATAAACATTGACTTTTTTGTATAATTACTGTGTCAATCCAAAAGTGCAAACAAGGTTAATTTTTATGACTTTTAAAAGCATGACAAAAAACCTGTATTGCATCATATAATTTTTAAGAGTTATGGCATATCTTTAATCTTCAAACCCATTTCTTGTTCATGATCACTTAAGTCGTTGCTCCTGATTAAGCATTCTTTGTCACCTGTTTCTGCTGGTCATTAATTAGTTTGAATACAATTAATTACTGGTTTGAATTAAACACAAGAAATTATCCAGACTCATTCTGCTGAGATTCTGCAGTTAGAGTGCCTCTGTAATATGTGATTTATATTTTTGTTACAGATCTTAATGCACTAAAGTTTCACTTTTAATTTTCATCGTTATAACTGTTTCCTTGTCTCACTTGATTAACACAACTAAGTGCAGACAAGATGAAAATGATCAGAAGAATGACGAGGAACAAAGACTTACCGATAATTAAATATAAACTAATGGTCAAATTAAAATGAATTAATTGTTAAGGAAAACCTGCGTCTACTGCAGCCCTCAAGGACCATACTTTGACACCTCTGGTCTAAGGTAACAATTTAACATCAATTTGAAAAATAGGTGCAGACAAATTCACTGTCCATCACAGGTCACTACTTTGGCTTTGGGTTCCATTGTACACAGCATCAGTTACAAACATCCTTCTTCGGTTTTATTATATAGCAAACATTTTCCACAAGATTAAATCCCAGAAATTCCTGGTCAACATTAAAACAGAATTCAAGAAAATTTTCTGCAATATACAAATGCTTTATAACCAGTATAAGATAAAGTATGTGAAATAGCAATTCTATAGTTAACCTGTTACACAAAGTGAATCTACATAGTTAATATAACATTACTGAAGTGCTATTTTAATATAAATCCATGAAAACTAACATTTACCTAGGGGGAAAAAAAAAAAAAAAAAAAAGACGTTTGCCGCCGGACAAATAGAACACTAATATTTAGCACAGAAGTCTGAATACACAAAATGCCTGGAAGGCTTCAAACACTGAGCCAAATTTGAAGCTGTTCTGTACAACTGAACCACATGTATGATACAGGTTTGTGGAAAAGTCTTCCTGTTTTTCCTTTTAATTCTGTCCAGACCATCAATGTGGAACCAGACATAAGAAACACACTGATAAAAATGGGGAATCAGTTAGGTAAAATGGAAACAAATGCAGCTGCTTCTTAGTAATGTGCTTTCATTTTCATAATGTCATCACTCCCCTGGGCAAAGTGGTTTTCAATTCTCTTGTGGAACGCATCCAGTGCAGACAGGAGCTTATCATAGATAACCTATTAAAAAAACAAAACAAAACAAAACAACAACTGAACATTCAGTCTACATATACAAGAATCCACTGATTTATGCTATTAATTTGTTCCTTAAAACTGCACAAACAAGACAAATTGGGGAAAAAAATCCTTCTCTGTAAATGGTGAAAATAAATTCTTAGTACATCTGAAAAAACCAAACCAATTTTCCAGTATCAATAAAGCTGTACAATAGTCCTTTAACAATCAATGTATGATTTTGGAATGACACAGAATACTCAAATTTACCAATTACGAAACATTTAACAAGGTCGGTTAATGACTCATTCAGTTTGCAGCTAAACTTTACAGAGAACTGGACATTTTTATGCTTTCTTATATCCTATACAAAGTAACAAATATTTAATAATGAAATTTGTTAAAGCAAGCATGCAACACATTAAAGCAAACAAATAAGGGAATTTGCAGTACTAAACAGTAACCCTACTGACTGATAAAGAAGAATCTATTGTAGGTTTTGCTGGGCACAACTTTTTGTTGCCTTTTTCGTGTTTGTGTTTATCCAAAATACAGAGCAAACATAAGATAGAAAAATCAACCAGATGGTAACAGCTGATGGTGTACTAGTGTTTGATTTTTAGAGTTTAGATTTTTTGGAAATGCTTCTGATGTATTCATACAACAAAGTTTTTTTGTTCATATGCCAAAACTGCAATGTTAATAGCCATAAACTGTTATAACAAAAAAGGATTTGAAAATTCATATATCAATGAATTCCTGTGTATTCTTTGGTTGGGGGGGGGGGGGGAATCAAGCTTTTAAAATATGGTATGGCAAATTGCGGCATGGTGGCTCAATGGGTCGAGTATGAGGCTGGGATGCAGAAGTCTCATGGTTCGAGGTATGTCCTTGAGCAAGACACTCATCGCTAACTCCCCGGGCGCCATGCGTGGCTGCCCACTGCTCCCCCCAGGGGGATGGGTTAAATGCAGAGAAGAAATTTCATTGTGGCGTGTATATGTACGCAATGACTACAAACGCTGATTATTATTATAAACTGTCATGCATATGTCAAGCATAATCCATACCTGTGCTTTGTCTGTCTCCTGGTTACAGATATCCCACTGGTCCTGTATTTTTGCCTTAATGTGCTGAGTCTGCCTTTTGACGTCCTTCATCTTTTCCACAATCTCCTCACGTTTCTGGTTCACTTGGTCACATTCACTGACAAACAGATCACACAATCAGGTCTTAGTCACAGATGACATGTAAAGATATCCCCTCATATACCTTGCAAAACATCTCAAACATTTTACCTGGGACCACAGACCAAAACTAGAATGGTTATTAATTTTTTTGGATGAGCATCAGGCACCATGGCGTTTAAATCCATTCACAGCCAAACTGTTGCTGGGCAACACCAAGGAGTGGGTCATCTCTAATATCCTTAAGCAGCGCGCAACTAACTGCGCTAGTAAATGGTTGAAACAACATGCTACTTTAATGACAGCTACCATATCTCCTACCCCAGGACATTCTGCACACGTTGCTCTTTCATCTCCCGCTTCTTATCCTGCCGGATCTTCTGTTTGATCTGCTTGTCAGTCTTCATGGCAAGAGCCCTCTTCACCTGCCCCTCTTCAATACAAAGGTTCTTCAGGTCCTTATTCATGGCCTCGCAGTGAATCGTCAACGACTCAATCTGTGGACATCCAGAAGGATCATCATCCCACGAGCTTTTCCGTATTTGAAAGCTCGTCACAATCACAGAATCAAGCCCATTGCCCAGGGAGGACAGTGCGAAACAGATTTGGTGTCTGAAGCTCTACTGCTTGTTGCCCCACTACTCAAACTGCTGAAATGACCTTCAACACAATTGCTGAGCACCCCATGTGTGTGTGTGTGGTCACAGCAGCACCCACCTGCTCCTGTTGGATCTTCATCTTATCCATGCCTGCCTCAAGGTCCCGGAGCAGCTTGTTTAACAGCTGCCACTCTGCCTTATTCTGATTTTCCGTCTGCACTTTGATCTGCCACTCCACCACCCTCTCGTTCACGTTTTCCTGGAAAGTTAACAGCTCGGCTTACATATGTGAAAAGGACATTCACGCAGAGGAATGGGGGGGCCCAAAGCCAGGCAACTAGATTTTACACGTGGATTTCCAGTGTACCCATGGTTTTCCCTTTTCATGTAGTCATCATAAAAGGTGCATCTTATGGCCTTAAAAAGTTATTAAACATGAACATGTTCAATTTCACAGTCACCAACATTCAGCAAAAAGGAATTGTAACAATTCATACTTTAGCATTTTTGATTGTCTTCACTTTCTCTTTCATTTTCTCCATTTCATTCCTGAGCTCTTCTGGCGACTCCACTATCTGCGACTTCAACTTCACTATTTCCTCCTTCAGTGTAGCTACATCCACTTTTTTCTGTGTCTGCAAAAGAAAAATGAGAAAATAAAGCTAAATTATCCAAATAACACACTGCAAAACCGCCCTTGTTAACTCTGACCCAAATGATGACACACCAACAGAACATAAATCATTATTCTAACAATCATCACTCTATTATTCTATTTAACACTTCCTACATTAATCAAATTGTGATACTCATGGTAAAGTCTCACATGCCTCTATGATTACACCAAGTTACAAAATCAGACAAAGCACATTAATGTACTATATATTTTTACATATGAGCTGATTCCTACTAACCAGTTTCTGTGACCTCTCTGCAATTTCAGTTTTCCACTCTGCAACCTGCTGGTTAATGGCATTCTGAAAGTGGGGAAAAAAATACAAAATCACTACAGTGTTGCTCAAGGGCTCCTGTTGGCTTTAAGATCACTTGGAGAGGTGCTTGACTGTTACTGCTGCTACGCACGGCTTCCTGGCACGCATGTGAGGTGGCATTCTGCAGGTCAGAGATGGCTGCTGCCAGCTCCTTGGCCTCCGCCTGCTGCTCTGGAGGGATGGTCCTGAAGGGACCCCAAAAACGCAATCCGATGAAAGGACAGGCCTTATAAAAATGGACAAAGCTTCACAGACACGGCAGCTCCCTAGCCACTTACGTCAGCTTCTCTATCGTCTTCTCTGCATCTTTTATTCCTTTAGTACAAGTTTGCCACTTGACCATGTCGGCTCTCTGGAGGAGGGAAAATATACATTCACATGCTCTGCTTTTAGGACATAGTCGGTTTTGGGATGTCATCCAAACCACAAGTAAAACTACCAGGAGATCAACAGATTTTGTACAAACAGAAAGCAGAGTGAAGCATTAAAACAAATTTACATTACATTCTCTTCATAGTATCAAGTGCCTCAGTGTTGCAAAATATAATTGATGATTAGTGACTATATGTAACAATAAAAGTACTAAGCATATACATTTCTGAGCTAAACGGGGGCGAGAAGTTGTCAGACTTCATGAACAGAATATGTTAAATTTATTGCTCAATACAGAGAATGACACAGCTGTGCACTTACGAAACTCTGCTGGTATTCTGATGAGACGTCAAGCCTCAAGTTTCTGAAGTGAAGGAAGTTCATAATTCCACTCAAAATAAACATAGTCCGCTTTGCCTCTGCAAAACATAAAATGAGAAATTAAAAGGTGCATATCAAAGGTACAGGGTAATGTCATTTTACTTCTACTGAACTGTGCTTACTTGGATTGAGCAGATCATTTAGCTGAAAGTCATATATACAACATGCTGGCAGGAACTGACACCTAGACAGGATAAAATGAAGTAAACATAAATATGAGAACGTCATCAACATTCCAGCATAAGACAACCTGTTAATATTGATATTACTGTGCTGCATTTATTTAACTCTGCAGAGCGTTGTGTGGTGAGCTGAGAGCATCAACGGCACCTCCTACGCCTGCCTTCAGGGCACCTTTAAGTCACGCTGCACTTGCAAGGCCACCAATATTATGAATGACCCCTTCCCCTTAGTGTTCACCCCACTGCCCTGCAGAAGACAGCTCTGCAGCACCCAGTCCAGGTCTACCAGACAGTGCAACAGTTTCTTCCACAATCAGTCTTCTAAACAGTGTTGTCCCCCACCCTACCTACACACACACACACACACACACACACACATCTCCTCCACTTACCCTAACTGGACTTTCATCCCTAAGACCCTTACCCAAACTGCAATAACATCCCTATTTTAATCATCTGCTGCCTATTTTGTTTTAGTATTGTGTTACTGTTGCACCTTAAATGGTCAAGAATGAATGGTACTTCACTTATTTACCTACTTGTAAATGGCTAAGATGACAATAGAGCTCTGCTTGACTTGTTTACCTGATGTTAAATCTACCTTATAAGGGAGCACACATAAACCACAGACTGTATGTGACGGCTAAAATTAAAACAGAGATACCACTTACATTCGCATATAAACACTCATAATAGGTATGAGCCCTTCATGTAACATGGGATGCTGGATGTTTTCATCCAGAGGTACCTGCATAAGACAAACAGGCAAAATCTAAATGTAAAAATACTACAATACAGCCCTTTCTGGTCACTTCACAACCTTAAGTGGGTCAGATACAGCTCCTTTAATTACAAATAGAGTTTGTTGAATTACTTACTGTGTAATGACATTCAGGTCTGAAGCAATATAGAAGATTCAAAACCCTCATGTACAGTCTCTGGATCACTTCCGGCTGTGGTAGGACAAAGTGTATAAGGTTCAATTCAATTCAATTCAATTCATTTTTATATAGCGCTTTTCACAACAGTGTGCCTCAAAGAGTTTTACACAGAAAATTACAGAAATCAAAGAATTAATACAAATGAATGTTCATGACATTCTTAAACTGCTAAAAGGGCTACACATTCCCCCAACCCTTTAAGTCAGTCATAAGTTCATTACATAAAAAAACAGGATGTTGGGGTGAAACTTAATTTTTGCTGCATGTAAGATTGGATACGCTACATTGCGTGACACTCTTTAGAACTGTAGGGGTTCTAGGGTGATTTATACATACGTAGTCAAATGACTGTAATGGAAAATGTTATAGGTCATTTCACCAATCTGTTCTTGGGCTTCAGTTTGCCAAACGTTATGATTTCAGCATAAATGTAAAAAGTTAGATTCTTAATCTGTAGGAGTTTTGAACAACCTTTGGACAATCTTTGCCATTGTTTTGTAATGTTAAATGATTTCGAGTAATAAATGGATACAATAAGCACTCATGTCTTGCCAACTCCCATGTAATATAGGAGTAATAATTTGCAATTAACTATGGACAACCATGTCATTAATCGCAATCAAATATTTAAAAATATTGACAGGCCAGCTGCTCTGGCATTTTTCGTTACCCGTTTAAAAACGAAAACAGGTTAATGTTAACATTTACTAATTTTACCTTTGGGTTTGGAGTTATGTCACCTTTAGTGAATTGTTTTGCCTCCTGTCCGGTCAAGACTTCACTTCGGAAAAAGGATACAAGAGCATCAGCTTTATAGATGGGAAAAGTGTTTTCCGTCATGGCTCTGCGGAAGAAACAAGATATGATCGCTGCATTAACATTAATAACAACAATAATAACACTAGTCTGAAGCAGGTCAGTTACTGAACGTATCCATTTACTTTAATATTATCAAAGTGCAACAACTTCCTAAAACCCAACCATCGGCAAGATATTTTCACAGTAATAATGAATAAATTAGACTTAAAATAAATGTGCGCATTTTGCGAGTTTTTTATACAGCTAAAGTATCACACATACTTAGCGATTCTTTGCAACCAACGTATTTTTGATTTTGGCGCTTCGTTACTGTCGTCTTCTTCACGTTGGTAAGGTGGCTTTGTGCTCACTCAGGGATTATACTGCCACCTACAGCAGCGGATGTCTCCGAATCACTAGCACTGCACCTCGGGAGAGCATCGTGGAAATTTTTACAGTAAAAATTAGAGCAGTAAATTTTGACGTTACATCTGTTTTTATTTTGTCCACCCTTTGCACATGTTTTCTACCAACGACATGTCTTCTCTTTTGTGACGCATAGTTTCTTAAACTAGCAATGTGGCAGACACAGGGACGGACTGGGACTTGAAAACAAAACTGGAGTTTTCAAGGGGGTGCTGGACAAACTATTTACAAATGAAATATCTTCTGATAAATTCTGAATATTGTTGTCCGGGGTGCTCTACAAACCATCTTTGTAACATAAAGGGCACATGCGGTCTTTAAACCAATTGTGTATTATATGTCGTTTACTAACAGAATGTCCAGATTACCAGTCCGTCTATGGGCAGGCATTATCTATGATTAAAAAAAATAATAATTAAAAAAGAAATAAGAATGTATCAACTAACAATTATCTTGTAAAGTGTTTTTCTTAAACGGGTTCGGGGTTCTTGAGAACAAATTTACACTCTCTCAAATGTACAGGTATAAAATTAAGTGTTATTAAACTATAAGAAAATGTGTGCTTTTTGAGTACTGTTTTGAATTTTAACAACGACATTTTTTTTTTTACTATTTTACAATGGTCGTAACTTGGTAAAACGCACCCTGCATTTAAAATTGTCAATTTAAGGGATAAATCTTGAAAAAAAGGAATAAATCATTTTTTAAAAGGACAAATGTACTGATAAGTATTTTAAGCTTCCAGCAAGTGCCTGTATTGCTTCTTTTAAGAGTCAAATTTGCTGCGAATGTAAATTTCTTTTGCCGGAGGTTTGTGCTTTCGTTGTTGCGGTTATTTGTGAACCACGCAGCGGGACCCGCACTGCACATGTAACAGCTGTCGGCAAAAATGTATCTCGGTACATTTCAGCCAAGTGCTGATCACATACATAGTTCTAACTTAGACTGTCACATTTTTCAAATGACAGAAACCTTGCGTTATAAAAGCAATATATTTTGCGTGTTAAAACTTTCAGGCGCGTCATGGGGACACCAGAGAAAGGACCGTGTGTCAGCAGCGCTCTTCCGTGTTGATGCACATCCATCCACGTCACTTTCGTTTACACATGGTGGCGTCTAAGGAGCAGCTAGTGCAATAACTAAAGTCCATTACAGCTCATGCAACACGTTCACTTGGCTGCTGTGGGCTCCTCGCACTAGACGTACTGTTTTGATATGGCATCACTCGACTCAGATGACAACTATGATTTCGTCTTTAAAATAGTTTTAGTGGGAGATGTTGGAGTGGGCAAAACTTGTGTAGTGCAACGTTTCAAGACCGGTATATTTGTCGAGAGACAAGGGAACACGATCGGAGTGGACTTCACCATGAAAACTATAGACATCCAAGGGAAGAGAGTCAAGGTGAATTGGTTTACATTTGTATTTATTTCCCTTGTCTTTTATTTTTAAGCGTATTTCGGCGTGGCATGAAATATTTGAGTAATGATGTGTTTTCTTGGTTCGATGCAGTGCAAACCGTTGCCTGCCAGTAAAAGTAATTGTTTTTGAAAACCGTAAGAATGACGGTGATGATCGATAAATCATTTACAGGCTCAAAGTTCCGTAAAACTACTCTGTAAATATTTGTTGATTTTGAAAACAAGCGTGTAATTATTATTTTTTCCGCTGATTAAGTCTCGTATTTGTTGAATCACCGGTGACGCAAAGGACACAAAGCCTGGACCAGGAAACTAAGCTCAGCAGCCTTTGTGATCGCACAATCCGAGATAGAAACTGCCACCAGTGCAAAAGAGTTGAGCAACAAAGCGAGCTATCAAGTCATAAATTAACATTATAAAACCAGTAACGTCAGAAGTATGGCTGGACAAGAAGATGCCATTGAGAGAGGAAACCGAGACATGGTTTTGTGGTATTACTATGAAGTGGTTACAGATAACTGCAAGGTTTTATTAATTATTCTGTAATTGGTTACAGCAAAACAAATGAGAATATGTACTTTGAGTATAGTTTCATAGTCTATGCAGGCTTTAACTCATATGACGATGTTGTGCTCTTTAAAGATTTGATGTAAACAATGTTACCACCATTTGAATAACATAAATGTTTTGATAGAGATACGGCAACAAGTGTACCATACACTCACTGGCCACTTTATTAGGTACACCATGCTAATACCAGGTTGGACCCCCTTTGCC
>JABJVR010000103.1:1606222-1644744 GCA_025773905.1 Chitala chitala
TGTTATTATTCTTAATCTTATTAAACTTGTATTTTTGTATTTTTCTGTTTATTATTGAAATGTTTGTATTGCCTGTATAGCACTTTGGTCACCTGGTTGTCTTAAATGTGCTTTATAAATAAATTTGACATTGACATTGACATAGCTGGGCAGTGGAAGGAGTACTTTTAGGAAGTCCTGAATCACACTGACACTCCTTCTACTGAGGAAGTAGAGTTGAAGGACTCAGAGGAGGACTTGCCCAATATTAGGACTGAGGTCACTGAGGTAGTTAAACATCTCCTTAGTGGCAGGGCTACTGGGGTGGATGAGATTCATCTTGAGTTCCTGAAAGCTCTTGATGATATTGGGATATCCTGGCTGACACAGTTTTTCAACACTGCATGGAGTTTGGGGACATTGAATTGGCAGACTGGGGCGATGGACACTCTTTAAGAAGGAGGACCAAAGGGTGTGTTCCAATGTTAGGGGATCACACTGCTTAGCCTCCCTGGGAAAGTCTATATCTGGGTCCTGAAGACAAGGGTCCAGATGTTAGTCAAACCTTGGATTCAGGAGAAACGATGCATATTCTGTTTTGGCCATGGGACAAAAGACCAGCTCTTTACCCTCAAAAGGATCATGGAGGGCACAACGGAGTTTGTCCAGCCAGTCTACATGTGTTATGTGGTATACGACCATGTCCTTCATGGGACCCTGTGGAGGGTGCTCTGGGAGTACGGCATGCTGAGCCCATTATCATGGACCATTATGTCTCTATATAACCAGAACGAGAGTCTGGTCGGTATCACCAATGTCAGGTCAGACCTAGTGCATGTCGGATTCAGCCAGGGCTGCCCTTTGTTATTGATTCTGTTCATAATAATTTTCATGCACAGAATTTCTAGGGTCGGCCAAGGAGTAGGGCGTGTCCAATTTGGTGACCTCAAGATTGCATCTTTGTTATTTGCAGATGATGTGGTCCTGTTGAGTTCATCGACCTGTGACCTCTGGCATGCTCTGGGATGGTTTATAGCAGAGTGACGTGGCCGGGATGAGTCGGCACCTTGACGTTTGAGGCCATAAAAAGGGTGGGTTGTTCCCTTCAGGCTGGGAATAAGATAGTGCCTTAATCAAAGGACTAAGTATCTCGGGACCTTGTTCATGAGTGATGGTAGAGTGATGCAAGAAACTGACAGATAGACCAGAGCAGCATCAGCAGTCATACATTAATTCAGTCTGTTGCAGTAAAGAGAAAGTTGAGCCAAAAACTGAAGCTATCAATTAACAGTCAATCTACATCCCAACCCTCACCTGCAAGATCTGGGTATTAGTCAAAAGAATTAAGTTGCAGATACTTGTAGTGAAAATTAGCTTACTTCACAAGGTGGCTATGCTCAGTCTTAGAAGAGCTTGGACATTCAGGAGTTCAAATTCAAATGTCTAAATGAGTATTATAATTAACAAAAATGTCAAAGCCTCAAAAAAACAATAATATAAAACAATAATGACACTGTCTTGCAAAAACCACAGTTCTCTGCAGAAATAAACTCCCTCTGGATGGTAAGGGAAAGAGGAAGAATGTTTGTTAAAGGCAAAATCACCAAGTGCTGCCTTTGAAATCCTAAACTTAAGCAAAGTATTTTACATTAATAATCCCATTTAAAACTTCTAGCTGTAATGGCTGATATGTGTACAGTGCTGTAGATAAGATGGTTGGCTAATACAAGAACTAGAAGTGAAGTGACTCACGTGAATTCCCAGGAGATGCGAAAGCTGGTCCGCTTTGTACTGACGCAGAGAGTTCCCCGCATTGGTCACAAAGACCACAGGTGCAACAAACTGGCCCTGAGGGCAGACCAGCTTCTGGAACGCTTTCCTCGCTGCGGGAATGGGCACTCTTCCCCGGACAAGGACACCGTCAATATCAACAAGAAGGCCGAACTCTGGTTGGACCTAAAAAATTATAATTAGTTCTGTATGGCATGAATATGCATAAAAAAAAAAACACACTAAAAACTCCCAAACCCCAACAAAAATGAAATGCAAGTTTCCTTTTCAATAAGCAAATTCAACCCATGTGTGTACCACAAATCAATATCAGTGATTTTGTGATAAAACACATACTACAAACACTTTCTAAATACTAAAACTTTCAAAAATACTAGCAATTTAACTTCAACAGCTCTTTCCCTGTATGTTTTTGTTAACAATAACAGTATATGTTTATACATCAACAACACCTGCTGGTGACTCAAATCAAAAACTGTCCACCTTTTAGAACCAACAGATGCAGTTCATCAGTGTAGTTCAGTTTCAAGTTTGTGAATTTAGGACAAGTGCTGTGAAGCTGACTAATTCTACAGAAGGCACACCATCCATCTTCCAAAATTATTTGAAGTAACCTCACAGACTTATACACAAAACAATAAGCCCGCTGAGCTAAAGACCGGAGACCCTTGCTTTGAAGACTAATTATATTCTTGTTCTGACTACCAGGGTTTTTGTACCATAGCACTTAAGAACATCCTTTTGACAACTGGTTAGCTATCCAAAAAAAGGTACGTTTCTGACAACTTGCAATACTACCAAAAATGGGGGGGGGGGGGTAAATTCAGTGCTACTGTTTTGTTTTTTTTTAAGCAATTATTTTCGTGGGAGACAATGTGGAATGTTATCACAGGGAAGTGGCTCTTGCCAAGTAGGCCTACGTACAAGCACTTCTGTATATTCACATTGCTGTGCAAACAAAATGAGTGTTTCCTGATTTCAACTGCTTTCCCACTCTATATCATGATATACACTATCACAAATTCTGCCAACTTCAGTTTACTTAAAGCTATGATCAACCCCGTGTTACTTTACAGAGGTTGAACTGGAAGTCAGTAGGACTAATCACGTGGAGAACAGAGGGTACAGCATTAGTACTAATTTGTTATCAATCCAACTATGGCATCACAACCTATGTATTGTCTCACCTTACCACTACATAATACTTTCATTTAACCTTAAAAATACTATTACAATTCACATATTGCTGAAAAAAGACACTTTGTGTTTGCTTAATCTCTTAATACAGAAATTATGATAATTCCAATTTAACAAGAAAAGATACGCAGAGACGCTAAGGTTTTAAAAGGCATAAAATACACAAATAGCTGACTTTTTACATGCATCTTCAAACAACCTCGACTTGTGTACACCGACATGCAAAACACTGGACACATGACTGTAAATGAAAAACACTGTATTGTAATTCCAGCTCACCATGTGCATCGTCCGTTACTCCATCGTTCATATTATAACGGAATTACGAAAAATAAATACAGATTTTTAAACCAACCAACGTTTTCAGATAACTAAAGGAGTATTCATTTTCAAATCATATTAACCCGTCCGAAACATAAGCAACGTCATCATACTAAATATATAGACGTCGGTGCAATAAAATCCCAAAGTATTGGGTTTTATCCTGACATGTCATAGAAAATCATTTCGGTTTCTTCTTACCCTGAAGTCGCAGGCAAAACGAAACACTTCATAGTACCACGTAATTATTTCTTGAAATGTTTCGCTATTGGATGATACATTTTCATCTACAAAGACCAATGCAACATGCAACTTTTGGGCATGGTTTATTGTTCTGTGATTGCTGGATCAATTACTAATATACTTGCAACAAAGGAAGTCACGATAAACGTGTGCACTTCAACTATCGATTAAAGACCAACTTGGTTTTCTACTGGTGGGACCAGCTAGATTTTAAATTAATTAAAAGTACACGATCAACTCTGGCAACGTTTTGTGCAGTTTCACACAATACTGATTATGCTAAAAAAAATAATAAGAAAACCGGGGAACTAAAATAAGTAATAGCTATAAAAAGGTCAAAAAAATATATAATAATTGAAAGGTAACAGTGTTTAGGATTGCGGCAGATACCTACCTTTTGGTTAGACACAACCTTGCTTGTTTCGCGTCGTGATAACTGCGCTGATCGGCCAATTTGATGGCTGCCTAAGGAGTTTAGAGCCCGACTTACAGCACACAAACATTTCATTTTCTATATTTGATAGCACCGGCACTGTAGAAGGCCTCCGTTGTAAGAGACACCGGCCTGCTGCTCGTCTTTTTGCCAGGCTGGTTTTTACTCGTTTCCTATTCCACCATACTGTATCGTTCAAAAAGGCGACGTGACGACACAGGAGGAGGTCCAACTTTAGGCAACGAAACTGGAATTAGTAAGCAGACCGCTTCCGTACTCCTGCATTAGTCGTTAGGGATAAGTACAGCCATGTGGCTAATCCTTGGTTGGATGTGATAGAAACAAACGGGGCTGAGATCTTACGTGCAATAGCACGTGTCATGAGAGTGGCGCCCTCGAACCCCATGGAGAGACAAGACACGTTGCTGATCGCTGTCTACCAAGGCATTTGGTCATCTTGGACAATTCTGTTTAGAAGCAGAAATGTCAATGCATTATTTAACTGGGATTTAATCCAACTTTATGAAATCATTTGAGGACTGAAAGCATTATAAGATGGTCTGTACTTAATGCACACTGGTGATTGTTCTTGGAATAAAAAGTATTTAAAAGATTAAACAGCAGCTGTGCAAGACTGAAAATCAGTTCACAAGATGTCTCCATGTGTCTGAACAAAAAAGGGCTGTTCAGCTGCTCAAGCAACAAAAGTATTACCAAGTCCTGCAGAAGTCATGTCATCCCATAAACCAAGACTCTTCCTATCACTTTTTTTTCCCCCCCAGAATGGTTTCTTCAGAGGTTTATATACACGTATACCATGTAATATGCATGCACACAATTTTAATTAAAAGCATGTAGTTTTGTACATCTTTAACAAATTTTACAAATACACAATATTACAATAAAATGTTTTATAGAAAGGAGAAAAAAAAAAAAAAAACTTACAAAAAATATAAAAATTCAAAGCTAGTTATTTACAATGTCGTTCATGTTTAACAACACCTGCAGTGAAGGACTTCACAGACCAACATCTATACATTTTCTTCCTCTCACGCTCATGAGAACCCAGAATCCATCTAGGACGGGCCGAGACCATACAAATCTCCCATGTTGCTGTCAACAAAGACGTGTGTCGGGATACTGCCAGATATCCAGAGCCCTATAACCCTAGAAGCGTTTTGGCTTCCTCACTTTGAGCCATTAGTGTTTCACTGGCATATTTTTGCAAAAGTTCCATCTTCTTTCTTCTCACCAGAGCTTCTTCAATCTAAAAGAATATACATAATAATGAAATACTGATCCATCTTCAACCATAAAAGGGTTTACATGGAGAATATTTGTTTCACTAATTAGCAGACACTGTTTTCCATGGAAGCATACACACTTTTGCAACGTAACCAGCACAGTATGTGTGCATTAGGCGACATACTTGGCCTCCACAGCACATAGTTTGGAATAGATATTCAGTCACTTCTTACCTCCTTCTGTGAAGGTACAGGAACGTGCGCAATAAACATCTGCGATCCCTCTTCTCCTTCTGCGGACTCTTTCATTTCTTCATCCGAATGCTTTTCAAATAAAAATAATAAAGATGTGTTCAAAGTTACGAGTTACAGGCAGTGGCACAAAATAAAATTCTCATTTGAACAAAAACACAACAGTTATGTCCAGTTTCGGAGCCAGGTTCTAATTCGTCCTGAACATTTTGCATTACCTCCTCATCCCGGACAGCATATATGTATTCTTCGTCATCATCTTCCTTTGACCCCACTCCACCTTCTCCTGCCAAACGGGCTTCCTTCTCCGCTTTCCATTTTTCAATAGCCTCTGCTATAGCTGGAGAGGAACACAGACAAACAGGCCAATCATTACGAGCAGACAAAATCTGCTGTTCAATGGTCATCAAACCTGCACCAAGGTGCCCTGCAATACAGAATTAATTTTAATCAGTAAATCTTAAGTGAACTAAAGTTGTTCATACTAAAAAATTGATTCAACAGAAATCATGGTCCACAGCTGTTCATCTTAAATATATACAGTATAATATTTTTGGTGTATGTTCACAATAAAATATGGTCAACAATAGAATGTACCTTTTCTCTCATACTCTTGCTCCAGTGGTACCAAAACACCATCATCCTCATCTCTGTAGCCATAATATTCAGCATCTATGTCCTTCATGAGTTCTCCTCGAGTCTTTCTTGGAGGAGGGAGCGCTAAAGGTATTACATATGCAATTAAAAAACAAAATTACACGTGGTTTGCTGCACATTGTGTTTATACTCATGTTGGCCAATGCCAAATGACTAGGCACTTACGCTCTTTCTCAAACAATTCTCTCACACCAGGCAGGTCTTTGGCAGCACCAAAATATTTATACCCTCGGTTTCCTGGCACTTCCTTGCCCTCATGGTCCAGCATCTTTGGTCCAATTCTCTGGAGATCAAAAATAATCCAAGTTAATTTAATGTGGATAAGGACTCTAAGATGTACAAAACACATCATCCACTGGATCTAGGCTAACTGAAGACTGAAAGTCCAAACTTTAACTAGTCAAAAAAATTTATTTCTGTTAAAATAGTAAGTTTTAAGGGATCAGTGTAATAACCAGTGTACTGAAACAATTTAAATAATCACTACAACAAATAACAGAAGGAACACCAACGATATTTATACATCTGCATGGTTTTGAATTAATTTCATGCAAAATGTTTTTTAAAGAAGCGTTTGCCAAATTAAACAACCAAATATCATACAGTATATTTCATCTATGCAAAGCATTAATTAATGTGTTAAAATGTTTCTCTGGCTACAGAATATGGCAAGCACGTTTGTAAATACAGAACTTTGGTCTGTCACTCCATGTTGTATCTATACAACTAAAACTGAGCACAACAACACAAAAGTGGCAGGAATAGAAGCCACTCCAACACTGGAGACACTATTGACCCAACATGGGAACTGTGCTCAGTGACTCAACATACCCCATAGTCTGGACCACCGAGCTCCTTGATCCGAACCTCCCAGTGTCCCTTCTCTCGAAGCAGCTTGTTGATCTCGTCATTTAGGTCTCGAATCCTGAACTCACCCAGGCCAGCTGAAAATAATGAATGTCACTGACACTGTCTTTTAACATTACACTGAAATTTACGTTGTTTTTAACAGTGACAGATATTTACTGCTGAAAACTCACCATTTTGAATCTGTGCAACTTTTTTAGAAATTTCACTGATGATCTTCAAAGAAAAACAATGTCATTAATTTCATTATACACAGCAAATAAACCTGGAAATACAGTAAAGTGTGACGTTTAAGTCAACAAAGAGAGACAGCACACCCAAGTGGCTGATTACTTAAAAGCAACAAGAGTCTGATCCCATCAAAGGCATGCAGACTATACAACTGCCACCTTTTGATGGTACTTTTTAAAAAACACATTTGATGTTTATATACATTTAAACTCTTTTCTCACCTGTCGCCTCCACTTCTCTGCTTTAGGCAGCTCATTGCACTCTGAAGCAAGAAATGGTCTCCGTTCCTAAAACAGGAAAGATAACAGCTATATGAAAAGCATAACAGAACACTTTTATACCATTAGGCAGTGACCAGAGTGGTGAAACAAATCATCCTTAATGGGATTTTACTATAAAAATATACTATAAACCAACTTATTTAGAACCAGTATTTTGAACTGATGACGACCACTTTACAAGGTTTGCAAAAGGCTAGAAACTTTCTATGAAATGTCGAACTCAATATTGGAGACACCCTCCATTTGATTTTTTTTAAAGAACTGCAGTATATATACATATTAAACCAGTCTGGGTGGTCATTTTTAACATAAATCATTGTTAAAGTAAGGTTACTTGACTGTTAAAACAAAATTAAATACAGAATTTTATATGGTTTAAAACTGACATTAGACGGTTAGTGTAACTGTAAACTCAATCAGGGTCAGTTTATGTGTGTTAGTGTTCCCTTTATGTCTGTGTTATGGGAATGTCTACGACTGGGTGTGTCACATTGCTTTGATCTCTTGGTGGAATCTGTGGCTTTTTGTTAACAAGAAGGGGGACATTTACTTTTGTTTGTATTTACTCAGATACTAATCAAATTATTGCTTTATGTGTGCCACACATATACTAGCTTGTGTGTGAAAGAATCTAAACAGTGCCGTAAGCGCAACAGGCTAACAAATGCACAAGTAGAAAACCTAATGGCTGTCAGAACAAACCTGCCAAACTAGTGGCACTGTTGAGCCTAACCATCAACCACCCTCCATAACAGTCCATATGGGACAGTGATCCAGAGAATGAGAGAACAATAGGTCCAGCAACTGAAAATTAGTAGCTAAAATTTTAAGAGTTAGGTGTAATATTGTGTACTGTAACATGACAATATGCAACAAAATGAAACTTTGATTCAAACATTGCCACACTCTCTGCTAAACTTTTCTGGATGTTTCAGGAAACAAAGACAGTATGCACGCACACAAAAAATTGTGTTCATTTCCATGGAAACTTTCCCTTTTCTGGAATAAGTTAACATTTAGTGATACCTGTATTTCAGGAAAGTTTTATTTTTACCTTGACTTTCCCCTCCTCCAGCTGGGCCTGACGAAATCGGGCCAAAGCTGTCCTATCAAAAAAAAAAAAAAACATTCAAAATTACATTTCAGCAGAGGTCTGCTTAAGAATTGTTTACTTTATGTCAAACTGGTAAAAAATAGTCTGTAATCTACAAGATTTGCTGTGCTTAAAGTGTCATCTTTCAAAGTGAGAAATAATCATATGAAAGGATCACATAACGTCATTTTAGAAAACGAACTTACATCGCCTTCTCTGCATTTCGAGCCTATTTTGGGGGGAAAATTGTTGCACGTCAATTGTTGGGGGAAGAAAAAAAAAAAAAACTTTCACCATTACAAACCAAAACCAAGCCAAAACATCTCGTTATATAACAGAAAAAAAATACAATAACTGCAATTGCACATTTTAAGCGTTTCTTTGATTGGCGTTTGAGGACACTGGTTTCTCTCAATAATAACCGAAGCTGGTGTTGAGTGACCACAAATATTATATCCAATTTCTGTATACTGCACACTAAAGACGTGAGCAGACATACAAAGATTTTTAAAACAGTGTATATCGTTTAATCACGCCTTCAGGTACTACGTCAGACACATTTTTCGACATGTAAGACTGCAGATCAGAACTTTAACATTACTCAAAGTACACCGTAAGAGCATGCCCGAAATGATCCACCATCTTAGAAGTTATTATATTCAAAATTATAAAATTTTCATTTTAAAACCACCTATCACACATAACTTTTAAAGGTTGTATGATTCATAATTTAACATAAGCGAATAACTCCTGGCTTTTTAAGTCAACACCTAACTATTCGATTTAACTGACTAGGAAATGAGCACACTGAAACAGTGACCAATTCAGCAGCTAGCTAGCAGTTCTGCTACAAACTTAAACCAAATGGCAGATTTTTTTTTGTATAGGTGGTTATAAAAGTAAAACAACACAAAATGCATCTAAAAACACAATTAATCGGAAAATGCAACATGTATTTACGGAAATCATACCATGTCTGCGGCTTAATCTGCACGCCTTTCTTGCGAGACGCTTCCTACACGCCGCAAAGTAACACGGGAAGCTGTAATAAGGGGTCATAAGTGAAGGTTTAAAGTTGAACAGTTTTTTTCCGCCATATTTGTTTACCTGTTAATATGCTGTGTATCAGATTTACCTATAAATTTAATCATTTACATCTGGAATAATATACCTTTACATCACAAATCAAATAAAACAACAATGAGCAAACAAATAAAACTTGAATTTATGCGTGATTTTTAAAAATGTTTTGGATAGTTTTATTGTGCCGCCGTTAAGTGTCTAATGTTAAATCCTTTGAATAAGTCTTGAATTTTAGTTTTGTTTTTAGTTTGTATTTTTTATATTAATAACGTTTGTTCGACATTGCATTTGCTTATTGTTCTTGTTTTGCTGTTCGAAAAAATGAGAACTGCTCGTATGTCAGGAGAACGGCTTTTTATGTTTAGTCAGTAGGATAATACGAGTACACTTGTCCTTTATAGTGTGTAATTAAATGTGTTATTTAGATGGCCTGGGATTTGTTTGCATTTTTACGACTTGCCTACATTTATATCATAATTGTGGGTGTAACGTAAAAGTGCTAAATTAAATGTTGAATATTGCGTAGCCACCACCGTAAAGTCACGAAGTGGTGGTGCTTTTTTTATATTCACATATCACATGCCGGTTGTGTGTATGCGTTAAACCATTAATACTTACTGTGATTTGATTTGTGGTGGAATGCATAGTGGTACTGCGTTAGTTTGTTTTAGAGAAAGAGTGTACTCCGGCCATTGCGTTATATAGAATTTCCTGTCTTAAAATTGCAATGGCGCAATTTTGTTATATAATGCATCAGATTAGATTTAGCAGTTGTATTACATACCGCTTTTTTACATGTAAAACGTGATCGATTTATGGACAGAGTTGTTGAAGTAGATGTGTTGCTTAATAAAGTAAATATTGTGCATAGGCTATGTGCAATCGTGGTATCTTCCCTTGACGAATATTTAATTTTAAGACTCAGTTCTTAAACAAGCCTAGTAGCTGTTGTTAGTGCCAAATATGTCCAGCATACATACATGAGAGAAGTGTCTGATGGAAATGCAAGGGGAGTTACTGCAATTCAGGAACATGGAGTCACCCCGTCAGCTCCTTTTACAGGTCTTGAAACTGACACCACCACTGGCCAGGCTGCCTGCCCGATGAAATCATAGCAGTCCTTTGACTTTATGTATGTATAGGAATGACCCGATTAGGTACATGTGGAGCTTACATGCAATTCAGAAGAACACGCCATGTCTTCCACTTCTCAATTAGCTTTTGACTAAACTTTAAATATTGTAAGTAAAATACAATGACCTCTAAGAAGAAATATTTTTTCCTAAAACTATACTACACAGGACACGTGCAAAAATGCTTCAGCGGAAGACATCTCTTGGCCTCATTTTATCAGCACTTGACATTGGCATTGAAATGAGGCATAACACTACACTAGGAGCACAGTTTTTTATTTTGGCTGATTTGGTATGACTAGGGATTCCAGGTCTATTGTCAATGGCTGTATGGGTTGCTGTCTGTTCCCGGATCTGCTGACAGCGTGGTTTGGAAGCATGGCAAGGATTCTAATTCCAGTTATTCAGCACTGAAACCCAATCCATGCTGTGCGTGTGTGCTACAGCTGCACAGCCACGCTGCTCAGGCACTTTACATTTCACTGTTGCTCTCACATGTGCTGTAGGCTGCTGTAGGTCTAACCTGAAACAGTAATATTCCTATAGTCCATTTAGTCCTATAAAACACTGTTTATGAAAGACAGTGGGTAACAGGAGAGAAGTTGGAGACACAAGCACCGGGCAGTCACAGTTAGTTTCCTCTAAATCTGTAACCCATTGATTAGCAAAATAAGATTTTTAGCATGAACATGTGTATGACGAGATGATAGTTTTGCATCTTTAACTCTTCCTCTGTTACGCAGCCCCTTAAAAGTCATTTTAAAACTTTGATGTAAACCATTCTAAGGTTTCCCAGAGGTTATGCTTGCTACATCCAAATCAACTTGTAAAAATAGTTTTCGATTGTGGCTGAGTAACATTTCATACAATAAAAACCATCTTTTTCAAGGCAAATCTGTAAAATGTATCTTTATTCATGTTTTAGATCAGCACAGAGAATGATGTCAAAGCTGGTCGTTTTAATAGATGTTAAAAATCACATAACAGCAAAATAAGGACACATTTCCCTTTCCACAGTTTCCTACAGTTGCCTGCTGACCCCCCCCCCCCCCGAAACCTGTAGTAACTGGTAACCCTTGATGAATTACAACAGTCACAATCAGATTTTAACTGTTTTTTTGTGGTGAAGTGTAAAAGCCTAGCTGGGGTAAACTGATTACCCATCCACTTGACCTACATCGTATTTCAGTTGCTGATGAATAATTTATCAACACCGGGACTTACCGTGCAAGAGCTGCTTTTTGTACGCACTCTCATCAGAAGAGAAAGTGTTGAGAGGTTCTGGACCCCATGCGCAGATCGTTTTGATCAGACAATGCTTTTCCTGCCTCACCGGTAGATGATAAGTGTCAGCCCCCCAAGGTGCCTAAATTTCCGTCCTACAAGTTTAATGAAGGTGTAATTTTATCATTCTAAACAGAACAAAGACAAGGTTTGTTACATTAATGCACGTCGTTTTTGAAAACTGCTAATATGTACAGATTATTCTTTTTTGTTTACTTTGTTTACTTACGTTCTGTAGCAAAAGCACATATTTTTATTTTACTTATGCATTATTTTGTTGGAGATATTAAAAAAAATAATTTACAAAGAAAAACCAAGACTTATCCCACATTTTAAGATAATGTCATTGTTTCAAATCAGTAAGGTAAAATGATTAACAATTAAATTACATCTAGCCCAATTTACTGTAAAATAGCCTACACGTGTATAAATCGTGGTTAAACATTAGTAGAACCAAAAATTATAAAAGTATTCCATGCAGAATAGTAAGGGAAAAAAGTATATATAGGCCAAGCACAAGGTATGACTGGTTTCTACCACAACATCAACATGACCAAGCCGATGTCATGAGAGCGTCTTATAGAAGATCACTAAATCGTATTACCTACAATCAAAACTCGACCTCGTTACACAGATGAAAATAAGACAGTACGGTGGAAAATTTCTACGAGCGTTTAAAGTTTCTATGAAATCCTGTCTTCCATTATGGCCAAAACCAACCACAGGTAAACAAAAAGGGCGTACGTCTGGCTTTCACAAATCAGGCTGAAACTAGAATTGAGGCAGAATCTGTGCTGAACAGCAGTGTAACAGGATTCATTAAAAGAGTACAGTCAACCACGTTTGTACTGCTCGTACAGTAGAAGCTGACGTGTCGGCGAGAAAGAACAATTCTGCTTATGCCTGATAAACAAGCATACTTCGAGTATAACAGATCTGCCGACGTTACATAAACCACCGGCACAAAGAAATAGGTCAGTGACCGTGGGGAACATGATGATTGGCTGTTATTACGTGTAGAAATATTATAAAATAAAAGATGTTTCAGCTCCCGACAACATTTATATCCACACCTCATTGAAGTCCGACAAATTCCTTCCACACCGATCTTGAGAAATCAGTAAAAGTTAATGGTAAATAAAGGCAATTTGGAAAATTAGAGATGTTGTGATGAAACGGTTGCCTCAAACTTTAGAAACCTTTTTTATCTGAATTACCTAAGTGAAAAAAATACAAAGCACGTAGTAAGAAAACAACGTGATGTAATACAAGAATAGAACATATCAAAGGAAAAATGCGTATATATTCATCTGATTTTTTTTTTGACAAAGCCCACCGATAAAACCATCAAGTAATAACTCAAGTGGCTAACTTAAAAAAAAAAAAAAAAGTCAAACTACTATACATAATGCTGTGCTGCTGTTCTGTGGCCCACTGATCACAGCATGACACACATCCTAGAGTCCTTTGTGGGCTGCAGATGACGGCACTCAGCAGTGTGCCCAGCGTGCCCATTAGCGAGCACCTCCGCATCAGCGGCGTCCTTCTCCCGGCTCCTCGCCACCACCTCTTGGTGGAGGGCCTGGAGCTGCGAGGCAATGTGGGCTGCCTCGGCGTTCTTTTCCCGTAGCGCCTTCCTGGCCCCCTCCAGCTCTCTGGTGAGCTCCCACACCTGGCGCTGCCGCCGACTCTGCTCCTCCTCCAGACTCAGCATCCTGCGCTGCAGGTGGGCAGCCGTGCCCTGTGCAGCTTGCAGCTGAGAGGGGTACAAACAGCTGTTTTAGACACAGTGTGCTCTCATGTTGCAAGGTGCAACCCATACACAAGAGGACTCAGTTGTGTGTCTATGCTGATTTTCACACCAAGCCACTTGGTCTCTTTAACCTTTATAGGCATCATCTGTTCATATTTCCAACCAGTTAAGCAAACCAAAATACAATATTTACAAAAACAAATGTCTATAAACATTAGGTGTACTATATATTTTAAATGTATAGTGACAGCAATAATTTGTATTTCCATTCATAGAAAGTTTTTTTAAAATAACCTACATACAGCCTCAAACTTGCATAGTATTTGCAATGTGACTGTAATCTGATACTTCTTCTGACATATGTGTAGCTGGACTACTGCCACAACACACACTGACTGGGCACAAATGCATTTTTTTTTTTTGTTTTAACATGACAATTTAGATGTAAAGAAAACATTACCAACCTGGATTTTAAGATCAAGTGAAGAATGTTTGAGCTCTTCTAACTGCTCTACCTTGGATTTGCACTCTGTCAAGATTTCCATGAGTGAATCATTAGACACCTTCATCTCTCGTTGTTGGATTTTATCAACATGAATTTCATTTGTCTTCATCTCAGCATTAAGGTTATCTTCAGGCTCTCTGTTCCCTTCTCCTGAGTCACTGGGTTTGGAGCACAGGTGGTTTAGTGTGGTTTGATGAGGTTCTTTGTGCAGCATCTTCACAGAAGAGGCTGGTGACCCCTGGTCCTTTTCTGGATATCCCACCACACTTATGTCATTATCCATCTCACAGGGTTCAGTAAGGTTTTGACCTTCCTGTTCCTGGTCAGTTGCAGCCTCACTTAGAGAGCGTGTTGCTTCTACCTCCCAAGCATCTTCTGCTTGTGCTTTGTGTGACTCCACTGTGAAAAGTCCATCGACAGAACTGCCATGAGGATGCTCTAAATGGTCTGCCATTGGACCGTTCATCTTGTTGCAGATGAACTCGGGTGTTAAGGTCTGCACCAGGCTGCCACCTGATGGAGCTCTGTCATCATCTGAAGTGCCCTCTGCCTTACCAGGGCTCTCTCCAGGCATCAGCAAGGACCTCCTCTCTACTACACGTTCTTCAGCTTTTAGTGCTCCATCTCCTAGACTCCTCTCCAGCTCAGAGTCCTGCTTGCCGGTTGAGTCAACCTCGTCCAGCTCCTTGATGGAATCCAGCGGTGACACGCAGAGGGACATGTTGTCAAGTCGACTGTCCATTTCTAGGGATGGCAGGACGGGCTGCAGACTGGACTGGACAGGTTCAGCGACTGTCCTGGTTCCTGTTGCCAGTGTGTCCTCTGGCGAAGATAAGCTAACAGAGCCAGTGCCAAACCCCTGCCCTGTCTCTCCTGCGTCCTGCTGTGCTTCAGCCCACACGCCCTGCTGCATCACATGCTGCCGAGCATCTTCGGACATTGGCTCACTGCACACTTCAAGAGTCTTTAAAGAAATCATTGATGTCGGATCCACAACAAAAATAAGAAACGTGCAATACAATCTTTATTGTGATGTGTTCTGGGACATAGCTATCTGAAAGGAAAAAAGAAAACCACAAAATTCTAAAAACATTGTCACAGAAGATGCACTTACCTGAATCATCTGCGCACACCTACGGGTCTGCTCTCCTTCTGTGGCCTTCTACTTCAAAGACAAATAACCCTACCTTTGTTGATGACCAGGTGATCAAGGCTTCAGTTACAGTGAGAACTGCATTACCTTGTAACTCTGTCCTCTCCTCACCAGACATGCATTGTACTAGTAGTGTTCTTCATCCATCAGTGATGGATGAACAGACAGCTCCAGCATAAAACGCTGGTGCTTTAAGTTGTAGTTTCTTGGAACTATTTTGAAATCAGGCATTTGCTCACTACTATGATCAAGTGTAGTTTTTAATGAAATCCAGTGTCGGGCATTTGCTTGCATATCAGTTTAGAATTCACAAGGGAAATACAACAGCAGCCTGCAGACACAATATCTTACGTAAAAAAAAAAAAAAAAAAATTAGGAGTCAAAAAAGGTGCAATGTTATTGGACCAGTAACAGCTGGAATTCCCTTTAATTATTCAACACTGAAATGTATACGTTCACGGAGTTTAACTACAATATCTGGAATGCTTCAAGTCACCACCGGCAAAGAAGACTATCATCTTACATTTTTGCACCCTTGGATTTGTGGTGTCATGTTGTACTACCAACATCCTGGAAGAGGTACCCATTCAAGAAACAGTCACATGGCAGCCCTGGTACAAACCATGGATTCAGCTGAATTTCTTTTAAAATAAAATATGAAGAACCAATGAAATCACTGAATATGTAAAAACCAAGATACTGGAAAGGCTTTATCCCCCCCCCACAAAAGGACTACATTTCACTGAAGTATGTTTGTGAGCATATTAAAACTCCTAATCCAGAATAACTCATTGGACATAGTCAGAGTTTAGAGCAAGTGCTTTTAATAGGTGGGCTTTTTAAATATGACATCTCTCCAGGAAGGAAGAGCTTTGGCCGAAATACAGTTCAAAGGACTCTTATTTAGGGTTGTCATTTTCTAATGAACAGCTGATTCAACAAAACAAAAGAATAAAACATTAGCTAAATGTTTTATATATATATATATATATATATATATATATCATGCTGAACAAAACGTCACTTTCCATGCCGTTTCTTAGTAAACATATGCAATTTTTGCTAATACAATTACCACTATATGCACACCTTAATCAAAGCTTTCTCCACCTCCCTTCCCACATTATTGCTTGACGTTATTGCTATAGGCTTTAAGAACATGACAGACGGGGTGCCGGTACATGGAGGCAACATGACGTCTTAAATCCATTAACTTTCCAAGCAACGTGAGCAGTGAGCATGGTCAGATCCCCACCACCAGACATGTGAAAAGGGGTGTGTTTTCAAGCACAGCATTCACGTGTCAGAAACAGCCAACATAAAGCCACAAAAGCAACGCAGGGAAAAAGAAAAAGTTCCAGTCTTACTCCCCTTCCTCCTCCAGCTTTATTGATAGTTTAAAATTACATTTCTATGTTCTAGGACTTTTAGTTGCATTTAACTTCCGACTTAAAAACTGAGTACAAGCAAATGATATTTTTTTTTTTTTTTTTTACAGTAGTCTAAGTGATATATTGTACAAAAATAACATTTTGATTTCTGTGAAAACATTCTTCTTTCTCAACTTCAAATTCGGCTTCTTTCTACTGTTCTTGAAGTTTTTTTCCCCTCTCCTTGGGTAGAATGACCTAAACTACTTTGAAAAAGTTGTGACCAAAACCTGCATTGAAGGTGAGCTGCGACTGTGCTGCAGACTCAAGCAGCTCAAATCTTTACAAAAGAGTGTAGCATTTTTTTTCCTTTTTGCAAATTTGGTAACATTTTACACCGAACCTTTGAGAATTTAATTGATTTTTCGTCTAGGTACCTTTTCTGTTAACTTCCCACCTGGCGGCGTATTGCTGGCAGGCCCAGAGACAGATGGATGTATCTTACACGTCCTTTACTGCTTCATAGTCACTCAGGCCGACTCATTGTTGTTCAATGAGACAAAAAAAAAAAATAATAAACCACATATGGAAGCATCTGACTTCCATGATTTTGTTACACCCCCCCGTCTGGCTGAGGCACACTTCCCCAAGGCCAGAGGGGGCCTTCCTGACGCGGTTCATCCCATTCACTCATCCCTGTTCACCAGTGGCATGGAAAGGGGGTTCTTTAACAAAGCATTATACATAACACCTCTACCAAACTAAACATAAACATTTTTTTTTTGTATTAAATGCAGAAAGTGGATTTTTGTTTCCACCCCTTTCCTCCTTTTACATGTCAAGAGCTCACTGGCCAGGGACTAGCCTCTATCTGCCAACCTTTGGCCAGTGAAGAGGATTCAGAGAAATAATACAACCATCAATCAGAAAAAGGAGGGGCGACAAAGGAAGCGGTTTAAGCGGTGGCCTCAATGGTGCATTCTTTTGCCAAGTGCCCCGACTTGCCACAGTTGTAGCAGTTGACTTCGCTTGCCTTGCTGCACTGTACGGCAACGTGACCAATCTCGCCGCACCTAAAAAAGACACAGTTAACAATGTTAGTTTTTATTTATTTATTTATTTATTTTTTAAATCTTCTCCCCTATGGATGTTGTGGGGAGTCACCTTTTTCTAAAAGCCGAAGCTCTGCTGCTACTTTCACTTTTCATTCCGATGGGCAAGAGAGACTGTGCACCCGGTTTAACTTGAACTGGGTCCAGGAAACTAACCGTGGATGAAAGCTCCCAATGAAGCCAGAGTCAGTTTTCACAGCACTGTGACAATGTGCTGCTGGAGTGCTGAGCTGAAAAGGCCATCTAAAGTAGGTACTGTGCATGGAATACTAAACGCTTAAACAAGGCTAAACATCTTTATCAAAAGGACTTGCTTCCCAAAACAATCGAGTCATTTAACAAACGCAGACATGGGTAAATTCGTCTGAATTTCAGATCTTAAGAGTCCAGAAAAGGCACTTGCAGTATAGTATAAAGGTTTCACACCACTACGTGTGAATACAAAACCTGCATGCAAGTCATTTTATTTTTACAATTACAAATAAAAACATTAAAAACACACAAATAATTGGTGGGAAAGGACCCCTGAACATCTGTGTTTGGCTTTTATGTCTCAAGCCTGGGTCATGACCCAATGCAGCTTTCTATGGTACGCCCATCGCGTCATGTCTGCAAACAAGCAGACATGGGCGTGGTGCTTTCTGGTCCCCTCAGTGCAACGGCCCACTCACCTGTAGCACTTCACTTTCTCACAGCCTTTCTGGATGTGGCCGAAGCCTCCGCAGGAGTAGCACTTCTGCTCATTGGCGTGGTCGCAGTCGCGCGCCATGTGGCCTGCCTTGCCACAGTTGTAGCAACACTGCTCCCGCTCCTTTTTGGGTTCCTTGCAGTCCCTGGAGATGTGGCCGCCCCGTCCACAGTTGTAACATGCTAGGCAGAGGAGGAATGTGGCGGCAAATTACATTTTTAATAAAAAGGAACAAATAAACCCTCTCCTCATCAAGCTTGCCAATTTCTAACACATCTATCAAGCAACAATTGTATCCATCTGTAGCTGTAATGAAAGATGTTGAAGCCAAATTTGTATATTCAGTAATGTTAATTCAACTTTCAGCAGAACATCTACCACCCCCTCTTTCACACGTGTAAATGACTTACGTACCTATATTATTCCAAGCTGGCCTTTTAAGTCGCTCTGCATAAGAGCGTCTGTCAAATGAATAAATAATAACGCTTAAACAGAAGGCTTTTTGTGCTACACTACAGTCTTCTGTCAACAAACTGCTTCATAGCTGTTGCTGCACTGTAAAATTCTCCCTTCTTATGGGTTTCAAACATATACATGCTGAACTCTGGGAGTCTTGTGGGGCACATGCAAAAAGTCTCTTTACTTTGACCCACTTTTAATAAATTTAATTTTATTTCATATTATTAAAAAAGAGAACTGTGTGGGGGGAATCAAATATCCCACATAAGTATCATCTTAGTCAAAAATAATGTAGAAGGACATATCTTCACAGCTGTGTAACTATATAAAACAGAATCATGCGTGAACTGTGTGAACTACACAAACTTACACAGACCAATTCATTTTGCCATTCAACAGACACTCCTGGATGCCAATCTGTTCAAACTCTTATTGACATACTGGATAAACTAAGTGTAATGCAGTTCTTATAAAATTCAACATACTTGTCAACATTTATTTTCAAATCAGAGCCACTCATCGGGACAATTACTATTTTCCATCACTGTCTGTATGTGTTAACAACAACAACGCAAATTCATACAGACACAACATGAAAGTGTAAAAAGGAACAGCAACACATTGAATACACACCTGAAGTTTGTGTGACAGAGACAAAGAGCTTATTACAACATTTTATTACTAAAGAACTCATGCAAGCAGATCACACTGTAATGAAGACGTGGAGAAGCACACTCACCGTCCTCGGTTCGCTCACAGTCTCTGGCAACTTGGCCCGGTACACCACTGCTTTATCAGAAATGTTATAGAAGAAAAGCAAGTAGGTGGGGGTGGGGTGACGAGGGTTTAATCATGCTGATGTAGTTCAATGGTAATATGGAGAGGGGATGCTGCAGCTCCGGGCCAGCGATACGGAACGCCTCACCTTTCCCCCGCCCACGGCCCTTGCCGCGTCCACGACCGGCATTGGGACAGTTCTTGATCCAGTGACCAGAACGGCCGCACCCAAAGCACTCGTTGCTACTCATCTTCCACCTTTTTAAGATATCACTGTAAAAGGACAAAAAAAAAAAAAAAACTTTGAGGACATTTATTTACAAAAAAGTTTCATAACGCAGATGTCGATCATCACAATTTATTAAACGATAATATAAAAAAAGATTGTATGTGAAGACAAAAGAATTTAAAATTCCAGGCATTTCGCCCAAAGAGCCCAGACAGATATTTTTAGTGTGTAAACAGGTTTGCCTAAATTAACTTCGTATTTCAGGGGAGTTAATTAAGACGGTTCAAATACAAACAATTTGAACACATGTCAGAGCAAAGTGGGGGAACCGTTTTAAAGAAAAATTGCTTATGGGGCATCAACACCGACGTTATGGAATTTAATTTGTTCAGGACTGGTGGTGATTTATTGTATACTAATCTCATTACACAACAGTATCCACAATGAGTTACCAACAAGTATCATGTGATGAAGGTAACAATACGTTCAATTTGGACGTCAGTGTTTTCATGAAACTTTTCCTAAGTAAATGTAAATTAAATTAACTAATATTACCACAATTACTGTAAAAACGACTAAGAAAACGTTTCAAATTTTCCGCCCAGCATTCAAACTATAGTCGGTAAACGCCGACTTACAAACAAGTGTTCGGGGCAACAATGAAACCACGTTTACCGTAAGATCTGAAAATTATTTTTACAGTACCGTCTTTTACCAACACCTGTTATGTGTAATACTGACCTGATTAAATTCAGCGCTCAAGTTTCTACTCGTATTAACCAGTCTAATTACTGAAGTCCAGCACTAAAGCTGGCAAACTGTGTGTCTGCGTGTTGATCGTACCTGTTGTCATGTTAAAAGTGGAGAACGTTTATTAGTGATTATCAAAACGTTGCCGTTTTAACGCACCGAGTCGGCTGTTTACAACAAACGAGTGTGCTTCATTCGCAGTTCAAGTATGGCCACTTCCCTAGGCCATATTAATATCTGCCATCAATATGTCAACCTACAACCGTATACTGTATTTGTTTCTTCAGCTCAAGCCAACGTGACAGTGCTACTCATGGCAATCTTGATACGGTCCCACCAACAGGCAGCGCACCGTCCGGACGTGGCCGCCCCACGCGGGGCTCGCGCCGTTCTATTGGAACGTTTGCCTGGCCGCGCGGCGCCGCGCCGCCCACCCACGCCTGCGGCCTCGCTACTTGCAGCTCCTCAACCCTTCGGAGGCCTCGTAATTCCAGTTTCGCCATAACGCGTATCCCCTCGCTTAAGCCCGCAGTCTCAACTGCTCCCGACGGTACTCAGAAACGTCCCTTCCTAAATAGCGTTTTAATTGAGAGAACAATTAATTAAACCAAGCGACTTTCCCGCGCGGATACTGACGCAGTAGGCCAAAGTGCGCCGTCAGAAAAAATTGACTTGTTTACCTTTCCAAGAAAATTCACAAGAGACCTTCGCGTTGGACACTGGTTTATTTAGCAGATGAATGAGTCGCAAACTCTCCAGTACAACTGGAGACAAGCATGACGCTCGTTAACCGTGCGAAACATTTGTATTTTCGTCCTTTAAGGCACTCACCTTAGCTACGTGACTAGCTGCTGTTTATTTTCGGTTCCTCCTCTCTCCTCTGCGCCACACGCGGTTTGCACACGAGCCTTCGGTATACCACCGCCGCCCCCCCCCCCCATCGCGAACACTGTCTCTGCACACGGCACGCGGCTTCCCGGGAGCCTATGGTGAAAGGCAGCACCCAGACACCGCCTTCGTAAAGCACCGAATCAGTAACAGTATGCAAAGATACCCTATGAGACCACGGCGTCGTCGGTGTGCGCAGTATTATTGAGCCACTAAATTATATATTTTATTTTATGTCGGCTGCTCGTCTTTAAAAGGGTAAATAAAACACGAACTAATCTACTGAAATTATATGAAGTCCTCGCAGAAAATGTCAAATGTGAACACAGTTGATAATGTTATTTTTAAACCAATCTTGTAAAGTAAATATTATTACCTGGCTGACCGTGTTTGTAAAGCGGTAGTGTATCCAAAATATTAAAAGTGGGGACAAGTTGAGACATAGAATTAGGGCCGTCGAAATATATACTTCAAGTTCCGATAACAGATAATCAATTCAGTTAAAAATTTACGGGGTGGCATCCGTGGCATTCCATAACCTCTTGAATGAATGTCAATTGTATACAGTACTTTCGTAATTTAAATACATTCCTGTAGGTGGGAAGGGTACAGAGGCTCAGTAGCTAGCAGTGCAGCCCTGCAACTCTTGGGTTGGAGGTTTAAATCCTTTGTCTGGAGTTTGCATGTTCTCCCTATTAAGAGCACAGTTTTTCACCCAAAACCGGGGTGCCCTTTGCTTCAGGGGCTTCCTCCTCAAGTGCAAAAACATGCAGTGTTGGTTGATTAGCATTTTCATATTGTGTAATTGGGTGTGCGGCTGTGCCCTGCAATGGGCTGGCACCCTGTCTAGGGTGTCTCCTGGGATAGGCCACAGGCTCACCCATGACTCAGATGCATAAGGTCAGCTGTATGGAAAATGGATGGATGGACTATAGTCCAGTAATGCAGATATGTTTAAATCCTTCCTGTTTGGAATGAGGACTGCATAACACTAAAATCTAACTAATACTATTAGAAAATAACCATACATTTGAGAAAGACAGACATATTGACCATTTAAAAATACCTACATTTCAAGAAAAAAATTATATATTAAAAACATTGTTTTGTAATAGGGAGGGCTTGACACTTGCTGATTTAATTTTAAATTCTGTTCCTTGCACGTGATTGCCAGAGATCCCAGTTTACTTTATAATTTTGCATATATTATGAAATCTCAAAACAGTATACATCAATAAAAAAGTCAACATATTGTCTAAATACTATATGTATTGACACACAATGTTTAATCACAATTTAATGTTCTTATTTATTCAGATATTCAGGAGTGAAGCTGATCAGTTTTTCAAAATGACATTCAATTTGCCCTGGATAAGACATGCATTTAATAAACATAAGAATTCACTCCAGGTAAAGTGACCTAGAATATATAATGTTTTGTATTTTACTGGTTTATATAGAAGTGTACTTTATGAATATTGAAGTGTTCCATCTTTTTGGAATTCAGGATTTTGCACAATAAAATTTTGAAATATTTTATGTATTGTGTTCATGAATTTAAAACATGATGTAAGTATATACAATATTGACTTTAAAAATGTAAGAGTGTATGGCTGTTGAATCATTTCACTGATGTAGTTGAACATCTAAGCTAACCTTTCAGTTGTCAGAAAACCAAAATCAATAATGCAGACATTCTTGGATTTTAAGGTGGTTTACATTCTGAGCATTCTTTCTGCAGAGTTTTCATATTTTTAATTTAATCATTACTGGTAATATTCTTTTTTTTGTACTGTGTCAATAATTACAATATTACATAGAAAGTTGGTCTATCCACTGAAGACTTAACCACCCAGTGTATTTTAGGAAGGTATAGTGTCAGCTTTCAAACAATGTCTGAATAGTTCTACAAAACCCCATTTACTCATTCCATGGTTATGATTTCATTTTGTCTTAAATTACACTATGGAAAGGAAGTGCATATATCCTGTGTCTTTGAAACCAACAGCTGATCCATTTTTGGCTGGGTCTGCAAAACCTGATGATGCCCATATTGGAGAGAATACCTTAAATCTACTGCAGAGCTTGCCTGCTAGCTGTCCCCGCCTTGTATAGTATATTGCCCCTGTCCATATCCATGTGGGTTGTTTGCCTTTAGTAGTTTCCTGGGACTTACCAAGTAAGGATTTGCAATTTTACAGCAGATAATTCTAAGGACAGTGCATTTGTTTCATTGCTGTCAGTCTATGTGGAATGGGGATGGCTTGTTGTAGATGACAAATTAAATTTCATCCCTAGCAATGCTTGATCCTAAGAGCATTAGTAAAGTAAGGAACTGTGTGGTATGGATCTAGAACACTGTGATGAGATACTCCTTTGCTCTTCTACCATTGCCTGTCCAGGGACAGCACCCTCTACAGTGGTGAATCCAACCTCAGTCATTTCAGGTAAGTGAACACAGTATCGAAATGTTAGAGCACTGACTGGAACATGAGGGGTTCAACCATCACCACATTTTACATAGATTTTTAAAAAATAATACTTTATTAATCCCAGAGGGAAATTACTTCTCTGCATTTAACCCATCCCTTCAGGGGAGCAGTGGGCACCCAGCCACACATGGCACCCAGGGAGCTATCATTGAATGTCTTTCCCAAGGACACACCTGGGTGTGGTAGGATTTGAACTGGGAGGCTTCCATATTATAGCCTGATGTTGTACCCATTGAACCACCAATGATAAATTACATTAGACTGTAAATATAACAAGGGACTCTGTATATGTAGGAATGTGTAAGTACAGTAGATGCAAAAAATACATTTATAATTTTTTTTTTCTGAACTAAATTAGTAATATTAAAAAATTGTGTTTGTTTTGTATGGTGTTAAAGTTGTGATAATTAAAACCATAGTGTTTACAGAAAATTGTGCAGAAGAAAAGTATTTACCATATTTTCAAAATATAATGTAAATATAAAATATAAAAATACAAAATATAAAATTTCCAACGATGTGTAAGAAAAGTTCTAAAGCATAATATTGTAGTTATTCTCAGGTTTTGGCATTAGTGTAGTGCAGTTTAATAGTTTAACCAGGAGCTGGCGCCTTTTCCTTTGCTAAAGTTTTCTTTCTGAAATGGCTCCGTGGAAACCCGAGCTATTGTCAAAAACTGACTTTGTTGTATAATTGAATTTATTTTTATCCTTCATGAATGGGAGTCTAGTGACTTTCAGAGTTGTTCCGGGTATTTCTTAAAGCAGGAGTGGGCAATCACGCTCCTGAAGGGCTGCAGTGGGTGCGGGATTTTGCTTCAGCCAATTTCTGCTTTTATTTTAATCTTAATGTAAATTAAACATTATTGACATTTTTCGTATCATTACAGGGTCAATCCAGAAAATCTCACCAAACTTTATTAGTTTTAATTAAGAATTTTAAAAGCATGACATAGACTTACTGATACTGATACTTAATGTTTAACAGTTACAATATATTTTAATCCATTTCTTGTGAATAATTACTTCAGTCACTGCTCCTGATTAAGCATTCTTTGTTATTGGCACCTTTTACCTTTCTTCTGTGTAACTTATTTTCTCCACAAATTAAGACAACTAAGCACAGACAGATGCAGATGATCAAGAAGAATGAAGATATGTAATGATGTAATTGATATCTAATTAAATTAATTATCTATTAAATTGAATGAATTGACTGAAACAAAAACCCGCACCCACTGCATCCCTCCAGGACTGTGACTGCCCACCCCTACCCTAAAGCAACAAAGGCTCTTTTTGAGGGGGGGGTTTATGATACTGTACAAATATTGACCATTTTTTGGTCCTATATTTCAGAACAGTAGGCCCCAGCCTCAGCTGTGTAACACTGTAGTGCTTTTGGTGTGGGTACATTTGTTATCAAGACAACACTAGAAGCAAAATACAGTCAGGACTGGGGTTGATTATGTGTAAAAAAAAAAAATACGGCTTGGCCTTTGGGGCAGGTCATATACAGTTCATGCCCCAAAGCATCCTGAAATGCTAATGAGACCTGAAAATATATAGCTGCAATGAACAAAGTGGAGGACTGAGTGCTGCACATAACTATTTGAAAAGTATAAAGTATAAAACTAATGGCCAGAATGACACTTACCACCATGTGGCCCTTGTTTGTTTGCTGCAGAAATGTGTCATGATAGTTACCTTTCAAATAATCTTAAGTGTTTACTGAGGTCATTCAGTACTGATGACAGCAATGACATACCTGTACTGAAAAATGCAGACTGAGTTTTCTTTGTTTTTAAAAATATTTATTATATTTAATTAATAGGATACTATTTATTTCAAAAGACATGCAATGGTATTAAAACTGAATTTTGGCTACAGCCAGCTTAGTCGTGTGTAACAAGTTTCTTCGCAGTGTTTGTGTCTTAATTCAGACGAAATTGTTCTATTCAAATATCAGAGAATTACAACTCAGGTATTTCTGATTTAAACAACCTATAATGTGCGCGCAAGTACATGTTTTTGATTTGACGCTATTGTAATGTGTTGTAGCGTTTATTGCATTAATATAAAGGTAATTGCAATATATTTACAACAGTTTATATTGAAATTCACCGTACTTTGGAACAAATAAAAGACTATTAATTTCAACTTTCTCGTGTTGTTAGTCGGGAGTCTGTAACCAAAACACGGAGAATGAAGCGAAAGACTGCCAACCCGAGCTTTCGTGTAACGTGACTACATGACAGCAATTCCTGGGGGGATCCAATTTCACACACTGGCGTCAAAAAGACGCACTACAACTAACTGAAAAACCCCCAAGCCTTCGCAAAAGCGTCACGGAAAAGGTAAGTCGGTGAATTTAACAAGCCATGTATTGGAGTGTATATTTAAAACGAATATATTTAAAAATTATTCGTTGTTGGTTTACAAAAGTACCCCGATAGGTACAATTTTAAGCCCCTGCTCCGAAGTGACACTCAGGTGCACTTCTCAGTACTAATTACAGCAATAGTGTGCTGACCGATGCCCAAAGATCAGTGTCATTAATGTCCGATTCCTTAGTACGTAAGACGCATACACTGAGTTACCGCTTTTTCAGTTTTCTCACGGCTAAATCTCATTCTTGAGAACTGATCGAAACACTTCGCTATTCTCCCTCAACCCCATGTGAATTTGCACATGTGATGTCAGCGAGTCGCCACTTTTTCTCCTATAGTTATGGCGGAGTTGAAGGTATCTGGCTGACATTCTTTGGTAAGTTCTGTCCTGGTGCTTTGGGTGTCTTAGGAATGGGTAGATGTAACTTTGTGTTTATTTTAGACGCACAGACCAAATGTTACTTGCTGAGTATTTATATACATGTATACACAATACCTCTCGAGTTTCGTGTGAAACTAGATTACTTGTGCACGGTGGGTAACAACGCTGCTGGTCGAGTCTTTCAAAAAACGGTCAGTACTTTTTCAGATACAGATATTGTGTTTTTCTTACAGTTTTGGTGTCCTACTGTAATACTCGCAGTAAATGTAGCTGCTGATCATTATAATTAAAATGTTTTTTTAAGGAATAAAATGCTAAACGTTTAAATACTTCGTATTTAAAGCGGTAGTAATTTAATAGGATTGTTGTAGACGAATGATTTTTATTAAAGTCTTGTTGCTTTTAAGCACGTGAATTTTGCGCGTGAATTTATATATGAAGGTATGGCGAAAAAAGTGAGACGCATTTTCATTATTACATTCAAACACCACTAAATCTGATGCCCGCTGTGATGTCCAGACTTTAAACGTGTGGTTTAACGTTTATACGATTAGCTATTTTGTTGTTATATTATTATATGAGGAGCAAAATCCTGTACTTGTACGCTGTGTGTATTTCAGAACTTTGGACAGTCGTATTCCTATGCTTTCTCAGAATGACTAACTGACGATGCTGAAATTTAAAGCTCAGGTATTAAAATTGCTTGTATTTTGTGTTCTTGTATTGCCACTGCAAATCCATGTTGCTTTGGCACGTCAAGGGCGTTGTGTGCTATGTAACGATGAGATTTGATCAAATGATACTGTAAACTTGACGTCTTCATCCAGGCGCAACAGAGTTACGGTACACCGAGACAGGAACGTACGTGCATTTTGATAATTGTCATATATAGGCGAATTTTAGGAGATGGTAGATTAAGAGAAGGAATTATACTTTGGAAATGCGAGGTAGTTGTAACTTCGGTTAAAAGTACTTATCTTTTCTGGTTCCTCTCGTCATTGAAAAGAAGACAGGATATTTATAGTCATACAACTGTCCTTGTGCGAGTTTAAGAGATTAAGAAGAAATTGTGAGGCAAGGTACAATATAATGCTTTTGTCCATTGTGCATGGTAGATGTGCGTGCCTTATCATTGCAGATTGTTTCTAACACTTCATTTTGCAAGCATGCTGACGGTGCATGTCAGCTTCGTGATTCTCCAGTGAGGTCACTGTATGCAGCCTCTTTTTATTCGTTCTCTGTTCAACCTCCCTCCCCCGTATTATATAAAAAATGATACTGTATGCAGTGCTGCCTGTTTTCTGAAATGTAAATTTATGCAAACATTTGTTTCCCCCCCCTTCTCTGTATCTTATCGTTTTAGGTTAGCATTAGGCGTATCTGTACCATTACGGTAACAGTGTGTTATTACAATTACTGTTCTGTAACAAGATGCTGCCGACTTAAGTTACATGAAAGTTACATAAGCCTATGGTTGGTTGATTTTCTGTTTAATAAATTCGTTTTAGTTTTCACCTTTTATAGTCTGATGTTAAGCATGCATGTCAAAATATAACAATTTTAAACATAAATATGTTGTTGATGGTGGAAATAATTTCGCTGATGTTCCACATCCATACTCTGTAGGTGAATGACACAGAGCAACTCGCTCTATATTCGTGTGGCCCTGAAATTACATTACGAGAGTGGGCATTGTCTGTAAAAGTTATTTGTAAGATTATAAAGCATTCATTCGGACACGCCAGTTTTAGTACTGGCAGTAAATATAAGCACACCAAAATATAAGCATGTTCAACTTCCATAAATTATTCATACCCAGTATGCCATACCGCACTTTTTAGAAGGCAAAAACGAAATTTATAAAATGGAAAAGCTAAGACTAAATACAGTCTAATTTGTGAATACACTGTAATATTGTTTGGGACCTGTTTTGTAACTTTATCTCTTTGCAAGATTATGTTGAAATCCCCCAGAGAAATTGCTTATCGTTCTGTGCTTTCTCTAAATAGCGTGCGCACGTCACCCTTGTGATTTATTGTTCATATTGCATTTGCCTCTACTTCTGTGTTTGTATTCATTTAATGAAGTTTAGATGGAATATGTTTGACAGTTCGTATCAATATTCTTTCTGCATGGTGACTATTTTTGAGTGAAGGGAAATGAGTGTACAAATCTTTTTTTTTTTATAATGATTTTTAACAATATGTGAATTGTGTTTTACAGGCCATTGTAATAATTCTATATAGTTTGTGTAGATTTATAAATCCCATGGGTGTAAAACCCCCAGAATATTTCTTTGCAAATTCTGTGACTTGCACAGAGTAATTAAGGCTATAGAAACTTGTGAAATATACTTTACTGGGGAAAAAACAATACTGACTTTATTCTGTCCCCCCTCACCAATCACATCACAACCATTTTTTTTCCCCATTTGCATTTGTTTAACTAGAGGTTGGGTGGTCCAGGGACAATGTCTGAGCAGAGCATAGAGTTGTTAAGTACTATGACAATAACAGAAAATGTTTACACGCATGAGTAATCGGCTGAGTGAGGGCCAGGGGAGTAAGTCTGTTTTCTCTCGTGTTTGGGTGATTGAGTGTAAATGCATAAACTGTCTTAAATATCACAGCTGTAAGGATAATTGCTGTGTGATTAAATTTGGGTATGGTAGCACTGTTCTCAGTTTCTTGCAACTGTACCCTATCTGTGCCTGTATCTTCAAAACTGTTAATTTACTGCCAGATGTGTGACATCAGATCATACGGCTAAACGAGATTACTTTTGGTTGAATGCTATATTTTGTCAATAAAATGTATCAAACCTATATTGGGTACAACGTGCAAAATCCCAAGACACACTGGTTTAAAAATGTATGTGGCAACCTCACAGTTTGACAAAAATGTTTAACTAAAAACTTAGAGATGCAATTTCACTGATTTTGGTGGGACCTGCTCTCTGTTGTTCTGAACAGTATAATTACAACAAATTAATGAAAATTCTAAAGAAATTATGAGACCATTGTAAGGATTTAGCAGTAAAAGAAGTAAGGAGCTGAGCTACAGCAGTTGCGTTTTTCTCTGTAAATGCGCAAGCTGGATAAACCACATTGTACTCTCGCTATGGGACGTTCACTGGTCTGTTAGCAGTTATTCAGGTGTGTGGAGACTTAGGGTGTGTAGAGCGTAACCTTTCCACACAAAGAAATGTGTGTTGGCATGCGTGCGTGGTATGTGCTGGTAAGGCCACTCATGTTCTCACACCAGTCACGTGCAAAATATGTAGATGTTTAGTGGCTTATCAGATATCATGTTGTAGTGAAGGTTGCTTAATGTACAATGGAGAGCAGGTATAGTAACAGCTAAGGATGTTGACTGGGCAATCCCATAGGAGGGATTCCACTGTAACAGACTGCTGCAACTTAATGACAACAGAGGTGCAATGAAAACTTTGCATTTATCCTATTTTTCGTAAACATTTCTCAGTGTTGTCTGTTACGTAGTGTGGATGACATATAGTTGTACCAGAGTGATTGCATAAATAATATAATATTGAGCAGATGGAATCAGTTGGTTTTGCTGTTTAAAAAAAAAAAAAAAAAAACCCTCTGCCCTCAAGTTGTGCAGGAGTTCATACCCATGTGGAATTCTCCACATTCTGTAGGAGAAGAAGTGACTCTTCTTAAGCTTAAGCCAGGGCTGCTAGCACCTTGAGTCAGGGCTGCTAGCACCATGAGCTGGACCCTACTGTGGGTGGTTCTTCTGGTTATGTTGCCTACAGCTAGATACACTAATTTTTAGTTAGCTTTGAGTACGGAAGCCTGGTTCATGCATGTGCATTCTCTCTGTGAATATTTGAATAGCTCTGAAGGGTTGTGAGAGGTCTGCTTTTTCCACTGCTCTTAACCACGATGGACTAACTGGAGTCTGAGAGCCCCTGGCTATGTTTATACTTCACTGCAGAGCTCCAAAAGTCTTTCTCTTAAAATCTGACCCATAGGAAATATCAGTTTGTGATGATGCGGCTCACTTCTTTCGAAGCATGACGGTGGGAGCTGAAATGGTGGTGTTGGTGCACAGCAGAAAATGTTATAATGGACTAAGGCTGCTTTTTGCCAGAAGCTGAATAAAATTTTTTTTCTGTCACCCCTTTCTCAGGGCCCCTAGTCTGCCATGTTGGAATAGCTCTCTGGCAGTGTAGGTAACGGGTGGTGGGGGTTCACGAACGGTTCACCTCTACACCGATAAACCGCAAGGCTGTGAGGAGGAGGAGGAGAGCTAGTTTCTGCCACGAATCACATTCCTGTTCCAAGACTTCAGCTTCCTCTATTGTGGTCACTGCTCTCTAAACTGAGACTCACTGACTGGGGGCTCTGTTTAAGCCTGCACAGCAAGGCGGCCCACATTTTCTTCATTTTCTCTCTTTTTCTCCCCCCCCCCCCTTTGTGACATGAAGGAATGTTTCAACTTGCCATTTTTAATCTCCCAAACCACTTGGCACCTTGGGAGATTTTCCTGCAGTAAGGAGTTCTTAGGAGTTCTCGAGGCTCTGCCATGAGGAGCGAGCCAGCCGCCCTGTGATTGGTGCGAGTGGACACCTCGCTCCTGCCTCTGTGTACGTGACTCGTGCTCACAAAGTGGTGCTGGCTGCCTGACCCCTGTGGTGTACTGACTATGGACTGATGAAGGGAGCTGATGTGGACGGACAGGCTGGGATGATGGTGCCTGACCGTCCCTCAGTACCTTTTCCTGTTCCCACTGGCAGCAGAGCAGCCACGGCGCAGAGCATGGCTGTAATAACAGCACGTGTGTCACGACTCTGAGCTGAGTGGGCTGCTGGGCGACGTGTCGTGCAGTTGAGCTGGACGCTCAACAGCAGATCAAGCACACAACAGCAAGAGGTCTTGTCCCTCTTGTTCTAAGAAAAGGAGGTCCTTCAGACAGAGCATGTACAGCTGTACTTCCCAGTGGCAGTGCTTCAGAACTGCCTTGTGAGTACAGTATGAAATACTGGGCATAAAACACGTCTAAGGCTGCCTTGGTTGTAGTGCACTGTGAAGGATGCACCTTCATGTCTGTCGTCAGGGGTGACAACAGTGTCTGAGCTACATGTTTGTCTCTGTTAGTTGTTTGTCAGTTACAGGGTTGTATTTGAGCAATGTTGTCTTATATCTGTGACCACACCTGTCCTGTAGTGGGGACTCTCAAGCCAAAATTCTAGTATTTCTTTCGCGTCCTCCTTTGCAGAAGTCCCACTAACACATGCAGCAGATATCATCATAAGAGGCTTATTTGCAGAAGTTAATGGCTGCAAATGATAAATGACAAGCAAATGATGTACTGTAGTCAACTCCAACAAAAAATATTTTTAAATAAGCCAAGGTAATGTGAAAATGAATACTAATAAACTAAATTCCCAGAGGTTGTTCATTACAACATATAAATGCAATAAGTTGCATAGTGTTAAAATAAAAAAGTGCACTTGTGGCTGAAAGGTTGTTGTACTCTTAGAGGAGAAAAGTGACTTACATTAAAATGTTTCACATAAATGTTCCAGTGTTAGCATGGATGACTGATGTAAATACTGTATTTTATTATGGATAAAGCCATTTGCATTGTTTATTGTCCCCCTTTTGTTCACCAGCCTGCCATTGAAGCTGGTCACTGATTCAAATGGAGCACATTCAGGGGGCTTCAAAGCCAATCAGCAATGGCTTTGGGTTTAAGGACTCTGTGTTCGAAGACTCCTACATACCGCCTGCCTTTGCCCAAGGCTTTGCTTATCGGCGGCGCTCATCAGACGATGGAAAAATGCCAGATGTAGCCAAAGCGGGGGGCATCATCCGTGTGTACCTGCCCAACAAGCAACGCACCGCAGTAAGCAGCTTGTCACTTTGAACGTTTCACACACAGCAGGTCTTTCCCTTCTAGTCAGTTCTCAGCTCCAGGGAATACTGGTTTGAAAATGTGTGAGCTACAATCTCACAGGCCTGAGTTAAAATATTTAAGTACTTTAAAGGGATGACATTTCAGTGATTTCAGGGGAGCCTGCAAGTTAGTAGCTGTGAACAATATGACATCAGCAGCTTGTCACGTTCTCCAGCAGCTGGTTGCTCTCAATATTTGCGCTGAGATCATGACCACAGCTGCTGTGGTGGGAGCATAGCAGGCTTTGATGGCATCACGTTTGAAAGTTTGCTAAGTAACACAAGTAGTAACGTTTCTTTTACATATAGGTTGTAATGGTGATGGTTGTACTCAGAAGGACCAGGTTAGCAGTGATAAATGCAGGGTTTTATCCCCAGTGACACATCTTCATGTCAGTGTCTTGCTGCTGTACAGGTGAGCGTGCGGCCAGGAATGACCCTACACAACTGCCTCGTCAAAGCCCTTCAGGTGCGGGGACTTCAGCCTGAGTGCTGTGCCGTCTTTAGGCTGCACCCAGGTCAGAAGAGGTGAGACAGCTTCCTGTGGACAGCTTCCTCGACATAGTCTTATCATGTAATGCTTTTTCAATACTTACTTCTGCTTTTGTTCACAAATATGCACTGGAGGATCTAGTGCTCCACAACAAGGTGATGTTGTGGTTTCAGCAATTTGCATCACCTAATAAAACGAGACCTCTCTGGTGGATTTGTATGAGAACTGAGGCTGTACGAAACTAATCTTTAAAATTACGTGGTGAGGCTCAAGTGAGTGGGCACAGTCGGGCATCGCTGTGCAGTGTCAGAGTGCCGTAACAGCACAGTGGTACATTGTGTGCCCATGACGCAGAGATCTGGCCCACTCCAACTAGCTCCATAAAAAATAAATGTAATGTTTACACTCGACCTTAAGAAATTCCACTGTATTTCCAAGATGGACACCACCAAGTCGTCCCTCCTCAGATGTCCAGATACAAGGAAATTTCTAGGTGGAAGGTCACGATCCGGAAAAATACGTTTGCACACAGAACGGGTTTTTCTGCATTACTCTTGAATCATTTTGGAAAATATCATGTACTTTTCTTTAAGCCTGGATGTTTATGCACTGACTTAAGCTTTATGAGTACAGAAACTGACCAACTTACGAACGAGTTACGTTCCAAGAAGCCGTTTGTGAGGTGAATCGTTCGTAATATGTATGAAGACTTTATGTGTGGTCCTGCCAAACATTCCTACAGCACATTAGTTATATACTGTAATAAATAATAATATTTATTATAATATAATAAACCTAAAAGTTTCTTAATCTCTTCTATTATTTTTCCTCCTTTCTTGCTAATAATAGTAGAATGCATAGGCACTGCACTTTCACATATTCCACAATACGGTCGTTGTTCTTGCAAATTGTGCCGATGGTGGAACAATTCATGTCATAAGAACATGCTACACTCACTATTTTTTCCCCATTATCAAGCCTATTAATTATCGCCACCTTTGTTTCCACTGAGATGGCTTGTTGCTTTTTAGCATTACCACTAACATCTCTAGCCTGACGCTTTTCACCAACCGTGATGGATACGCGATGCACTGGATAATTCACGATAAATTATGATAAACCTCAGAGCCTCCGGTGTACGTGTTTACGGTCTGCAAGCTGAGTGAACAAGGGGGATTAGAAAGCAGATGCAGCACTGCTGCCCGGCGTATGTAGTGACCAAATGCCGAACCTGACTGGAGAGCCGCGCACGTAAAATGTTTTAGCTGCGGCTCCCCAGTCCCTTTCTCAGAAGAAATATTAAACTTACAGCGGCCTTTGTTCGTATTTATGAATGTTCGCAAGTCAGATGGTGGTAAGTAGAGCGGCGTCTGTATACATTGAATTTTTAGTACAAACTACATTCCATTGTCCTTAAATAGAAACTCATTATAGTATATCTGCTTTAGTTGTAAATCTCGTCAGATCTAGTATATTTTTGGCCAAGACCACTCTACTCCACTCTCAACATGTCTTTTTTCTTTACTGATTGACTGATGCTTTTCTACGTTGTTGCATTGAAACAGTGTAACTGTCTCTGTACAGCAATAAGACACGTATGGACTGGAACACAGACTGTACCTCAATTATTGGGGAGAACCTGCTGGTGGAGGTATTGGACCACGTGCCCTTAACGACACACAATTTTGTGAGTATTCCAGGTGTGCTGGGCTTTTTGCTTGTGCCGTTGTCTTGGAAGTTCAGATGGTGGAAGAACGGTGTACATTTGTTTCCTCCTGGCTCTGCTCAGGATCGGAAAACAATTCTGAAGCTGGCCTTCTGTGACGTGTGTCAGAAGTTTCTGCTGAGCGGCTTCCGCTGCCAGACCTGTGGCTTCAAGTTCCATGAGCACTGCAGTACCAAGGTCCCCACAATGTGTGTGGACTGGAGCAACATCATGCAGCTTCTGTAAGAGCCACTTGAACTTCCAGACCACACTGTCGGCCTTCACTTGCAGAATGAACAGTGTTTTCTGTGACTAGCTACAATGCAATATTTTCCTGTTTGAATAGATATAGCAGTAAAAACAGAAAAGCCGCCCTTTGTGCAATGACTATGAATAGCTAAGCATCTTTTTGAACAATACAATAATATTACTTTAGGCACTGGGTAATGAGTATGACCATACAAGGACATTTAGTAAGATTTTTAATTAGCCAATTAGATCTCATTTCACAAATTCTATGAGAGCGTAGCGTAGAACTAATACACCTCAACTGTTGTGAGATTCTCAGTGTTATCCTATCTGAAGCTTGACATTTTATTCTTAAATACTCTGGTTTATAGATATTCATAAATGAAAAGAAGATGATTTGGAAGACTGTTCATTTACCTTTGGAATAATCTGGCAATTAGCTGATGACATTAACTGTATGCTATGAACATTTACGTAAAGGTATAAAATTTGACTGCATTAAGTATAGTAATACAGGTTTCTGTCAATGGTCTCCAATGGACATGGCATTTGAAAGAGAAAGTGATGCTTCATGGGACTTAATGCACCCGGTGTCTGCTTTGATTCTTCTAGCCAGTTCCCAGCTCCAGGTGAAAGCAGCGGCTATTCCCTGCCTCCGCTCGCCTCTCGCCGAATACGTGACCCTCATTCCAGATTTCCAGCAAGGTAAGTTCCTGCTCAGACTGTCCTGGAGTACAAACAAATGTGGCACCACTGGCTCCAAGTTGCAGCATTGTGGAAAGTTAGTGTCAAATCTAAGCAGTTTAGAAGAAACAGTGCAGTGGATGTGTCAGTTAGAATGTGCTGGAAGCATGTGTCATGCTATTCTTCTGAGTGTAGAAGGGAAATAAATGGAACTGCATGGGGAATGCTGTCATAGCAGGGATGTATCACAAAGAGGGCTAGTTTAATCAGCTTGAAAAATTCACCATATTGTGTGTAGCTCCTGATGTACATTGATGCGCCTGTTGGGGTGTTGCAGCCTTATGTGTGAGACTTTCAAGTCGCCCGTGAAGTAAAATATAAATATTAGTAAATAAAAATTTCAGCTAACAGAAGGTCAGCTGAGATGGTGTAGCCCAGAGCACTTCCTCCATCACCGCCTTGGTTGTCACTCGCACTCGCCTAATTGTAAAAGTGTCAGGGTGTGTTATGAGCACTTCCCAAAAATCTGACCGTAGCAAAGAGGACCAGTCTTGCTGAAGAGTGCATTGAGTCAAAGGGCCAAAATAAGCAATGCTGAACCGCACCCATGGCCGATATCTCCGAGACTGCACTCCTCGTACAGACGTGTAGTTGGTTGGTCTTGAATGACCTAATCAAAATATCAGCTCCCTGTAATTAGTGTTGCTTCTCTAATTTTAATATGCAGCCTCTCTCTTTCTCATTCATTAAATCAAGATTAAGTGTCCTGTTGGCTTAGGGTTTGAATTTTTGCATTAAATCTGATCTTTAATTGTTGACTTCTCGAATGTAATGCCTTTTTGTACAGACTAGGGACTTTAGGTAGTGATGTCCTTAGTCTGAGACCTCCTCTTTGTTCCCAGCTCTCAGCACAGACATTCCACTCCACATGCCTTCAGTTGCGTCACGCCCTGCCCCCCATCTGGGGGCACCCTCTCCCAGAGACAGAGGTCGACATCTACGCCCAATGTGCACATGGTTAGCACGGTGCCTGTTGATGACAGTGTTATTGAGGTAACTGTGGTGGCTCTTAATTTACCCAGCTCCAAAATGTCTCTCTTTTTTCCATGTGGGTCACCACTTTCCGTGCTTTGTGCTTTTAAATCTCTAGATTTCCTGTCTTCGCTCTTTTGCACGTCATTTTTTGTGTTTTCTTAATCCTGCACACACATCCTGCCTCAATTCTCCTTTTCTATTTTTACTGCTTTTTCCAAATGCCCCAATCTGATGTTTTATTGCCATGACTTTTTTTGGTCCCTTTTCTTCCTCTTCACTCTGTCCCTCTTCCTCCTCCCTTTGCTTTTTCTGTGCTGTGGTATCATGGGGTGTAGCTAGATTGCCTGAGTGCATCTCCTAGCTCCTGGTGCGCTCATTTTTGGCTCAAGAGACGAGAACGTATTGAATGCTTGTCCAAAGCCATAGCTGATGTTGCAACAGGGACTCTGAACTTCGGAAGCGTGTGAGATAATGCCCCTGTTCAGCAAAACTGTCCATGCTCAGCATTTTAGAATTGCATAAGGCAATATCCATTTTCACTTTGGTTTAATCATGTGCATTACTAAGGCTTTAATAATGTGTATGCATCCAGCCGACACAGTTTTGTTTTACCACAAACATGTTTTAAGCGACCAGGTGGCTTAATGGGTAGAACATCAGGCTGGGATGCGAAGTTGTCTTGTTCAAATCCCAGCCACTAGGCGTGTCACATAATTGGGGACCACTGCTCCCCCAGGAGATGAGTTAAATGCAGAGTTAAATGAACCTATGGGATTCATAACGTTCTATTGAATAAAATTTTTTTTTTTTTTAAGTGGGTCACTTTCAGTCACTGAATTTCCTCTCCATTTGGAATACAGTCAGTGAATGAATAAGACTGATCTTGTGTTGGGTTTTTTTCATGTGATTCAGTAAGGATATTTTTGTGTTAAATAGCTTTCGATTATTGTGTGCTGACGTGGTCTTGTTTGACAAAATGAACAGCCTGCTGAACGATGCTTGCTTACCTCTTGTTTTTCCAGGACTTCTCAGTACTTCTGTTTGTCTAAGGGTAAAAAAATTACAGCATAAAAAAGACAAATTCTTCTGGGAGTCAGTTTAATTTGAGGGACAGGTTGAAATATTGCATTAAAAATATTTTTGTTGTACATGATAGATTGCCATATGAATTTCTTATCACTTTACTAGCAGAGATGGAAAAGCGTATCTTCATTTTGTAGTGCATTTTAAAAAATTGCATGATTTTCCTTGTTTCAGCAATAACACTCTATCCATAGATTCTGGCATTGCTCACAGTTTAAAGTAAATTTGTACAGGATTGATAAAGTATAATTAGGTTTATTCTCTTTTCAGGATGCTTTGAGAAATAATGACCCAGGTAAGATGCAATAAATTGGAAT
>JABJVR010000103.1:1644844-1663545 GCA_025773905.1 Chitala chitala
ACTCTTACCCTCTTTCTATTTGGTTTGCTTGAGGCTCCTGGCCCGGCGCCGGCGCGGCCGGGGGGGGGGGGGGGGGGCCGGGGCCGCAATTGCACACATGCGTGCACACTCGAAAAGCAAGCAGACTTTCAAAATAGACAATTCACCATAATAGCTGCTAAATATATGTAGCACCACACATGCAATCCCTCTTAAAAATATACTTCCTGATTTAGCTGGTCACCTATAAAATCGTTTACATGTTAGCAGTTCATGACTTAGTAATGCCATCTTGACTAAAATGCTACAAACACCTAGAGATGTAGATGTTAATTATCCCTACAACCATCTACACAGTGGATTGCATAAAGCAGGGCAACACACTGAGTCAGGTTCTCGATAACAGGCCTGCCCAGCGTGGACTCTGTTATTCAGGGTGGGTGTCATGCACCCTCCAAGCCCCAAGCCTGAGCAACACACTACAATTAAGGATTCCACAAACTGTGAACAGGGCTATTCCAGCAAGTACAGAGAAAACAACTGGATACCTGCAGCTGTTCAAAAGCAAATGTTCTTTGGGTAAACACTAAAGGTTTTGACAAGTACAAGAGACGTCACAAGCCTGCTCCATGTCAATTCCTAGTGTTTCCAAGTCACAGTTTCTGTTCGTTTTGGGGATAACCTAAAAAGCACAATGCCATGCCAATCGCTGATTTCACACACACACACACACACACACACACACACACACACACACACACACACACACACACACCCTGTAGCTTCAGAAAATGTTGAAGCACAATTTAAGAATCTAGGAAAGCAAACATGGTGTTTAAAAGCTTAAGAGCTTTTCCAATTCATATTTAGAATGTTCCCATTGATTAATGACATGGGGAAAAACTACACTAGTTTCTCAACTACATGACGCTGTTTGATAAAAAAAATAAACAATAAATACAGCCTCTGCTAAACACTGTTAAGACTGATTTACATACCAAGTTCACAGTCCAAATTATGCATATGCACACAGCTAGAAACCTCATGATGTGATCTTAAGGGATATCTGAGTCTGTTAATGGCTACTTTCTTTTAGTTTTAAATACAAACATACAGCAGCAGTACTTATTAAAATGCCAATACGTGTGCATACTTAACTGCACAAATGGATAAGCTCTCAGGCCATAACAAGCATGAAAATACACACTTAAAACCACATACTGTGGGGTGATATCATCACACAGCCCCCTCCCCACTGACCTGACTCCAGATTTGAACTCCTCAATGAGGCGGTTCTTCTCCTCCTGGTCCTCCACCCAGTAGACACTGGGGATGACAAACTCGGACACAACACGACACTCAGGGCACGACCTACACACACACACAAAGAGCAAAGGTAGGGCAATTCAAAATGTACTTGGTACTCAGGATTTCAGTGAGCTTACTCAAACACTGGCATCACTGCCAGAAGTACTTCCACAGTGTGAAAATTTAAGCGGATACAAACAAGCATGTGAAGTAGTTCCAGGAGCGGCTCCATGTGAGGACCTGAACCCAAAGCGTGTTCAGCTGCTGGCACTCACTTGATGATCTTGTTCTCAAACTGCTTGGCACAGCGCCACTGGCGAATGCAGCCCAGGCAGTAGGTGTGGCAGCAGCTGGAGAGGATGCCAAAGCGACGCTCCGACGGCAGCGCCTTTTCATACACGACCTCCATGCAGATGCTGCATGTCTTGTCCTGGCTGAGCTGCGCTGCAAAGGCCTTCTCCATGTCCAGCTCAAATGCCATCATGCACATCTGTGGTGAGACATGTCCACCACCCAGCATTCTCAGTCTTTTCTGCATACTCCGCTACTTAATATCACATGACAAGCCTCTCAGCAGAACCATCACATTACTTAACCTTTATTTTACATTGTTTGTGGGCATCAAACAGGTCCTGTGTCATATGCAACATGCCATTTCACATGCAAGTTTCTCTGACAATGTCCACATTATGGTTTGCGTGTCTTATGCAAATGGTCCTGTATTTCATATTTCAAGCATGTATGCAATTTTAAAAGCACTGTTCCTCATAACATGGCATCATGATACACACAACAATCCACTGACAAGAGCGTGGTCTTTTTTGGTACTCATACTCCCAATCCCCCTTTCTGTCTGAAGCTGCTCACCTTTTCATGTGCTCTCCTTTGTTCTGGGTCACATGGATGCAGCACCTGAAGCCTGCAGATCTCACACACGTCTCCATGGAGATAGGAGCAGCTGTCACCATAGTGACAATGGCCAGCAGCCGCATAAGGGCACAACAGCGGAGCGTCGGGGAAAGACCTCGCGCTGGCAGAGCCCTCCAGGCCAGTGCAGATGGCATCCAGATAGGACTGAGGTTTGGCTGGGGCAGTCTCCTCCTGGCATTCCCAACGCCCCGTCTCCACAGCTTCCTCGGGATCTACAAAGAACTGTCCCACTCTCCCCTCAGCTGCACCAGTCAGAGCTGCAAGACATGGACAGGAATACAGAACCAGAAGCAATCAAGTCCTGTTCAAAAACACACATGATACTTTTCACTCATAACAATACAGATCTATACTGCCCTCTGGGGTCATTCTGATCTGTATCTAAGGTAGCTGCATTTTATGATGTACTAATACCCCCTAGTGGCACACAGATATTATTAAAATACAGCACTGTATTACACATTTTGTTACAGCTTTAATTAGCACATGCTTTTCCAATTATCTTCAATACCAACACACATCAGCTTTAGTCTTCTCATAGCATCCCTGCCAAGACAAACTGAACTCAGAGCGATATGTCAGAACAATGAAAATCAGGTGTGATTTTCGGACACTTCAATCACCCCTGTCTCTCAGCACCAGTGGTTTCTTGCCACGCCTCCCTGAGCCTGCAGGGGGGGCATTTCCTGGAACGGAGGCCCTTACACCACTGCTCCTGTTTGAAGGGTCCACTGGAGCAACCCCTCCTCGTCCAACTGTGGGCTTGATGTGATCATACCTATGAGGAGCACCAGACATTTTGTATTTGAAAGAGGGAAAAAAAAAAAAAACACCATCAACATCTGAAATGTAGAGACAACACAGTCAAGAACGCCTGCTGACTGAAAAGCTTTCACATCTTATTAGTAAAGAGTGTTAACTCCTTGACCAGTCTGCAAGCAAATGCTTTACATGACTTGCTGTGCAATTTAAACTTTATTTCGTTATATGCATAGACAGCAGTGGGAAAACAACGGGGTTTTGATTAAACTTCACACTGTATATTCTGGAAGTCAAAACAAATCCGAGAAGGGGCTTTCTGAAAGGATGCAGGAATAATTATAAAAAACGAGTACGTGAATACATAGCGAGCGATAGCAAAATCTACAGAACTGGTCTTCCAACAAACTAAAGATTTGTGTTCCGTTTTCCATTTCACCGAAACGTTTTCATTCACACCACTTTTTAAGACGAAAACAACGTAAGGTCCTCTACTCGCATGCTTACGAGAAATCCACCTCACCTGCAGCGATCACCATAGGCGCACACGCCTTTCTGATAGAATTTGCAGATGGTAGATGGTTTGCTTGTGGTCAGATCATGAGAGAACATACACCTGCTTCCTTCCCGACATACGCCATGCAGGAAATACCTATATCAAAATAACAGAAGCGTGAACACATTATCGGATACTAGATATTCAGATTGACTAAAACACTATTACAAAAGTGAAACAAGTAAAAGATTTCAAATTTGACTTCAATTCATGCAAGCTAACTAGGCTGTAGGCTAAAACTTCAGGTGAAACGGCATTTTTAAAATGTCCAGCTATTTTAGCTGGGCGGCAACTTAGCAAGAAATATACATCCTCCGATAAACAGCTTGACACAGATTGTTAATAAAATTCTTCGTCGATAAACATAAGTTGTGTTGCACACTGAAATGACGTACTTCCAATAAGCCATTCCTATGTCAGCTACTATTAGCCAGGTTGGTATGCTACTTAAACTACTCAGCAAAACCGCTCCATTTACTATGACTTCCCACTAGACAACAACAAAAAAAAAAACAAACAATGTGAAAATTAATTTATAAAGAGCAGCTACACAGCACGACAAAAGTGCACAGGAAAATTATTTGTTTTGAATTCACCTGCAGGTGACTTGTTTTGTGGTCATGTTTCCGCTCTAAGCCATGTTGCAGTACCTTTGAATGACCTGTAACCACATCACCCTGTCCTAAAGCTGCGTTTTTATTGGTCATGTGAAAACGAGCGTTTCCATTGGCCATGTGAAAACGAGCGTTTCCATTGGTCACGTGAAAACGACCGTTTTCATTGGCCACGTGAAAACAAGCGTTTCCATTGGCCTCCTTTCTTCAGTTTAGTGACACAGTTGCAAACCCTCCTTGCAAAGGTACTCAATCACCAAAAGAATACAGAAATTACGATTTTAAAAAATGATCAACCGCAACATTTTGACATAGAAACGTAAAATATGTTATTTCTGGTCCCAAATTAAAATAAGTATATAGAATGTACCACACGTTTAACTTCTTATTATCAAAACACATTCTCTCACAATACATATATACTTATATATATAGTTGCCTGTCGTCTGTCAATAGTAATTCCTAACAATCAGCGACTGTCTGAGCTTGGTCAGACTGCATGTAGCTCAGGGGAAATTGGCTCAACCTCTGCTGACATCTGCAGCTATACTGGCCCATATTGTTAGCTTGGTACTGTATTGGTGAAAGCAGGTAACTCCGAGATTTTCGTTATCCTATATAATAAAAAGCAAATTTTCTGCTTATGTGTTTGAATAACTGTACGCGGTTAAACAAAACGTCAGTATGTGGCTCAATTTCTTTAATCAAGCCAATGAAAACATAACCGAGTTGGTTACAAAAAAGAACCAATGTTTTTGTCCTGCAGGGAAGCCATTCATTTTGATTTTGTTATTATGCGCACGTTTAAATAAGCACCAGATGACCCTCAAACTACGCATCAATAGTTCCGGCTATTTGTATTATCCAGTTTATGGATTTTTTTCCTAATAAATCTGATCATTTAAAAGAAGGACAATAATCAGTTTTGTTAAACAGCAACGCACCAATACAATTAAACTAAGAAATTTGACCATTGCTATTTACATTTAATAATACATTTGTTATGATTGGTTCTACAGATAAAGTACAACAAAGGGTAAACTAATGCGTTTTGGATATTTTTAGAAAGTATAATATTGTACGTGCACAGTAACGTCATATTTACCATGTTGTTTCTGTTCTTTGCGGTATCAAAACAAGTTAAATTTCAATAAAGCATAAATTTTCAGCACAAAAATCCCTGTTTCCCCCGGCACAGGTTTTACTAGACGCTCCCTGTGCAATTTGTAAGGTACTTCCAGTGAAATTAACTTTCACTTCACACCGAGGAACAGCACAGCCTTACATATTCACTAGTCCTGTTTTGCTTAACACTACCGGATGGACAGGGTTATTATAAAATTTAATCACTGCAATAAACACATATATTGCTTTTCTTTTCACAGTATTGTTTATTATTCACCTGTTGCGCGATCAAAGCATGCCGTTTCTGCTGATCCAGCCGCTGTTGAGACCATGTGGAACTGGCCTCACTGTCCTGTGTGTAATGGACAGCTGAAGTTTGGGCTTCTCCACGCGCCTGTCAGTGTTCCTGTTCCGTTTGGCAATGCTCATAAAGTTCCATTCGCTTTTACTATTGCATCAGTACATGGACCATTATTTCTCAGGTATCTTTTTTGCTCAGCAAAAAGTGTACAGTGTGTGTGTGGTAAATTAAAGGACCGATGCTAGGTTAAAATAATCGTTGTTTTGCCTGCTGTTTAGATTTATTTTCTTGCATTTTGATGTGGTAGGCAATATTTGTGTTGTAAGTACTTATTGCAGTATTTTTCGGTACTCAAAATAAGAAAAAACAGCACCGGAATAAATCTGAAAATTACGGTTTTAAATGTTGGTTCACAGTGAGTGGGATAACTCGGAGCTGCATGTTGGGATAACAAATTCGGAAGGTACTGTAAATGTTAAAACGCCGCCTGTCTTTAAAAGTATTAATGAACGGTGAAAGTGAAATTTATGGAAGTCTTTTATAGTCAGATTTAATGTTCACAGTTAAAAAGTGAACAAATGAATACAGAATAAATGTAGAACTTAATTTAAGAATTTTTATGCCGTACCCAGGTACGGTCTATAACTACACCTTGACAGGTGTCCGAAAAGACAGAAGTGGATGGGAGCAGTGCATTGCTGAGCAGCTGGTGCAGCCAGGTGCTGACAGAGTAAAGGGGCTGTGGGATCAGGAGCTGGAGCACTTCTCATCATCAGAATCGTGGGTTCCTGAAAGGTACTGCACATGGTCAGTGTTCAGACGAAGACAGACCTATGTAATTGTATTGGAGTGAGAAAGTGTTACAGTGAGAATCCCTTGGTAATCTTGACCGGTGTCTTTTAATAATGAGTTTGGTCATTTTCTCTCTGATTTGATCATTAAGTTTGACAAAATAGTAGTTTTACGTGACTTTAATATTCACATTGACACAGAGACAGATTCATTTAGTAAGAGCTTTGTATCCCTATTAGACTCAGTTGGCTGTACTCAGCATGTATCCGAACCAACACACATGCATGGGCATACTTTAGATTTAATTATAACCCATGATATTAATATTTCTCATTTATTGGTGCATCCACTAGGAAATTCCTGCTTTGATCATTTTCTGATCACATTTGAAATTAAGCTTTCTTCACTGAATGTGACAGAAAAGGTTATTATGACCCACCATATAATTAGTGACAAAGTGAAAAAATTTAAAGATGCTATATAGCACACAGTTTTTACTGATAGCGCATGTATTAATGAAATTACACATAAATAGTTAGTCAGACATTAGACAAAGTAGCTCCACTGAAGGTTACATCCGTTAGATGCACCAGGTGCACTCTGTGCAGCGCCTTTTACAACAATGTGCCTCAAAGCGCTTTACGGAGGACATTGCAGATTTTAAAGAATAACCAGCAGGAATAAATACAAATGAAACCAAACAACAGTGGAGGAGAGAAACCAAAGACTCCACAGTGTGGTGAAGAAAAACCTCTGGTGGCCCAAGGTTGACTGGCTGCCCAGCCCCTCATGGTTACGCTAACATTACAGGATAAACTGGTAGTTATTGAGACTTTGAATGTTAGTTGCACTATGATGTAAATAACACAATATAGTCCTCCTTTGCTCCAGGCGTTGGTGTAACTCTCAACAGGTTTGTGGTGTCCCTCAGGCAAAGCTTCATTAAAGGGTGTACACTAGGAGTGTACACTAGGAGTCAGCAGCTTTAACAAGGCATTTACATTGTGTTTGTAAAACATTTCATCAGGATTATTTAGTGCACTTATTGATCAGAGTTGTTTATATTAACAAGAGATGGAGTAATGTGCAGTTTATGTGTGTTTGCAGATTTTATGAAGACAGGGAATTTGGGTCTTGCTGCTACGCTTTTGTGTTGACGTTCATCAACCTAATCCGGGCTGCAGATGGTAAACCGCATCTGACCAGGGATGAATTCACAGGCAGATTCATCCTACCAAGAATGAAGATTGCATCTCAGTATGTTAAAATTTACAGGGAAATCTCTCTGAATGGCTTTTACATTATGGACCCATCCACAGGTGGAACGACATAAAAGGAAAATCATTCCTGGGAGATCAACAGCATCTCAGAATGAATAAACTATACCAGATAAAACATACACAAGTGAGAAAAATTCAGACCACCAGCAATCTGGGCTGGTTAGATACTTGTGTTTCCTTGAAACAAGTTCAACATTTCATAACCGAATTACGAGTAATTTTACAGTTCATTGTAACTGCATTTTTACTGTGTTGTATCTTGCATAACATTTATGTGCTGGTGGCTTATACATGTTTGAGTATAGTGTCACACACATAGCTTGGTCTTGTAAAATTGGGTTTCTGAAATAGTAGATATATCTGTAATACATGTATATTTGTTTATGTTTAAGAGCACTGTGTTGTAAATTTTTTTAATTTACATTGTTCATACGTCCTAAATTTAAAAAGTATACCTCCCTTAATTATTTGCACTTGTGCATGTGGAAAAATAAAGTGGTTTATTTCATTTGTACATGCAAGTTTTGTGATACAGTAATCATGTCTATGTCATGTTTCAAAATTAGACATTTAAAATGAGTATTAATCTATATGAATACATTAAAATAGTTAGTTTAAAGTACAGTAATAATAAAAGGAAATTGAACAGGAAATGGGGTTCACTGCAGGTTAAATGTCTTCAGTAGCAATAGCATGTAGAAACTGCAGAGTAACTGGTGATCACCACATCTAATATGGCTGGTTGCTATGTAAAAACACATTGCACAGTGAGGGAGGGGTGGATCACATTAGCACCTTCAGAATAACACTTTTTACTGGTATTTTGTGGTTAAAGGAAACATGTAAACAGAATATTAGGCATTTAATACCCTTAGAAAGTAATTAGAGAGCAAAATATTTTAGTTTTAGCTTTTATTAACAAGAAAGTGCTATGCATGTAATCAGGATGACTGCATACAGAACAGGTTTACTGGTCTAAATTTAATGTTACCATGATATGGTTAATTGTTATCCAGAGGTAAATGATCTGTACACCTGAAGTACTGAAAAGAGCATATAGAATTTCTGTAATACAGTATTGCTCTCTCCTTTAGGGATAATGCATAGAAAGGTTTGGGCCTCTTCCTGTTTTGTGTTGCTTGTGTAATTACCAAAACACTAAGTAGTGTCATATTACCTGTATTTTCAATGGGCAGTTTAATTGTGACTGCTGAAACATGCCTGGTAGTTTGAAGTGTGGGTAGACAGTTTTAGGAGTAAAAAAGTCTATTAGCCATTATATGTATAATCATAAATGTAAAATTATGAATGTATGTTTTTTTCCTGTGCTGACAGTGTTGTATAGAATAGTAAAATACACAAAATATTCTGAAATATAAGCCAAAAGTATATCTTGACCCCCTTTTATAAAAAATTCAGCTGAGTTGTTACAAAGTTGACACAGTAGCACAGATGGTGATATGTAGCCTGACATCAGTTTACAGTATTTCTTTATTGCCTCATACTCATTGATTAGCTTAACACACATTCTTGTTGTAAACTATTGGCAGATTTTTTATATATTATAAAATGTCCAGTTTTGCTAAATAATAATAAATAAAAAATACACCTCGGTCATGACTATTGGCACCTGAACCTGGAACATTTCAGGTCAGCTTTCAATTCCGTAAGTAACCACATATTCAGTTCCAGTGGCTTTGTGTCGGGCAGAACCTGATAGGGTGCACTGCGCCTTGCTGTCAGCAGCCAGTCTCCCGGGACTGCGTCATAACGCACCGGCGTATGACGGCGCCGTTCCAGCGGAGTGTTGTTTTCACAACCCGAACCACTCTCTTAAGGGTCAGCGAGCGTAGCAGCGCCTGTGGGTCGGGCTTCTGATGGATAAGAGTGTGATCAGGTTCAGCCACTGTGGCCGGGACATCTACTGCTTCTCCATCCCGGAGAAATGCCCAGAATGTGGGGTTGGCCTCGGAGGCAGGCGCCTGGAGGAGGCCCCGGTCAGCATACCCAGCCCCTTCTCCAATGGACACAAGGCTCCCTGTGCCTTCCTGGTTGCTGCCACAGAGGGGGCCTCCTTCAGGTAAGAATTCATGCCACGTTACCTTCACACTTACGCTTGATCCATTCACGTACAGCACAGCAGCCCTTAATCTCGCCAATACAGTGAGTTCTCTGAAGTTCATGGTTATGAATGTTGCGCACACTGTGCATATGGTGTCAGTACTTGGTATGTGTAATTTTGACAAAACTTCTTACATGCACAGAAAGACCATGTATTTTTAAAAGATTTATTGTGAAAGGTAGATGGTTTTGTCGTGTAGACTTTTATTACTTTTACACTGTTGTATTCACGCATGCGCACCATGTCATTGGCCTTCACAGGGAATTTGATGGAGAATCTGACCTGCACACTGGGATCACTGACACTAACGGTATGTCTATTCACAGACAGCATCATTTCATTGTTAACCCTTCTGCACGACTGGTAACACATAAGTACTATACTATGTATTGACGTGCACAGATATACAGCATACCTTTGTCAAACTGTCCTGTGCTTTGTATGTTAAAATAACACAAAGCATGGATACATTACAATGAACACTGCACTGTTGCTTGTAGGTGTAGTCTACAACTACACCAAGACAGGTGTGCGTAAAGATGACTCTGGGTGGGAGAGGTGTGTCAGCATCCCCCTGGTTCAACCAGACATGTACAACCTCATCAACCAGTGGGACCAGTACCTCGACAAGTTCTCCACTGCGCTGACATGGGACACACAGTGGCAGAGGTACTGAGAAGATACAGCACACCAATAAAGTGTTTGCCCACTTTCCTGATCTCCTGTGCTGTAAATTTTCAGATTTAGTTTTAGACAAAACTTAATTTTAAGGGGAACGTGAATGAGTACATAGCTTATATCTTCTGCTAAAGGTATCCAACACCACATGGTCCTGTCTGAAAGAGTGCCATAATAATCTACTCACGCTTAACTGGCTGGACCACTTTAAGTGCAATGACTGCAACACGAGTTTAGGAACATGAGTTTTAACTGCTTCTTTCAGATCCTGCCACACCGTGTTGTGATTTTAGGCATGAGCTGTGGATAACTGGCTGCAAAACATCAGTTCTACTACTTTCCAGCCATTCTGATGCAGACTTAATTTTGCGTTTTAATTTATTGTCTCATTGCATGTTTCTGCTTCAGCTTACGGGTGAATGTTTGAATGTTCACTTGAAGAACCGTCTGATGCAAAGTGAAAGTAGTGGTTCATTCAGTTACAACAGGTGATGCAGGTCCTGAAGCAGCAAAGCATAGGCTCAAAATCACACTATGATTACCTTGTTTGAAAGTAAGGGTGATAATCCTACTGTGGCATCTCCACACCATCATACTTTCACTACCATGTTGACTCTTGGCAAGACCCTCTTACCGTGGATACCATGTTACTTTATGGCAACTGTAAGAGTTATGGACCAATTTTTAGCTACCTTTATTTTCTCACATGAAGCTTGTTTTTGTCCAGTGTCTTTCTGATTTTGGAGAATGCAGTTATTTGCATGCTTTTCAGGAGCGTTTGTGTCTTTACGGATGAGTATACATTGTATTGTTTGTGACAGTGTGTGTTTGGCAGTTCCCGAGAAGTTTCATCACTGCTCCAAATGTTCTCTATTTTATTTAGATATCGGGATTAGGTGTCTCTCAGAGCCTCACAAACGGATTTTATCCCTTTGCAGAGTTTTTTTCCCCCTCAAATCTCTTTGGCAATTGCCTCCGATCAAAGCAGGAACTTATAATGTGACTCTAATGTTAATGGTCAAACTATGAGGCTAATATTGAGCAGGGCTGGCTGTGATTTGTTATTGAGATATAGAATCCATTTACTTGCAACTGAAAGTACAGGTAACACTATTTACATTTATTGTTTAAAAAGTGTTCACTTGTGCTCCCTTGACCCAATACTATATTTAATACAAAGATGCGATACATGCAACTTGACAAATGTGCAATAACACAGATTATCTTTTTCACATTACTGCATAATATCATAATATCAATATTTGGGATAATCGTGGCGGTGACAGTAATGAATCAGACAGTCTCTCACAGCGGGCAGTGCCACCCAGACTTTAGCGGTTCATGCCCTCTGCTGTACATGTGCGAAATTACATTCTTCTCATAAATGTTTCCTCCCACACCCTGAAGACGCACACTTAAAGTTAACGTACGACTGAAATGTTCCTACAGCTAGGCTTTGTGTGCGGGTTAATTCCCCGTGTTGAGCTGGGCCTCCTTTGTTGGTCTTGAAATAATGCTTATTTTTCAGATTTGATGAAGGGAACCACAACTGTTACAACTATAGCCTGACGTTCGTAAACTGCGTGCTGGCTACCCAAGGCAAACGCGCCCTAAGCAAAGACGAATTCACCAAGAGCTTCGTTCTGCCCCGGATGAAGAGGGCTGTAAAGTACAGCTCTCTGTGCAAGGAGATCTCTGAAAACAATTTCTTCACAGCGGAAACCCAGCAGAAAGAACAAGACGGTCTCAGCTGAGTATGAATGGGTGCTTCCTAAGAAATTACATCTGTTGTAACCAAATCATAAACCAATAATGTGAAAACAACATTAAATTACGCCACAGCTGCATGCTGCCACTAAATTTGTAAACTGAACTAATACAGAGCGCAACTACAAACAGGACGTTATCCCAGTGTCCACCAATGTCATATGTATGTATAAATATGGTTTGCCAGAATATCCTTAAGTTAATTCAAGTGTTTGTTGTATTATTTAATGGACTATTGTACTTAACAATCCATTGTATATTTGTTAGCAAAATAAAAACAATATTAAAGTCTGTACCCTGGACAAAATTACTGTAATATATTCATAGATACAAAAAGCAACTAATTTGATATGTATTCTTTATTAAAGTTATTTTAATATCCTACATCACATTTCGTCTTGTTCCGAGCGTTCCCTGGAAGACACCCATCTGCTTACAATGATCTCCTAAAACAAAGAACCACAGTAAGCGTTGGCAGGAGAGAGAGAGCTTTTCTCATCAGATATAGTGCAGTCATTCATACCTCAACTTTCATCTTCTTTATGCACTCTGGAGAAGACAGGTCCTCTGCTGTCATATCTGATGGCCTAATGACATAACAAAGCATCAGCTCCTGAAAAAAAAGACAAAGAGTTATGAATTGTTCGAAAATCGCAACCGGCAGAACAACCACAGGAATGAGATGAAACATCTTATGAAATACACGGAGCGTTAGACTAAATATTCCAGCATTTCCCGAGGGCCCTGTGGAGTTGATTGGCTCAGTATGAAGAAGAATGTGATAAAGAACACACGTAATAAACCTGCTCTTCACACTGATGAACACAACATTATGTGACAGGCACTGAGCGGGAAAAAAAAAAAACCCAATCAGCTGGCAAAGCTACAATGTTTCACAAGTGTCATCATGAGATGGCACCGTTGATAATGCAGAAGGAGAGGGCAAAGGAAGGGAGGGGCTCAGCTGCACTACACCCCCACGCTGAATGATCTTCTGTGAAACCAGCCTGCCATGGGCGGGGGTTTCCAGTTACAACAGTCTCTTTTCTGTTACCTTGGAAACGTTGTTTGTGATCCTGCACAGGGTTGCCAAGGACCGCCACGTAAAGGGGCGCAGTGGTGAACCCTGGAACGAGTCACCCACTTTCTTCACCACTACAGAGTAGCTATAGGAGAAGAGAGCACAAAGTGAGCCACAACGTCTTTCAGAAACTGCTGTAATGCCTGATGTCAGGGGCGAGCTGAGAGACCATGAACACAGGAAAATAAGGAGTAGCTATGAGCAGAAGACCATCATACAGGCTATTAAAGAGGGCCTAGTTTATACTGCTGAACAACATATTTCACTTAAGTCTGAATACACTGGTCAAGGTATGTTCATGATGAAACACACCTCCTGCTAAGTGTAAATGCTTGCCAGTGGAAAAATCACAACTCACAGGACCTTAACCCTTGTCCTCATCATGACCAGTATGGCTTCTGCACAAACCTGGCATGGTAAAATGGAGGTCCTTTCCGGTATAGCACTGCAGAGACAAACAAATAATAAGCACATTTTAAAAGAGAGCAAATTCTGTCGCAAGACAATGTAAACATTACAAGATGACACACACAGCAGCGCCGGGGGCAGCGGACAGCTCGAACAGCACGTTGTGGCTTTTGACTGACAGCTGGCCCACTTGGTGGTGACACAGCTCTCGTGCCCTGGATGCTGGTCAAAGCGAGTCGGTTTACCGCCACTGCTGTCAGGAAACACGTGCGGAAGGCAGGAAAAGGGTCACCCTGAATAATTCACACACCAACTTGGGCAGCCAGTTACTTTCCAGGAGGCCCATCTCCTGGGCAATTAAATGGCAGTGAGGCTTGACTCCGAGGAATCAAATGCAGAGAGGAGGGGCCAGAGCATCAACTCTGTCCAGAGGACTCTTATCAGTCAATGCAACGTTCTCAACTAACGGAAAAGATTTGCAGCTCATCAATGTTTCAGACAAGCAGGTGCTTGTGGTTACAAACTTTAAGGATATCTGGCCTCAATGGAAAGAGCCTTAGTTTCCAAATTAAACGCAGTACACTTAACCTACACCAGCACCTCTTAAAAGGTATAGAACCTTAAGGGACCCCCCCCCCATAACAGAGTTTACTCCATCCGATGCGTGTGCTGTACTTACAGAAGTCCGTTCCATACTTCACGCCCACCTTTGGCACCCAGCCCTTGCTGCGGAAGTAGTGATACGCCGCGTAGGTGGTGTCAAAGCTGGGCTGAACCGAGCAGAACACCTGCCACAGGTGAGCGATTGTTAGCGGCTCCTGGGGCAAAACAAAAACACCGGTAAATTGGCAGCACACAGTTTGTTGTGTGAAGCAATACACCTTTTATACAAAGAAGTCTTACCTCTTTGCAATAAACAGACAAGCATCCTAATGCATAGGCCAGGAAGAAAGCCTAAAAAAAAAACACAAAATATTGTAAACACAGTTTCATGGCATATTAAAGTGCATTTTCCTCACTTGGCTAGGAGCTTCTTTTTGTTTACCTCAATGTAACTGTGCCACAGTTAAAAAAAAAATCTTGGGATTGCAGAATAGTACGAAGGGAGGGTCTTCAACATAACTGAAATGTTGCTCATGAGGAAGAACACCATCCTCCCCAACAAGACACCGAAAGGTTGATATGAGCCCCCGCGGGTCAGCGCGCTCAGTAAAGCACAGCAGTGAGTCACCTCTGTGACCATATGAAGCTCTGCTGACCACACCCACCACTCCGTTGGCTTCTGCTGTTTTCATTGGTTCTAAAGCAGTTTGCTCCCCTACCATACCAGCTGCATCAACAGTGTCTTGTGTGGAACATTCTCAGCCCACGAAATTACAACACATGATAAATCTGCAGCAAAAGTAAGTTGATGACCAGCAGCTGACATCAATGTGAATGCAGAAGGTCCCTTACCTCCTCCAGACTCAGCTGGAGATATTCAATAATCCTGAAGGGGTTGATTCTGCACACCAGTCTCTGGGTCTTGAACACAAATAAATAAACACTTGCTTACGTGATGTTCCAAAGTTTAAATTAATCTTAATTAAGATTCATTAAATTTTGGAGTGGAAATGTATGCATTACGTGTATTGACAATAACATCTTTTATTGCTGTTTTTACTGTTACCAAGGTAAACATACCAAAGGCAGTTATTTTTCTGTTCATTGTCCCAGCTCCTGCACTACAAGTAAATGCATACAAGGCTTATTTGTGTTTTAGAAAAAAAAAAAAAAACATCTACTGTTATTTACACTGGAATGGCCACTGAGTTCAGCACCAGCACACTCCTCTTCCTCCACCAACACGTATTCGTACCCCGAACACGCAGCAGGATCGGTCCGCTCTGCTTCCACCTGGGTGGGGGCAGACAGCATGCTACCATTGGGCTGGCAGCCGCAGTGGAGCAACCAATCGTCACGTGTGCTGCAACGGACGCTGGCAGCAGCTTCCCAGTCCACAGGCTCCGGTTCACAGGGACAGAGTTCAGCCAGGGGGTCATATCGTGGATCCCCCTGGCGTTTTGTCCCCCGGTCATCCAACACAGCGGCCGGCGCCGGACTTCCAGGAGCACCCATTTCTCTGCCACCTTCCAGACTAGGCGTGCCATCTTCACACACTTCCTCATCGCTCTGAGGCAGCTCCTCTGGGTGAGCACACTTCGTCAGCATGTCGCTGACCACGTCCTCTTCCAGTCCTTGAGACAGCAGTACATCCCGAGCCCAGCACACATGCTGCTGGTACCTGGGCACATGGCATATTCCACTTAACACCACGCGCCGCAACAGCATTTACTACATTCCCACTGGGAATAAAAAGTTCATGCTTCAAAACACATTTACACTTCAAGAAAACCATTTCTGTGACGGCAGCAACCATCTGCTGTGACACTGGAAAGGGGACTGAAAGGACTTCAGCTATGAAGTCTAGCAGAACACTTTAAAATTACGTGCAGGACAGGGTTTCACGCAAAGATGGCAAACTGACCTGGAAGATGAGATCACAGGTAGACACCTGCCTCTGATACCTAAAACTCACAAGGGAAAGCGGCTTAGGAAAACACCTGATCAAAGGCGTCATTACATTATTACAAAGCCAACACATACTTATTTTATTATAATAATTTTTTTACTTTAAAGGGTTTTGTTATCACTGGAAGGCATGTCCGTGAGACGTACCAGCCAGAACGTGCGGAATGCATATTATCCCTTTTGGGAAAGGTGGAAACTCTTATCACTGAGGCCTGTAGTGTGCATTGGGCTGCCAGCTCACAGCTGTCAATACTTACATCAACAGCCTTTTCATTTATTCTGTGTATGTATTACATGCCTCCACTGTTCATTGTTGAAATGCCTACGCTCTTGTTAATCATTTGAAAAGGCAGTGAGATATTAAAACACTACAAAACGTACTTTTATAATCTACAATGCTGCCCACCGTGACTATTTCATGATAAAGGTTTCGTTTCTTTTTCAAGATTTCAATAGTGCATTTAATAAAACACAGGAATTCATCCATACTATGAACATATGGACAACAGTACTACACATCGTTAGTAGGCAATAACTGAATTCATAACATCAGATTGGAAAAATCCGTGCGTTCATCTTGCATTTGACGACGACAAAAATTATGTGCAAATTACTTTCTGAATCAAATTTTGATTTAAAGCTGTTTTTAAGATAAAAAATAACAGGCTCACTTTTCCATTCAAGAGAAATGCTGTGCTGGGGTCTGCTTCTTGACAAGATTCCTTTCCCGAAATAACCCTAAACCATAAATACACAGACATCAGAGAAACATGAGCATTCGCAACTGACTCACGTGCACGATACATGACATGTAAACATAAAAAGCTAGCCATATGACGACCTTTCCATATAAGGCTTGTATGTCGTCAGGGTCTCTGACAACGACATTCTGGTTTACAATCTCTGCTCTGTATGTACGGTGTTCCTGAAGTTCGGGTTCATATCCAGAACCTAAAACGGGGAAAGGAGCTTCATACGATTCGTAGATTCTTGCACGGCGTTTTGGTGCCTGGAAAATAGCTTCAGTCATAGCAGTAGAGCGATTATCTTTTCTAATTTAAATGAGCTAACTAACAATATTTGAGAGCTAAATTTTATAACAGAAAGCTCAAATATACATGTATGCTTATAAATTTAGAAGGCATGATCTACATCGTACTCTCATTCACCAAACGAAACAACGGTTCCTCACATGTGCTGTGGTGTAACACAGAAAAGATTCCGATTGGATGGAAAATCTAGGTTTTAGTTCCTAGTTACTGTAATCAGGAGATGGTATTATACAATTGACATTAGAAGAACGTATTATTAATACATCAGATAATATCCAAAACGCATTTTATTTGAGCTTTATAATAATTATTACTAAACAATGCAGAATGAACATAACCGAAAGACAGAGTTGTGACTTTTCTTTTCGAAGTTCAAATCGTTGATTCAGGACCAGATTGCTTTCATCTGCTGCTAACTTCTGATTTCATAAATAAAAGTGAACCAAAATCTTAATTAAACTACCAAAATGAATTTTTCAGTAGTCTTGGTGTAATTTGTATAATTTAATGTAAAATCACGTTCTACAAAAAAAGCAAACATTAATTTTGTTAGTTCAACATTCTGTAGAATTTATAGCTGCAACCAGGGAGCACATTGCAATTTATTAATTGATTTATTGTTTAATGTTGAAAATGAAAACATTCCCCAGTAGGTGGTGGTATGTTCTAATGAAAGTGTATTTCACTAAACTGTAAGTCATAATATAACTTGTGACAGCCAAATCTTTACGTTCGATAGAACAACAATAATGTTACAACAATAATGACGATGTAATATTGTAATATGTAATAATATATAATACGAATCCATTAAGAAACACTTACAAAGATTATTCTTTGGAAATTTTGATCACTGAAAAAAATATACTAAGAAATACACAAGTTGTCTCAATTTCAATTTCAATTTATTTTTATATAGCGCCTTTTACAACAACGAGCCTCAAAGCGCTTTACAAAAGGAATTGAAGTTGTTATGAAGTTACTTGTCTGGGCAGTAAGTGTTTATTTTCATTACACCACACGGTAAACAAACTTGTACAATTCATAAAATATAATGAAATATGAAGTAAACCAGAGCGCCTGAAAATGTTGTAAACTTTTAAACTGGCACTGTAAGCATTATTTACAATTCCTTATTCTAGCATTTAATGGAATAGTGTCAACGAAACCATTAAATTTGGGGAATAGAACTGTCAGTTTTTGTTAGAGTATAATGTTTAAAATTTGTTGATGTAGGATTTAGGAATATAAAAAAAATCATTAGCTCATTGCAAACAATGACGTGAGACAGGATGGTGGCGCTATCATTCGTATTTTATGTGTATATGTAGGAGAGAGAGAGAGAGAGAGAGAGAGAGAGAGAGAGAGAGAGAGAGAG
>JABJVR010000103.1:1666338-1684684 GCA_025773905.1 Chitala chitala
TTGTTTTTTAGTCTTCTTTTGAGACAGACAGCGACAGAGCGAGATCCACAGAGAGAGAGAGAGAGAGAGAGAGAGAGAGAGAGAGAGAGAGAGAGAGAGAGAGAGAGAGAGAGAGAGAGCTTATTGTTTTAAGCATTTTAAAAATAGATGTCTGCTGCCCTGTTAGGAAAGATATAAATTCAAGTTCAGGTAGGGACAAGTGGAAGCAATGAAAGACAAGTGCTGCTAAAATGATTGGTTTGCCCCAAAGATCTAAGGCTCATGATAAGAGCATGTGTTGATGGAGTGGGCTTTTGGGACTCCTGCTGTCAACACATTTCTAAAGTCAGGAGTGGGCGTGCTGGGTGTACGGACAGGTCAAATAGGGAAAAAAATTTTTTTTTTGGTTTTCAGTCAACAGCACATGAGGAAATTCACTGTAATTTAATTCAAGAAAGCGTGAAAAAAGTAGAATTCTTGAGTAATACTGCTGGAAGGAGTTTTGGTTTTACTTAATTTTGTGCATTGTTCCTTTGTTTTGACCTATAATAATGTGGTCAAGACTGGAATGAAACAGAATAGATTCTCAGTAACATTTTGAGACTGTACTGTCCTGGAAGGGAAAGCTGAAAAATGTGCTTACTCAACCAGTGTCAGAATGTTGCCTAGAGATTTCACAAGATAAGATTGTTTTTCCAAAAATTATCTCCAATCCTAAAGGAGTAATAACAACTGTTGGAGCAAGACTTTAGCAACAATTTAGCAATAAATAAATATACAATTTTTCTATTTTTTATGTAGATACATACAATTACAGGTAAAATTAAGAAATCCCACATTTTGAATGTGGTCTCAGATGTTTGGATCGGTGTGACAGGTCACTATTTCTTGAGTCCTATCCATTCCATTATAGCATGTGTACAAATCAGTGTGTGTGTGTGTGTGTGTGTGTGTGTGTGTGTGTGTGTGTGTGTGTGTGTGTGTGTGTGTGTGTGTGTGTGTGGTATTATTTGAAGGTATTATTTGTGCTTTATGAAACCCTCTGCAGACAATGGAGATGAAAGATTTATAGGATTTTGTGCAGTTACAGTTATTTGCTGAGTATTCTGGGAGGGCGTTTTATAGATTCAGTTTGAGGGCCTGACTGGCTTCTGACCAGAACCTAAGAGATTCCTTTACATACACTTGCATGTTTGGCTGTACATGTGTGCTTATGTATTCATTTCCATTTTAGGCCTTTTGCAATGCCATGGAGGCCTGTCTAGGGTGTACCCTATCTTGTGCCCTGTACTGCCTGGAATAGGCTCCAGGCCACAGACAATGCTATTCAGGATTAAAAGATGAATGAGTAAATTGTACCGACACGTTTTGTTTAAAATATTGATTAAAATCACGCCCCCTCCTTGCTAGTAGATGTTTGTTTGTAAATGTTATCTTGAAATGACAATTCAAATGATTATTTTAGTTATAATACTTACACAATTTTCAATGATAGATTACAGACCCACCCACATCGTGACACTGTAAAACTAGAATTGTTAAAGGACAACACACACACACACACACACACACACACGTGTATATACAGGACAGCATGAACCATAAACGTGCATCAATCTGTTTTTGTCATCACATTCAGAACATTTTTAGGAAATCACCTATTGAGAAAGTCATGCTCTGTGTTTGTCACACCCCTGATTGAGTGTAAGATCTCCAAAAGCATGCTGACTGGAAGGGAGCGGTGTATGGTTTTTTTTAGGATTCTGTGTTCTTTAATATATATGTATGTGGGTACAAATGATGTTATAGTGCTATCACACTTTCAGAGCAGCTGTATGTTTAGCCATGTTGACACTGATTTAACAGATACAATGCAAGTGAGCCAATCAGCGTGCGTATGTAGTTTACATGGGGATGTTTATTTTCAGGTTTAAATATGTATAGAAATATCTAATGAATCTCATCATAGTTGTTTATTCCAGTATATTTACATGGTTTTTGAGTTCAGTTTTTAAAGGCAGCCCATTGCTTTGCTGTGCTTCACATTATTCCCTTTTCCCCAAAAATTCTGTTTCCTAAAACCAGCGCTGTCTTTGGTGTTCTCACTTTAAAGAGTTTTTATCGCAAGAAAATACGTATATTTTTTAAGTGTTTGGCAGAAAGGTTGAAGAGCATTGGCAGGACATGGTCAACTGGGAATCGGTGCTAACAAAGTAAGGATATGCTGACACAACATAAGTAACACAGTCACCATTAGCACAACACTGGGCTGACGTCCAGACCGCCCACCTGCCAACTCTCCACATTTTTCATTACCACCAATCAGGTGTGTCGTTCCCTTTCCCGCTCCAGCCATTGGAGAGTAACATTAGACTTCAGGTCTTTGCCTAAAATCTAAAATTCAAGATCCCCCGGCATACATTGAGAAACAAGCTGTTATCAGGTCAAAGCAGACCCTGAAATTCTAATCAACAAATTGCTACGCATATTACAGTGTAGACCTATTTTACTGTATATTTATATAAACAGATATAATGCTGTCAAAGTCAGCTGAAAACAAAATCACAAAACACAAAAGTGTTATAACGCCCAACATACATTTGAACGTGATAAAGTTGTATACGTTTTCTGATCCTCTGGTAATCCTTAAAGAGATCAATTAAATGCACAGATATCTTGTGATGACCAGCTGATGTGTTTTGTTACTGGAAATATTTTACATATAAGTCATGCAGTTTTGTTCACACTTTCCATGCTTATGTTTAAAGACAGGGTATTCCCACTAGGCTGACTCTTACAGTGACACTCAACCTCATTAACATTTTCACCTCAACCTATTTTATCGCATGGAAAGTTAAACAGAGAATTCAGAAGAACATTGAGGACTCTAGAGTAATATTACTCACTAACTAAAAATAAACCAATGCTTAATTCTTAGCTGGACAAAAATTATTACACGCATTACATGCTGTGTGTATTGAAACTTATCTGTGATGATACCTGCGGGTTTTTATTGCTCTTTGTTCATAATTAATCATCATTTTGTTTGCCAAAGCAAACCAAAGCAAATTGTTTTCAAATAAGTGAAATCTGTAGTATTGGGAGTGGAAACTAGTACCCAGCTATAGTAACTCACTTTAATATGAAGTAGAAAGTAAGAAAAGGCCATAAATGGTTTCTATCTGAGGCTATAACCCGTACCACTCTTAAAAAAATGTTACAGGTGTTATTTTAAGTGTATAGAATGAACCGGTTAGGATGGTTCGACGGGCCTGATCAGCACCAGACTCATGGTTTTTAGTCAGCAGCAGGCAGCTGCTGTCACTCCCAGTCAGCATGTACTGCATGTACGTTCCTGTTTCGCCTTGAAACAGGAGCTGGTGTTAGTTTGTCAAATCATGTTGTGTGAAGAGTTTTCTAAACAGAATTGACAGGCAGTCCCCCTCCCCTGACACACACCTTAAGGTATGTCCTGGTCTGTGTTCACAGTTTGTGTTTGCGCCATAGAAGAGTGGCAAGCTGTAAGACATGCATCCCATCACCCGTGCCCAGAAGTGGGCACCATGTGGACGACAACGCTTGTCTCTCTGGCCAAAGCAGTGAGGACAGGCAGGCAGCTGGAAAATGTGTTTCAGCCGCAAGATTTTTGTCTGCTGACTGGTTCAGTGGAGTTCAGATTTTGCAATCGCACAAGGGTGTGTTTGGCGGAACGTGCCATGAGGAATGATGTAATATCAGTAAAATAGCTTGGCATGCTGTTCGGTCAGATGAACCCCTTCAGTGCGGAGGCGTCAGTAGGAAACACTTAAGCATAGCCTGTTTTCAGTGCTGTTACAATGAGAGGGCAGCATGTTAAGTAAAAAGCAGCTCTGAACCAAAGAGGCCTAAGGCAAGGCGGTGTGGAGAACTAAATGGTTAACATGTTAAAATAGACGCAGTGTGGGCAACTTAATTTAAGGTAAAAAATCCAAAATCTTAACATAACAAAATATGGAAATCGATATACTGTTAGCAGGCCTGGGGCTTGATTCCTGCCTTGGGTCTGTGTGCGTGGAGTTTACATGTTCTCCTTGTGCTTAGTGGGTTTTCTCCGGGTTCTCTGGTTTCCTCCCACAGTCCAAAGACATGCAGGTTAGGTTGATTGGTGTCTCCAAATTGCCTGTAGTTTTTGTGTGTGTGCGTGCGCGTGTGTGTGCGTGCGCCCTGCGATGGGTTGGTACCCTGTCCTGGGTGTCCCGTGCCCCGCGCCTTATGTCTCCTTGGATGGGCTCCAGGCTTCCTGCGACCCTTAACAGGATGAAGCAGTATAGAAGATGAATGAATGGTGGTTCCATATCAAGCCAAAGGAAAGGATGCTGTAAGAATATTTAATGTTTGCATCTATTACATTTTGCTGAATATGCTGAGTTCAAATGATAATGTTTAGAAAATTAAGAGCTGATGGGTTTAACAAGATGTGGATATAAGTACAGATGGACCTGGTCCTCGTCGTCTTGACTGCTGCATGTAGACCATCAGCGAAGATGAAATGCATGACAAGTTGCAACCGTGACTTTTGTCATGAAACCATTCTTGTCCTCTGTCACCTGTGAGTCTCTCCCTCAACAGGTAAAATGTTGGAGAGTAACACAACGCAGGCATGACGTATGTTAACTGGTATTGACATCCATATTTAATCAACTGCATGTCCTTCAGCTACGGCTTGAAGACCGTGTTCCCCAGCAAGGCCGGCTGCCCTCGGATGTTTTGTGACATTCTCAATTTTACTTAGAAAGTGAGGCACAAACAGGTAAGCCACTTAGTGTTGGGAAGTCAAAACACTTAAATGGACAAAATATTTATAAAATATTTATTCACATTCAAAGATACCCTTTGAATCGTAAAAAAAAAAAAAAATCCAGAAAAAAACCGATTGAGAAAAAGACTAAGTTTGGCTTCATACACAAGACATCTGTAAATTGCAAAAACGTGTTTTTGACAAATTAAAAGCAGGCCTGTTCTCTATATACACACCCTCCATCGATTTGATCAATTTGGCAACACGTACATAAGAGACGATAAACTCAGCTGTTTAGTCCTAAAAAATGACATATCAGGCTATTCTGAGAACGTTCTTTATTCTCCTACCAAAACAGCATAAGCTAGGGAATTTATTGGCTTCGGGAGTAAAATTTTTTTTTAAGTAAATAAAAACTTAGCAAAATGACAAACAGCACTAACACCAGCATTTCTTGAAATATGCTTGTTTTGCAAAGCAGCATTCACACCATTTTAAGACAGCATTCACATTTTCATCCTTTCACAAAGTTGTATCACACTTCAATCTATGTTAATACCCTTTAACAAATTAGCTTCAGGCGTTTTTTTTTTTCAGTTAGTCTGTGGTAAACATTTGAACTTCTTGTTCTTCAAATGTATCTATAAATTACCCCTAGCAATAATGGAACATTTTTGTACATGAATAATGTTAAAAAGAAAAAAAAAAAATAACGATGAAATCTCACATGTTAAAGGTTCACAGTAAAGTTTTTTTTGTCTGTAGTGCTGAATCAACACCAAGTTTATTTTAAAATGCAGTTCACCTGTTTTAAGTGGCCTGCCTCTTGCTTTTCAACAAAAAGTCTGAGCATATATCTGCCAAAGGGACACTTGCCCCTCTGTCATCTAGAAGTTGAGTCATGTCAACTGGACATCTTTCTCCTAACATTTCACTTCTCATCCAAATAGATTCTTCAGGCTGAAATGTTAGAAGAAAGAAGTCCAGTTGACATGACTCACCTTCCAGACAGTTGCACCTGGATGACTGAGAATCTTCATCAACATCTTGCCCCTTTGTCCTTTTTCTGCAAAAAGACAAAAGTTGCGGAGCCCCTGCTGCAGACCTGACACCATAGTGCTGTCAGCCACATCCGAGCTGAAAATAGTCTGTAATTTGCAAAACATACAAGTAAGTTTCATGTTTGTTCCCACATTTATATTAAAAGCTCCCAGAATAACTTTCCTGGGTACAACCATTGATAGTCTGTGACTGAAGATGAGGCAAGCACCACACTCTGCTCAGTACAAGTCCTTCATAATCTCCTGCAGAAGAGGATGCAAGTGCATGTCCAGCTCAGTCTTCTTGAGAAGCTGGATCAGGTGCACGTGGTCGGTGACCAGCTGCCGGAGGTCTGTCATTTTTTGGAGGACCTTGGCGAACAGCTGGAGGGAGTCTGGATGGTTTGCCTTGAGCTGCATCTCAAGGGTGTGCAGGACTGTCTCCTGAAGATCCTCAATGGGCTTCACGTTCAGTAGCCCAGGACGGTCTGCAAGGTGGCAGGGAAAGGACCAATGAGAACACCACGTTGTACCTCTCAGGCTGAGGAGGCCAAGCGGCATGCTGTGCTTATTTAATAAAAAGTAGTAAAAGCTACATAATATTATTTGTATTCAAAAGTGTTAATATCAAGAACAGAAGCAATTATATTATTATTATTATTATTATTATTATAAGGCTGAAGTATTTTTCTAGAATAAATAGAGGTTTGTAAACATCAAGAAGAAAAAACAGGAAAGAGTTCTGCTTAAGATAAGATGTAAACGTCTAAGTTAATATGAATGATGTCAACCCGAAAACATCTTGACCACAAACAATATATGCCTCTCCACGTGTCACATTACCCCACATTTTCAAATAATTTTTTGAAAAATATACCAAAAGAAAACTTGAAGAAAGGATTAAGAGAATTAAATTTAGCAAATGTCTTAAATCTTTTTTTACTCAGAACATTCTGTCCTTTTTCAACACAGATTTTTAATTTAATGGTTAATGTTTAGCTAAACTGAGTGGTGGCTCCTTTAAATAATCTTCTGAGCCAAGTTCAAGGGCAGACTGTTTCAAAGCAAAGAAATTGGTTACCAATAAACATCAAAGATAACCTTACAGTCTTACTGTAAAAAAAATGAACAACATGCGAGATTAAAAGTAAAAGATCTTAAGGATTAAAAGCAGATCGGCTGTCATATATAAATTAATAAACAGTTAATAAATAAATAAAAAGTCCTGTAGATTGCCACATGTTGAAATGTAAATTAAGGTAACGGACTTCACAGTGCTTCTGAGTGAAGTTGGTGTTGCTTGTAAGAGTTCATGAGTTTGTGTGACACGGTACAGTAAAGGAAGACACAGAGTTCAGTGAAAGTCTGAAAGGCTGATAAGAAGAACACATTCTGAGTTGAACGGTATCTGTGTTGTCTACTTCTGTTGGACAGCCCTTAGATGTGACAGAGATGATACGATTGTGGTGCGTAAGCAGAACGTATCCTGTTCATGTACTTCATTCCAGCAATACTTGGAATGGCTGAAAATTGCTGTAAATAATTCTTTTCACTAGGATTAATTAAAGAAAAGTAGACTAGTACTGGTTTTTCAATTTCAAGTTCTTTACAGTACCATGTCAGCCATTTTCATAACAGTGAAGTTATGGTGACATAAGATGTGGGTACAGATTATGCATCTGTGTTGTGGCTGACCTGTTAACCTCACTAGGCATTACAGTATTTTGGGGGTTGCCAGATGTAGAAATCCCAGTGCTCAGTTGGCTTTCAGTATTTAACTGTCCAAACACACCTGTATGTGATTTAGTGATTTAAGACCTTAAGAGGACAAGAAGGTTTTCAGTGAAAACAACATGTAGATGCTGATGAGATTTACCCACCGCCGCTGAGGATGATGACGGCAAGGAAGAGAGCCATGTCACTGTCGTCAAGCTCCAGCATGTTGAACTTGACAGAGAACTCAAACTTAGGCTCCAGCATCTCGCTGAAGGGCTTGCGCAGGCTTTTGAGGAACTCGCGGGTCATGAAGATCTGCCCGTAGGATATGAGCGTACCGTCCTTGTTCATGAGGGGCGCCATCATGATGATGATCACCTCGATGACGCCGTACTTGAGCAGCGTCACCTGGTCATTGAGGTCGAGGCTCACGAACCCTGGTATGCTCTTGGCGAACTCGGTGACTTCGCGCACGGCCTCTGCCGAGCGGCTCTGGCAGCTGTTGAAGAAGCGCAGCTCCACCTCATCCACGGGGTCCTGGATCATAGAGAACTCGGGCCGCTGCTCCATCGAAGGCATCTGCCGGCAGTTTATGAACTGCTCCCCCTCCATCAAGGACTTCATGTCGTGGATAATGAAGGGCTGGGGAAAGACAAACAGTCATCGCTCGGCAGATACTGACACGTCAACACACCGCCTCGCTGGTCAAAACATCCACAGCACGCGAGACGGGACGCACGAAACAAACAGCGAAGAGAAACTGCCAAGTGAAAATAGTGATAATGTTTCACTTCTTCCATTTCAGAAACGCATCTTTCATTTGTGCGCATTTATTCAAGTTTGGGAACAGGAAACAAGACCTTGGTTCTCTCAAATCTCAAGGCAATGGTTTTCTCATTTCCAGTGGGCTCAGTTGAAAATGACTTTGCTGTTCAGCACTATTTTATTCATTATGAAACTGTCAAATGTTTAATAAGTGAATTAATACAGTCTGGCAAATAAAACAATTTTTCTGTTTTTTGTTGAAGACGAATTAATTTACCTTGGAACCATTTGTAATCTGAGTGAAATATATAAATACATCCCACTCATAGCTAAATATCATTAAAACGTAAAACTCGACAGAGCCAGGCCAACTGTTTGGAATGCAAAGGCAGGATGTGGTTCTGACATCAAACTGCATAAATTATAGAAGTCGCAATTAACTAGACTTGTGCTACACATTTCCTTATACTGCCACATTGAAAGAGTCCCTTTCAGCACACAGATGTTGGCTATCATTTGTGCTGTAGCTTCAGCTGGGCTAGCCAAAACAAGTTAAAGATGTTGAACTGTCTTGGTTTGCCTGTCCAGAGCAGCATAATGTGAAGCATTTCCATCAGCTACATTGGTGTCTTAAAACATATCTTCACAGCTGGCAGGATCTGCTAATGCAAAAAAACAGGGGCTTTCCACTGGAAATATATGGACCAAGGTCATGTGTAGGTAAGGCCTGGGTATGTCTGTGACAGGTACTAAGTACGTCGATGGCATTGTGCTCAGAAGGGAATCGTCTGCAGGTCTGCAGGAAACCATCTGTGCTAATGAAAATGTCTGCAAATAACAGTTTTAAGGTTTCTGCCCTGCCACAGAAGAAAATAAACGCAGTCTTCAATACACATACTTTTTAACCACTTCTGAGGAGGCAGACTGTGACATAATGTAAAGATATCTCTCAAACAAAAAACAAATGAAAAAGGAGATTAACATAAAAAAACTTACTCAAACCTTTAAAAATATTAATAGAATTACAGTGTAGGGCTATGTGCATTTACAAACTGGAATCAAAGGGGGACCTAAATGTAATTTAAAATATTAAATACTGCACATATAACAGTAATTTATATTGCTATTTAAAGTTTAAGCATTTTCTTTAACAAGCTTTTAATTATTGCCCTCAGTGTAATGGCTTACTGGAGTAGTTAATATATTTTTAAATGGTCTTTACCATCAATTTTTGTTCTAAAGTATAAAAATTAATAAGACCTGCATTCAATAAAGGCCACCTTTTCCATAATAAAAACTACATCATTAGCTTCAAAAATAAAAATGTCAAAGAAATAAAATACAACAATGTAGGAAATATGACTGCAAACACAAAGGATGAATTAATGCAACTTCTTAAAGCAAATCAAATTGCTGCGTCAAAGTCGAGGCCTCTGGGACTCTGGGATGAGATGTTCTCCCATAACACTGGTGTCCTCAGACACCTTCCCGAAGTGATCCACCAGACAATAAGCCACGTAAAACCAGACACAAATCAAAGTGCTTTCTAAGGCCTGCAGGACCCCAAATTTAAACAGCACTTTAGTTCCAATGAAACGGACACACAAGAGAAACTCACTGCATTGCCTCCAGCCTTGCCGGACAGGATGGCTCTGGCCTTGGCTTTAGTCAAGGGGAAGTACTTGAGATAGGACTCATACAAGTGCTTGGAGAGAGCCCTGAGGTCAGCCGACTCTGGGTGCATGCTGTCCACATCAGTGGAGAATTCCGCCAGGAGTTTCTCCTTCTCGGCCTGGGGCATCCTGCCAAATCGAATGGCTGGGAAAAAAGACAAGCGCACCGACGTCAAAACAAAGTCCCAAGCTGCACTTCATCACTTCATACTTAAAGATGAATTATTTATTTTAATGGTCGTTACGAATGGAACTGCTTCCTCTGCTAAACGGCCATCATGGACTTCCCCCACGCATGGAAGGGTGAAAAAGAGGGGGACGTGCCTGTTTGCACGGGCTGACGTTAATGCTTGGATTTGCTGAAACGTGTTAATCAGTATCGCTGCTTGTTAGCAGGATTTCGCGGCGAGACAGCCACTATGCAGTCACGCAAACGAGAAGCGGTATTGACTCAAGTATTTCATCGGTTGTGTAGCGAGTGTTGACAGCAGGAAGTGCAGTGTGCTCCCCTGTCCCAGTCCCCATCTGGTAGCTTGGCACCATGCCCAGTATCACGTGGTGCATCTTGGGACAGCTACTGCCACCCAGCTCAAATAGTACACGCTCTCTCACCGGAAACCTGCAGCACGCGTGCGGTAAACATCTCAAACAAGCGCTCATGTAGAGATACGCCTCTTGTCCTTTTTCAGTGCTGATCCGTCCAGTCAGCACAGAGACGCCTGCCGCTGTGGTGAGACACCCTTCAGCTGCAGGTAGCAGACGGCTGGCATTCTGGACCGATCGGAGCTCAGCCTCCGTGAGCTGTGCAGCTTGTAAGGCTTTAACAACACACTCTAAGGAACTTCAGCGCCAATTACCCTTTTTCTTAACTGTCAACCACTGCAACTGATCCTTTCTGATTCTTCATGAAAACTTTGCAGGAGCATTTTCATTTCTTAAGTATTATAAGAGACACATCTAGTTCTAACCAGGTATTAGACTGGAAACAGCTACGAGCATGAGATGATTCGTTTTTATGTAACATAGGCTTATCGGACTGTGTTAGCAATTATGGGTTTGTCATCACATCTTCATGGCTTATCTGATTCATGCACATCAATCGGCTGATTTACAAATAAAGGAGCTGACTGGCAGGCTCCCTGCATGTAAAATTTAAGCCAAAATCGGCAGCAGTGGTTGCCAGTACACTTTTGTTTGGATGAAAAGAGTTGATCACAAATGGCTCTAAGCTTTAATCCACAAAGCAGTGCTCAGGTTTGAGTGTGATAAAGTGTGTTAGAAAGGAGAACTAAATCAGCTCTCGTGATAAAAGCTCGGCAGATCGCTCCGGTTACAACAATGAGTTTGACGTAAGCAGCCTGAGCACACAGAAGCCATATCGCCTTCCGTCTCTTGTGGTGTGGTTTTTTTTGCTAATGACAGTTGATTGCATAATAAAAGGCATTTGTAATCCTTATTAAAAAAAAGAAAAAATGGCTGTTGTGCAATAAATAAATCTGCCATAAAACAATCAGCCCCCATGACTTAATCCCTTTACGTTAAAGGTGGCCATCGTAAATGTCGGAAACGGTCCGGGACACGCGTGTTTACATGTTGGACCCTGCAGTTGGAGAGCCTCGTGTGTCACGATCACACCTTCGGCACACCCGTCCTACTCACTCTGCCTAAAGCTGGGCACAGAGCCAGACGTTATGACACAGCACTTTGGTCGTATCCAGACCTCTACCTTAACAACTGACTTGTAAAAAATTAAAATAAAAAAATTCTAAAGTCTACCGGCGATGTTTCACAAACGACGACACAGCGGCGCGTGTGAGCAGAAAGACGAGCAAAAGCAAAGTCAAACAAACAGGCAAACATCTGATAACAGTTTCATGAACTTTAGTGTCCCGTCCGTAGTTAAAGGGACCTGCCAGACTCAGTGGCCGACTCAGAGAGTGCTGCATGCGGCCACTGCCTCATTGACTGTTTCGTTTCATTTACCGGCAGCTATTAAATTTATAGCACTAGGAAATTCTCTAAGCAGGCTACAAGCTGAATAATTTGATTGTGAAGTAATGAGACATCTAGATGAATGAAAAAAATGAAACATTTCCAGAAAAGTGCGTGTGGTGATTTGACGTTGAGGGAGTGGCGTGGCGGAGCTTTAGCGGCCGGTGAGGAACTGCGCTTACCGTTATGTGACATGCCCACCATCAGACACTTCTGGAAGCGGCAGTACTGACATTTGTTTCTGCTCTTTTTGTGAATTCGGCATCGGAGGTCACAGCGGTCATACACAAGCTTCAGCCGTATGGTCCTCCTAAAGAAACCCTGGGGCACAGAAAGATAAAGACCGAAAACGGCTGTCACATGTTCTTCTTTCACAGTCTATTGGGCAGCCTAAGGTGTCTGTTTGCTGTGAAAACCTGGAGATCCTGTTTCTATAATTAAACGGTTTAAATGCCTTCCTGCCTCAAAAAAAAAAAGAAAAAACTTTTCAATATATGTAAAAAAAAGTCTTTATTTTTAGCATGAGGGAACTGAAATGAATGAAGGCCCACCAAAAACAAGCATGATTTTGTTTTTAAAAACAATTACAATATTAACCTGTTTGGCTGACCTCGGCTTTTTGGCATTCCTGCTGTTTTCAGAGAGGGAAGCCTGGATAACAATAACAATACGGGAATTGACGACATGTTTGAAATATTTAGAATATTAGTGTGAGGGGAACCAACTTGCAGGGTTTGTGCCTCGCCGTTTCAAAGTGATGGAAACATGCGAAAGACACTGCCCACACCTGGGACTATAATAGAACCGGAGCTTTTGTGAGGCTTTGTACCAATAGATTGTTTCTCTGCAGCAGAATGGAAAGTCAGAAAAGGTGTTTGTGGTTTATGTGACAGTCGGCATGTTTCTGTGAGGAAATGAAGATCTTCGCCAGATAAACCAGATGTGTTCTAACCTCATCAAGTTTGCTTGGTCTGTATTAGCTCAGCCGGCTTGACTACTGGGGGTGAGGATGGGGGGGCATCCCTTGCACAAGTGCTACTCAGTATTGTGGTTACACTGTGAAATGCATGCTAACTCATTCTGAGGGTTGAAAAGGTGAATTACTCTTTTAATAAAGCGTGGTCTTACATTTTGAGAAGTTGAAAAACAGGTGATTCATTTGAACTTTTGTTATTGTTACAGCTTTGCCATTTTTGCATCTTTACTGTCAAAACAACTTGCACGCAAATCGAAACAGTTGCTGCATGCTCCAAATCGAAGCCGCGTGCTGAATGTAGTCTTTGTCAGTGGCAGCGGTTAAGAGGCGTGCCATGCACAGCTGCGTCCCACCTTGCAGCCCTCACAGGCGTGGACGCCGTAGTGGAACCCTGACGCCTTGTCTCCACACACTCGACACTCGATGTTCAGCATGGCTGTGGACGCGTCATCATGCAGTTTGGAGTAGGACAGGCCGGTGTCACAGAGCTGTGGCGGGGACTCGGGTTCTACTTTCACAGTACCTAATGGACAGGGAGATGGGGGAGGGGTTGGAGTGATCAGCGGGTGCCTTTCAGAAAAGCACTCCAGTATGCACCCACAAAACTGCCAGCCAGTCTTTAGCTTGGGCACCGAAACAGGTGACATGCTGTGCTGCTGTAACACGTGCCAGGTCACCCTGTCATACTCTGCACGTTCAAAAGACTGCAGGCAGAACCATAGATGGGGAATGAGATAAGCATGAACGCTGGATCACCTGCAGCTGCGTGTAAGAGACCGCACACCAAATGTTCACTGTGATTTCGAGACATCACCTCCAAATGCACTGTGCAGTTGAGAGCTACTGACAGCCACCAGGAAAAAACATAACCACTTCCAGTTTACACATTAACTCCATGTCGCCTATTCAAATTTACAGACACGGCCTGGCACGTGGCGTGCTTTGCTTTAGGTTGTCCTCACTGTGCTCTCATCCCAAATTACTGCATCAAAGTTTCTGAAGCAGCACATGAAGCGACGTCATACTTTGGCCTTCTTGCACTTTGAAGCTGTACAGGTAGTCGGAGGGCGGCAACTCGTTGGTCTCGTGCGCGTTGGTCACGTAGCCGAGTTCTGTGATGCTGCTGTAGTCCAGCGTGCTGAAGGGCTTCATGTCATAGGAGTGCGAGCTGTCGTCCAAGTCCACCAGGTCCACTGGGTTGAGCCCAAAGCTCATTGGCCACGCAGGCATCTGGGTGTCCACCATGTCTGCCAGGGAGAAAGAAAAGAGTGGCGGGCCACAGCCGCGTTAAGGACGTACCCAAGAGCGAAGCTGCTGTGCAGATGGCCGTGCATGCTGAGTAAACAACGTCGGGCGTGGCGGTACAGCATGAACTCTGCCGCTGACGCAAGACACGCCAAATGTTTTGCTGCGCTTGTCGACTTGTGCCGTTTAAATATTCCAGTACATGGTTACTCAACGGAAAACACTTCTTGAAAAAAAAAACAACCTTTTCTAAAAGAGGCTTGCCAAGTTTTATCATGTACAACCAAAAAAAAAGATAATAATAAATAAATACAAAACATGTCTTGCTGCACTCCTGAGCAGTCACGCTGTTTTTGTTACAAAGATTTCAAGTGAGTTGCATCATGCCATTTCTGAAAGATAACGGTGTAAACTCATCTGTGTACCAGCACAGCATCTCTGCATCCCCTAACAGAGAAAGGTAGCTGCCAGTTTCGTGGGTGCCTCTTAAATATAACTTCTGAAATTGTTTTTTGTGAGGACACTCCAGGTATGAAATGCTGCTTTGTGCAGAATCTAGTCCAAAGTAAATAAACATCATGAGATAATGAAATGAACCCTGAGGTAGCTGACCTTTCTGATGAACTCAGGATCCGTATTTTCAGCAGCGAGGGCTGAAAAAAAAAGTCTGGTTGACACGCACAGGAATTTTTGTTTAATCAAGCCTTCAGCTGTTTGTTATGGTTATGTTTATCCTTTGCGTTTTCCTTTTCATTACATTTTGAACAATAAAAGCCTACATAACGTTAACAAGGTTATGATCACACCCAGTGCCACACAAACGAGGAGAGAATTTCCATTGTAACTGGATTATCAGCAATTATTGAACGTGTCATGGATCAGATGACCTTTTGCATAATTTCTGTTTATTCAGCACACAATTGTGTCATCATCTCATATGATTAATTACTTCCCCTTGGATTACTGAAGGAGAGAGATTTTTATGGAGGGGAAGAAAATTATAATTGTGACAAAGCATGCAAATCTAAGATCAATGCTGATAGTTCAAACTGTGACTGAGTATTTTAGGGAGAGAAACTGGTCTAATGACTTTCAGTTATTTATTTGCAGCATAAACAACTTCACAACACAGATGACTATGTGCCGCCCTTGAATGTAATATAAAGCAACCTCCTTTCAAATTATGGAACATTAAAAGGATTTAGCCAGAAAGTCCAAGAACTTTCTTGAAGGAAAGCGTTTGTCGGAGAACTATAAATAGACAAGAGACAAGTTTCCGTCCACTGGATGACCGTTTTGCAATGGGGAAAAACAGGCTCCATGTGGATGGACCTTTGCTCTGGTTGGCTGTGTCCACAATCGCAGAAGCCAGGATTCCAGTGGAGAAGCCAGACCCCACCAGTAGCCCTAGCGGCTGATTCACACACTGATGACTTGTTGTTTGGACTCACAGCCCCCACAGTGGGTGAAGAAACACACTTGAGACCATAATCAGGTGACTCCCTCGGCACGGTGTCAGCGGTCTTTTAGGCACATTTGACAAACCAAATCATTGCAGGATGCAGACTTTGCTGCTGTCAACTGCTGGTGTTAGGGCTGAAACCGACACTGAAGTTTATAAAAGCAGACATCCCCATAACCAAAGAATGCAGTGTTATCTTGCACATTCAACATGTGGCGCAACAAAAGAAGAGGACGCAGAGAAATGCCGCAAGACCTAAATGCAGCCCTTCAGTCATGCTCACGACAGACATTCCTGAGTGGCTTCATCAATAACTACAGCGTATAACGGCGGAAAGCGTTTTAGTATAAAAATCTATGACAGTCATTTAACGCCATAAATAATGAACCATAGCTTGCCTGCTGTCATAATGTTCTCAGGGCAGTTGTTGCGACAGCACATTTTTATTGGCAAGTTTGGAAGGGGTGTGTACGGCTGCATGTGAACAGGAATACACCCCCTGTTCAGTTACTCAATTGGAAATATCCCTTCTGCGGCCCTATTTTACATGTGAAAATTAAAGAGCACAGTAATGTGAAATACGCTCCGCTGGGACGTTGTTGCAACAACTATGCAATGTTTTTCATTCATATTTCTTAACACTCTAATGTTCTTGCCAGAGAGTCGCTAGGAAATATCTCAACAGAAGAGCCAGAAGGTGTTTTTGAATTATTTATTTTGGCATTATGAAATACATGCAGGACTTTAAAATTAAAAGGTTTTAATTTCACATTTTTGTAACACTACTGAAGTATATAAAGTATTTGAAGGTAGTTTCACATAAATTATGTCATTTCCAGACAGTGAAGGATAAAAAGCATTCCAAATATCTAAAAGTTAACCTCCCCACAGAGATGTTGAATAGTGAGCGTAATAGAAATGTCTGCAGGTTGTGAAAGTGGCTAGGGAAGCGATCAGTACAGGGCTTGGTCCCTCATCTCAAGTGAATTTCTGTATTGCATAACCCTCAGTTCTACCCTTCAATCTTTGAACAATCAGTTAGGATATTCAGTTACAGGGAGTGTAATTTAATAGGGAATCACTCAAAAACACAATTCTACACTTAATCATGATATGTTCTCTCATTTCTGCAAACCCCATTCCTCCCCTCCCAAAAAACTTATACCAAATATGAATTGAGTGTTGTAATTATTACAAACCACATATAACCCTTGGGGGCTACAGAAATACTCAATTTGAACTCAGCCTGTTTGATTGAGGGCATTGTCATACACTTGTGCCATGTATCTGCATGAAGATAACCTCAGAGGCCAAGTACAGACATTGACTCATCTCAACAGACAAGAGCTTCAGAGGACAAATAACGTGTCTTTGAAGAATCTACATAAGCCTGTTCTGCTAAATATACAGTATTTTCTCATTTAGTGAGGAAATTAATAAGACACACATGAATTTACCACTGGGACCTAATCCAGGTAGGACCGCCAGGTTTTCTTTTTAACTTCAATAATTTAAGTCTTGTGATTTTCTAAAATGTTGTAAATTGCACTAAAATGTACAATCCTATTGATGAATGCATTTTTTAAACACTAAATTATTCGATACACAAGTACACAATTTTCATTACCAGTATGTGCTGGGGTGGTCTGTATAGTTGTGGTCCTACCCTTCTGTTGTCATGGCACCCTGCCTCATTTCAATGACTGGCTCTTGTACACAGGCATTCCTCCAGAAAGGTGCAGAGCAGCATCTCTCAAGTACCATTAACTGAGTAAATACTGATTTTTATGGATGTGACCAATCATGGACCTCAGAAAGTACAAACAAAGGTGAAATGTATGCCTTCCCGACCTTAAAAAAATTAATGGATGAACCGATAATATTTTTTTGGAAAAGGTGCTCAGCTATGAAATCTCATAAAAAATAAAAATGAGTCTTTAGCTTGTTCTTTTCAACTGTTGATGTATCATACTCTTGACCATGAAACTGCAGTGAGGGTCTGATCCCAGTAACCCCCCCCCACCCCCACCCCACAGTGAAATGCACAAGTAAATGAGAATGCTCCACAAACAGACTCGTGTTTTCTCCATCTGTGCAGTACTTTAGACCTGGCACCCCATCTGGCCAAGCGGCAGTTTGAACACAGACAAGTTCAGGTATCAAAAAAATTAAAAGCAAATTTGTTTTCACATATCCAGCTTTTGGACTTTTTATTTGTTTTCCCTGTTTGTTACAATCTGAAAGGCAACTATACTATTTTCTTTTTGAATCCTTCACAATAATTGACCTATTGAACTTTCCATAATAAATACTGACTGCAGACATTTTAAAAGCCCTCTTTGACTGTACAGATTGCTGTATCATTACTATTTACGTCATTTTTATACCATGTGAATTCCACCTACACCACATATTCCACCACATATTTCAATACATTAATAGAAACTAACCTAAGCCTCATAATATAAATCTACCACCTACTTTTTTAATGCCCTTAGAATTTTACTATAAAATCTTTAATGATCTGCCACCATGGCTTTTATGTAAAGATGTTTTAACTAACATAGCCCAACATATAACTTTGTATGACTGAATAATGCTTCACCATATCAACAGCAACAGAATAAAGTTGCTCATGTGAGACATCCATCCATCCATTATCTTAACCACTTATTCCTGGTGAGGGTCGTGGGGAAACCTGGAGCCCATCCCAGAGCACAT